>CM040835.1:3789748-4017248 GCA_022828995.1 Vimba vimba | reverse complement strand
CAGTGTTGAAAACAGTTGTGCTGCTTCATATTATCGTTTAAACCGCAATACTTTTTTTTTCAGGATTCTTTGATGAATAGAAAGTTACAAAAACAACATTAATTTGAAATAGAAATCTATTGTAACATTAAAATTATTAATTTCTTTAATCTTCCTGCAAAGTGTATGTATTATATTAGGGTTATATTATAGTCAAGAGATGAATCTGCAGATTTGTGCTGTTCTGAGGAATAATTTTGAGACTGTAAAAGTTGCATTTTCAGTTGAATTTAGGAAAACCGCTTGAAACATTTGTTGTGTTGAGCTATTTCAGTCACTTTTGTTTGATTAGTTCATTGCAAACAGCTGAACGTCTGTAGATCTGCCAGTAAACCTGATTTGCAATGTGGGCTGATGAGTCATTTCGACTACTACTGTATATGCAGCTTCTGGTGATCCTCACAGTGATCAATCCAGAACAGATGGAGATCAGGATCTGGAGGAAACATCCAGATGGCGGGAGCGGGTTTGCATATGTATGAGGAGAGTAATGCTCCTCTATTGTAGTAAATCATTGACATGCAAGTCAATCATCCACAGAATATCACCTTTCATATTCAACTCTCTTCTGATGAGCTGGAATGAATCGCAGAAGTCGTCCTCGACGCGCTGTAAACGGGTTGAGTTGGGTTGGGTTGATACGCAGTGTGTGTTATGCTGGGTTGAGTTGAGTTCTCTCTCTGTGTGTGTTATGCTGGGTTGAGTTGTGCTGTGGGGGTTGAGACTGGTTTAAAGCGCTCTAGTCTCTCTAGGGAAGCGCTAGCAGGATATGAGCTCTGATGCTAATGCTAATGGACTGCCCCCCCCCCCCATCTCCACATGCAGTGAATGCTGATGAGACCCTGGAGACTCACACAGAACACACACCGTTTCACTGCATAGATACACGGGTCATTGATGAATAAGGGTTTTAAAAGTGTAAAAAATATGTAATGGGGATATAAATAATTTTGAAACCATTTTTTAGTTTTACAAAGTGTTAACAATGCGATTATGTGGTTTTTGCAATCTATTAACACTGCTTTTGCCATTTTTTACAAAAAATTTTCACCAAAAAAAGTCATTCAATAAAATGATTCATTTGCAGATGATTATTCATGAAAAACCTGATTTGACATTGATGTTGAGATAGTGTGTATCTAAACATATAAAAATAAAACATTGCACAGGGAAATGAGAAAAAATGTAAGAAAAATAGCCTAATCTGCTTTATATTTGTATTATTGTAGTTCCTTTAGTTATTAAAAACAATATTATTCAATTTAAATATTTACTATATATCGGTTTTGACTATGTCTGCTGCCATTGCCATTATGAATATTTAAGACAATACACAGGCACAAATTGCTACAGAAGCACATTTTATTGTTAAAATAATATTATGAAACCGGTTCGTCATACTGGGAACCGGGAACTGGGAACTGGGAACCGGGAACTGGGAACCGGGAACTGGGAACATGTTGTTTAAGGATTCACTGTTTGTTTGCAGGCCTTGCGTGGCCTCGCTCCCGAATACATGTCGGATGTTATCCAGGTCTATCAGACGACAAGGCCAGTGAGGTCATCTCAAATATCACTTTTAAAGATCCTTAATCTCGTCTAAAGTCCAAAAGGGATCGTGCGTTTTCAGTTGCAGCAATAAAATCTGGAATATCCCGCCTTTGGATATTAGATGTTGTCATACACTTTTTATAAATCACGTTTGAGGGCGCATTTACGTTTTACTGCTGTTTTGCATTTTAATTGTCTTTGGTTTGGTGTTCAATGTATTTTTTGCTATGTATGCTGTTGGAATATTGTTTTAATGGAAAGCACTTTGGCCAACTCACGTTGTATTTAAATGTGCTATGCAAACTAACTAAGCTTAGGACGGCACATTTTGGAGCCTGAGCGTTTGTCTTTTCCTTTCCTGAAGGCCTTGTTGAGCTCTGGATGCTGATTGGTTTTAGGGGGAGGGTTTCGCATCTTCCCAATCAATAGAAGACTTCAATATGGACCAAAGGTCATTAGCGAGCCGCAAAAGAAGGAAGTCACTCTGCTGTACACAGAATAGTGGTTTGTGTTATATATTTATAGCAAGATTATCTTGGTTAATCATTACGAGCTAGCCTATGTCTTGCTGTTCGGAAACTGCAAGGAAATTTCACAAAGAAATGCGAAAATTTGAAGTTGAAACCTGTTTTTCTTGCAAAAACCTGAATTTTTTGTTTCATTTACAACTTGGAAAATTTATTTTTACATGGTACCAGCCTGATGCAGATTTACAGTTTAATACAAAGAATTGGTTTAAACATTTCACTGTAAAAAATTATGAACATTTAATTCATACAATTCAATTCGCATTTATTTATATAGCGCTTTTCACAATACACACATCATTTCAAAGCATCTTTATGGAAAATACATGAGTCCACATTACAGTTTAGAGTGATCTGTTATCAGAGGATCTAAGTTATGTATTTCAGAAATGTACATATACAAAATCACAGTTAGCTAAAAATGCCTTAATTTAAACAATGTAATAATTTAAGGCAGAAATAATGAGCTCATTGAAGTAATGAATACTTGTTTGTGTATTTATTTATTTTTTCATTTGGATTCAACTGATATCTTGTGTCGTATGAATACAGGGTTACACTTTATTTTGAGGCGTCTTTGTTACACTCTAATTACACTTTTAGGTACTGAGTAATATTAATTAACATGTACTTACTATAGTGATAGGGTTAGTTGCATGTTATTATGCATAATTTATAGTTATTACTGTAGTAATGACATTTAAAAAAGAACACTAAAGACCTTCACCAGCTGTATTAGTAACACTGTATTTTAATGCAAGGCACTGAAAAGCATATGTTGTAAACGCCATCTTCCGCTGTGAGGAACTGAGGCCTCGCCCAGCTTTACATCACTAATAACTGTGGCTCCCTCTAGTGTTCACAAAGTGCCATTCATTGGCAGATTATTACGGTGAGCAGGAGGGGACATGTTCGGTTCACACAGTTTCATCGTGGCCACGTCATATTACAGTTTTTCTCAATTGCTAAAACACTAAAACCCATTGGCTGAACAAAGTTCTCAGTTGCCTGAACTCATTTAGCTAATTGTGCAGTCTGTTGTCAATACCTTAAACCATTTCACATGCTAAAACACAATTTGCAGATCTCACTTAGACTTTTCAGCACAACCACTCAAAATGTATTTAACCTGTTTCAAAAGATGTGACACAACCAATATAAGCCAGTTCAGAGAGAAAACAGGTTGTTGAAGGTGGGAAGGAGAAAGTCTGAGAATGGATAAGAAACAATGTGAGAGGATGAGAACGAGTGCATATGTGAGGTGGGCGAGGAGGAGGAGGAGGAGGAGGAGGAAGAGGTGGAGGAGGAGGGGGAGGAGGAGGAGGAGGGGGAGGAGGAAGAGGGGGAGGAGGAGGAGGAGGGGGAGGAGGAAGAGGGGGAGGAGGAGGAGGAGGGGGAGGGGGAGGAGGAGGAGGAGGGGGAGGAGGAAGAGGTGGAGGAAGAGGAGGAGGAGGAAGAGGTGGAGGAAGAGGAGGAGGAGGAAGAGGTGGAGGAGGAGGAAGAGGAGGAGGAAGAGGAGGAGGAGGGGGAGGAGGAAGAGGAGGAGGAGGGGGAGGAGGAGGAAGAGGAGGAGGAGGGGGAGGAGGAGGAGGAGGGGGAGGAGGAGGAGGAGGGGGAGGAGGAGGAGGAGGAGGGGGGGGAGGAGGAGGAGGAGGAGGGGGAGGAGGAAGAGGTGGAGGTGGAGGAAGAGGAGGAGGAAGAGGTGGAGGAGGAGGAAGAGGTGGAGGAGGAGGAAGAGGAGGAGGAAGAGGAAGAGGAGGAAGAAGAGGAGGAGGAAGAGGTGGAGGAGGGCAAGAAAGAGGAGGAGGAGGGCAAGAAAGAGGAAGAGGAGGAGGAAGAGGTGGAGGAGGGCAAGAAAGAGGAAGAGGAGGAGGAAGAGGAGGAAGAGGTGGAGGAGGGCAAGAAAGAGGAAGAGGAGGAGGAAGAGGTGGAGGAGGGCAAGAAAGAGGAAGAGGAGGAGGAAGAGGTGGAGGAGGAGGAGGAGGGGGAGGAGGAGGAGGAGGAGGGGGAGGAGGAGGGGGAGGAGGAGGAGGAGGAGGGGGAGGAGGAGGGGGAGGAGGAGGAGGAGGGGGAGGAGGGGGAGGAGGAAGAGGTGGAGGAGGGCAAGAAAGAGGAAGAGGAGGAGGAAGAGGTGGAGGAGGGCAAGAAAGAGGAAGAGGAGGAGGAGGAAGAGGTGGAGGAGGGCAAGAAAGAGGAAGAGGAGGAGGAAGAGGTGGAGGAGGAGGGGGAGGAGGAGGAGGTGGAGGAAGAGGAGGAGGAGGAAGAGGTGGAGGAGGAGGAAGAGGAGGAGGAAGAGGAGGAGGGGGAGGAGGGGGAGGAGGAAGAGGTGGAGGTGGAGGAAGAGGAGGAGGAAGAGGTGGAGGAGGAGGAAGAGGAGGAGGAAGAGGAGGAAGAGGTGGAGGAGGGCAAGAAAGAGGAAGAAGAGGAGTAGGAGGAAGATGAGGAAGAAGAGGAGGAGGAGGAGGAGGAAGAGGTGGAGGAGGGCAAGAAAGAGGAGGAGGAGGGCAAGAAAGAGGAGGAGGAGGGCAAGAAAGAGGAAGAGGAGGAGGAAGAGGTGGAGGAGGGCAAGAAAGAGGAAGAGGAGGAGGAGGAGGAAGAGGAGGAAGAGGTGGAGGAGGGCAAGAAAGAGGAAGAGGAGGAGGAAGAGGTGGAGGAGGGCAAGAAAGAGGAAGAGGAGGAGGAGGAGGAGGAAGAGGTGGAGGAGGGCAAGAAAGAGGAAGAGGAGAAGGAGGAGGAAGAGGTGGAGGAGGAGGAAGAGGTGGAGGAGGGCAAGAAAGAGGAAGAGGAAGAGGTGGAGGAGGAGGAAGAGGTGGAGGAGGGCAAGAAAGAGGAAGAGGAGGAGGGCAAGAAAGAGGAAGAGGAGGAGGGCAAGAAAGGAGGAGGGATAATATTGCTTGTGATGTCGACGAAGTGCTCTGGCCTGACCCAGCCCAAAGACAGGAAGAAGCACACTGATCACATGTTTACTCCCTCCATTTTTGTCGCTTTTAGTATTGTGTACTGTAGTACAGTGCATTGTAGGCTGTATACTGTACAATTAACAAATCCTATGGCCCTGAATATTGTGCTTTCCATTTGTTAACAGCACTGACTGCTCAATAGATTTTGATTGGTTGCAGGTTCATATCAACAAAGAACAATAATTACAGTATCACAGAGACAAAGGACAAGTGTGTGAGATGCAGGGTACAGTACTGTAAAAATAGCGGTACAAGGAGGAGGAAGAACAAAAAATTAAATTGCAAAGAGCAAAGCAGAGTAGTAATTTCTGATCAATTTTGAGCTACTATGATAGAACATGTTTTCATTCATCAAAAGACAATGACGGAAAAATATGAAATTTGTTTTGAGATAAAAAATGTACTTCTCCCTGAGAACTATATGTTTTTTTGTTTGTTTGTTTTTTAATTTTCTTTCTATTTCCTTTTATCAAGTGCAGTCATACAGTATGTCACGAATGAACTTTCTGATGGTACAGTAAGGTGTCACGGGTAAGTCTAAACAGAATAACAGTCCATAGATATCTTTCGAGAACTATATGTTTTGAACAATGTGTTTTCTGTTTTCTGGTGTATTGTTTACTGACTGCTTGATAGTGTATATCATTCTGATCACTGTGTTTATGATTTGAGAGCAGTGTTTGATATTGAACACAGTAAAACTGTTTTGAGGCAAAAGTTTCATTTTGCAAGAGGAGTCAGAGGTTTTGTGAATAGTGCTTGAAGATGAGGTGTTGTGTTTAATGTTTTCAGGTTTCAGAAATTGTGTTTTAGCAATTGAGAAAAACTGTAACTGGTGGGATACATAGACTGCAAAAAAAAGATGGGTGGGATAGTGATAATATGTCATGGCCATGATATGATAATTTGTGGGAGCGTAATAATAACTTGTGGGAACCCTATTTAACTGTCAGTTTGTTGAGGTAAAACCTTCCGGAAGTTTTTGCAGGGTGAGATGTCCGAGTACGTCCCAAAACTTGCCTAGTATAGCCTACTCTTCTGCTACACACTCAAAAGTATGCACTTTTTCTCAACAAAAAGAGTACATTCTTTTAGGGCATATATGTTATATATGATATATATATATATATAGTATAAGTAGGCAAATTGGGAAGCAACCAGAACGGAAATCAAAACAGTGTTTACATGTTTTCAAGCAGGCATTTAGATTTTTGGATTCTCTTTGGCACCTACAGAAAGTTGCTTTACAATACCAATAAAGGTTGCAGTTGATTTGTTAATTTCTAGTTTAAAATGTCAATTTTCTCACTGGCAGGTTTTCTATCTATCTATCTATCTATCTATCTATCTATCTATCTATCTATCTATCTATCAGTGGTTTCATCGCAGAATACAGCGTTTTTAGTAGTTTCTGTGGATCCGTGTGAATGGGGATCGTTTTGACAATGTCTGTTCGCGGAAAACTCAAACTACTGGATGTGTAGAGTCACGCTGGCTCGGAGATCGGCCAACATGGGAATTGCAGGAATAATCTAGTCTTGAAATGTCAAGAGCTTGGATGAAGATCTGCACAGACCATAGGCACAGACTGCCGAAACAGGAATGGTTTGATGCTATGAAGTGTGAACCTGTCCGGGCCACTGTGGGTTGTAAAGCTCAACTGGTTTCTTGCTGTCATGTTCGCCATTAGTGTTGACCCCTACTGAACAGTGATGATGTGGTGCAAGATTGAGCTGAAGCCAGGCATGCCTTTATGATTGCTTCCAGTGAAGTTCTGCATGTTGAGAAAAGGAGGGGACAAAGCTCTTACCATGGCAAGCCCGGTGATTTGATTCAGACACGTCTACACTAATGCAGATATAATGATATTAAACCATTCAAGCGCATGAAGACCCGCAGGCTGTTTTCTGTTTTCACATCCAAAGCACACTCACAGAAAGCCGCCTCTCATTCTGTATAGTGCCTGATGAACTGAGTTCTCTTCCGTGTTTTTTGCACTTGAATAATAATAATTAATTATTAATTTGTTACATTTATATAGCACTTTTCTAAGTACTCAAAGCGCTTTACATATGGAAGGGAGAATCTCCTCAAAACTTGAACAGACAAATACACACAAAAATATGGCAAAATATCCCCGTGAACAGTCGGTTATGTCTTAAGTTAACAAACAGTTGACACATTTTTACATGTCTCAGTGTATTGGATCCGTGCAGCTCTTAAAGTGACAGCGGCCTAATATTCCCGCTGCAGTCTTTATAATAGCGTTAATCAAACAATGACACCTGATGTTCTTAAAGCTACACTGTGTAGGATTTTCTCCCATCAAGCAGTGAAATTGTTTATGACTACCAACTGAATATTACTTTCTAGACCCTCCCATTCCAAGGGCGTTTTAACTCCTGCAGTGGCCATATTATTTCAAATCTGCCGGCAGTCGCGAGTAATCTCCCCCTCGCAAAGTGTAAAAACGCGAAGCTTGAATTTCCAGGTATGTCCCTCTTTGGCTAATGCATTTTCAAGATGGAGGCGCAACATGGCTGCCGCCATTCGAGCGACACGCTCGTATGTATTCTAAATGGCAGATTCTACGCTTACGAGAATACTTGATTAGTTGGTAGAAGTAATTACACATTAATGAGCACATATTTTGAAAGAACAAAGTGTTTTTTGCTAAGAATCAATTTTTTTCAAAAAAATTACAGTGTAGCTTTAACTATAAATGTATATATTTTATTTATAAAGTGCAGTTATTTTACATTTGATAAGTTTCTATACCTGAAAACACTGTTTATTTCAATCATGTCTCTGCTCAGTTGTATTTATTTGATTAGTGTGATTGCCAATTGTTTTTTTTAATAATTTTTTTAATTACTGTTCACTTGTCTTTAATAATGCTTAAAAATTGTGTTAATATTAGTTAGGCTAGTTGTTTTTGCTGTGGTGTTTTTAAACCTCTGTTCCTCTGTTGATTTTTGTTCATGGTTTTCAGCTACTATGAAATGTTTTGCAACAAGACAGAATAAATGTGAATGATTTTTTTTTTCCCTTTATTTAGAATTGAAATTAGGAATCGATAAGAATCGGAATTGTTAAAATTCAAACTATACCAAACCCTAACGATGACGTTTAGTCATGTGATGCATATTGTACCCATAGAGATGTGTTTATACTGCAATGTGCTGTTCACTGTCAGTGTTGATAAAGACAAATGTTCCTTCATACAATCTTCATATTGTATCCTGCAAAGACGACAAAAAATGTACACTCAATTGCTGTCCTGCGTCAAAACATAAGGGCGATTGTGTTTTAGACCAGACATGGAGTGCGACCCGAACACAGATATTCTGCTAATAAAATGATCGGAACAGAATAGCATGAGAACTTTACGTCTATCATCTCAGTGAGATCTTATGTTTTTGGCCTACGCATTAAGATGATTTCAGTGTGGACAAGAAACTTTTGCAAAAAGCAAGTGTGTGTGGAAATCATTTAAAACAAAAACAATTCCTGGGTCTTTAATACATGTGCAATTTCTTACAGATATTCTAGGTATTTTATTAAACTAGCAAATAGCTTTGTTTTGTACACAATCAAGGAACAGTAGAAATGACACCCAGGTTTAGTTATAAAAATGTCTGATCTGCTTTGCATTAGTCCTCGTGTTCCCAGCGGTCCGGGATCGTCGCTCTACTTCCTGAAACGGTCAAGAGTGGTCTTCATTCCCAAGTCTCTCTTCTCCTTGGACTTCTCTTCCAGCTCTTTCTGTCTTTCCATTTTCTCTTGTACAGATTGTCGAATTACATCCTGCAGAATCACACGAGAGAGGAAGTGATGTGAGCAAAGAGCAAAAGAGAAGCACTATACTCAGAGAGGATTGTGGGTAAGTTAGACCTTTAACTGTACAAATCCCTCAAGTCTATGATATTCTGGCCTGTTACGCTCTATATATATTTTACCTGTTGTCAACAAGACAACATTTGAATCTGCTTGGTTAAAGTTACCTCTCCTCAGCAAACGTGTCTCAAACGGTGCGAGATGATTCCAAACACACCAGTCTAATACTCAGGATTAATGATTTTAACAAACCTCAAACATGATCAGTATCAAACACCACTAATACAAACATTGTCAGGTCATGCAAATGCATTGAAGATGACAGACAGAGAGACAAAAAGAAAAAGTAAAAAGTAAATACCCTCTGATCCTCATGGGCGACTTTCCTCTTTCTTTTCTCCACAGAGCCAGCCGAACTTCTTCCTTTCTTCTTTTTTATGGGCTTAAACTTCTCTTTTGCTAATGGATCAAAGCCCTGAAATAAAGACAAGACAAAGTCTGAACTAATGACATCAAACCGATATGGAGGAGATTATGAGGAAAGTGCTGGTCAGCGGCTCTGGCCGAGCTGTGAGATAAACTAAACAACTATTGGTTTTTTTTTTTTGTGCATTTTAAATGGTTGAAGGGTAAATTATTCTTTAAATTCACTCTAAATTTTATATTTATTTGGAATAAATAATTATTCACAGTATTCTGAAGTGCCCATGATAACAGTATCGTGCACGTTTCATTATTGCGATATATATTACTGAATCCTGATACATGTCTAGTCTGAAGTGAACGTAAACGAGCTGAAAACTGTCATTAATGTTAATTAAACCACAAAGAGAAAATCACTCACTGCTCTTGACTGAATAACTTTAAGAATCAATTTATATTTCATTCATACTATGCCTTTTTTTTTTTTTTACATTTGATTATTGCAGTATTTCTTAATACATGTTAAATTTTTTTTTTTATGTGATCTAATTTGTATCTTTGTACTATTGTTTTTTAATTTGCTTCTTATTTTTACGAAGCCTCTAAAGGGACATGGTGATGAACAAAAAATGAGATGAGAGGAAAAATAAATATTTCAATGTTCTTGCGTTTTGAGTTTCTCGGGGGGAACGCAAAAGCATAGACATAAAACATTTTTTTCTCACGTCTCATATTTTTTCCCTTCATGTCCCTCTAGGGGCTCCATATATATATTTTATAACATAAATAAAAACAAATCGTGATCTATATCTTTATCGTGAAATGAAATGTTCTGATGTGAAAATATTGGTAATATCGCCCACTACTGGATGTTCCAGCTTACTGCACTCTCGCCCATATGTATTTGTGCTGGGTTACCAGTGCTGAACTTACCAAAGCCTCAACCCGTTCCTTGTGCCTCTGCTCAAAGCTGGCGCGGTCCACTTTACCCAGCTGTCCCGGGTCCAAGCCGATCAGCTCAGGCTGCACCTTCTCCAGCAGGGCCTTGACCTCCCACTCCTGTCTCTGCTTGAAGCTGCGGTACGGGTTTGTGTCCAGGGCATCAAAGTTCGGTTCTCCTGCACCTGGAGAGACATTCAAGAGCTTGCATTATCCTTTTCTGAAGTGAAATGTGACCTGTACATTTTTTGTAAAGGGGTGGTTGATTATGATTTCACTTTTCTAACTTTAGTTAGTGTGTAATGTTGCTGTTTGAGCATAAACAACATCTGCAAAGTCACAATGCTCAAAGTTCAAAGCAAAGGGAGATATTTTCCTTTAAAGAAATTGCTTTTTAAGGACTACAACAAACGGCTGGTAGAGACTACACCACGTTCCTCCCGGGTTAGTGACATCACAAACCCTAGAATTTACATAAACCCCGCCTTGCAACAAAGGGCTACATATGGTTCTGCTGAGAATGAGCTCTTGAAGCTCCGCCCCCTGTGCCAGGAGCAGCAGCTCATTTGCATTTAAAGGGACAAACTAAACAATGTGTTTTTGCTCACCCTCAAAAAAGGAAAATTTTAACATGCTATAAAAAAATATCTGAAACTAAAGTATTTTTAGCTAAAACTTCACAAACACACTCTGGGGACAAAAACGACATTGTAAAAAGGGCATTATACCACCCCTTTAAGATGCGTTTCGGTCGATCGGATCACAAGTAGACGAGGCAAACATTCCCGTTTACACCTGGTGTTTTAATCCGTCTCTTCTGTCCACTTTCAAACACTTCTGTCCTGATTTCTTTGAGGGGAGGGTCTATGGGTGAGTAAATGTTTGGGTTTGCTAGATCTTAGATCTTATGATCTAATGGATGAAATAAGCTCACGCTATTAACATCTGAACGGAGACGACGGAGAAACACATGGAGAACATCAGCTTCAGTTTCTGCTCTGACAGACGCGAGATCAGCCGAACGCTGTGAGTGTGTGTTAGAAATCAGGAATGATGAGAGAACATTGAGCTTCGTACGTTTTTCATCTTCAAACCAAACTTGAGTCTTCAGTCGCCAGTTTAAATCCCGCTCTGTCGCTCTTCCCATAATGTTCCCGCATTAGACCAGTAGACGGAGAGAAGACGGTTTTTAGAGGCTGTTTGAACACAATCGATCACATGAGCGTTTACACTACGAAAGCAATCCGGTCGGATGTGTTTTCTACTAACTCTGGAAGTGGAGAAACTGGACGAGCTCAAAGTGTTTTAAACCCGTTTACTCCTGTATTTAGAGTCGTCCACTCGTGATCCGATCGACCAGAATCTTAATACAGGTGTAAACAGGGCTCAAGTCATGATCTCTGCAATATACTCAAAAAGTATAAATCTTAACACTAAAATAACTCTGTGAAACACTATATTATCTGACTCATCTCCCGAAAACTGCTACTCATTCGCATTAAACAATGTCATGTCGCTGTGTTTCTCTGGCAGTGCGAACTGGGCTTTACAATGCAGTGTAAGCGTCACTGGGTTTGGGAACAGAGCTCATGAAACAGCTGACTATACATGCAGGTATGCAGGAGTGAACATGTCCTTTGAGTGAACTTTGATGTATTTGTGTCTTACCTGGTACAATCATGCTGGTGAATCCCTGATCATGTCCGATTCCCAGAACATCCTCAAACGGGCAGTACGCAAGCCCACACACCTGCCCTCGAAGGCGGTGAGCCATGTAGGGTTTGGATAAAGTGCTGCTTCCACAAGCGTTCTTATAGACCTGTGGATGCATACAGACAACTCTAAGACCCCGTTCACACTGGCAGTCCAGATCTGATTTGTGAATCCGATTGTAATCTGATTTAAGGTATTGACTGCCCACATGGTGTATCGGTTCAGATCTGATTTAAGGTATTGACTGTCCACACGGTGTAACGGTTCAGATCTGATTTGTGTGTCCATGCCACTCTTTAGTTTTCTGGAACATCTACATTGATCTCAAAACATGTCTCCATTATATTGTTTTCTGGTGGTCTGACAGCACAACACAATGTTTACATGCATGTTTCCTGTATAGGAACATCTGACATGTTTACATTTTACATGGTGCAAGAAACTTACATGAACCACACAAAATCCGGTGTGACTGAAGTGTATTTCCAGAAATGCAATTTGTGTGGGATTTACTTATTTTATCAAGCGTTTGGCGTTTGATTAGGTCTGAGAACTGTGAGTGATTGGTTGTATGTTTTTCTTGGTGTCATGTTTTGAAGTTATTTTATGTTTCTATGTATTTTAGAGTTATTAACTATTTATGGACAGCACTTTGGTCCATTCTAATGGTTTTGAAAGTGCTTTATAAATAAAAGTTGAGTTAAGTTGATTTCAAACCACAATGTAGCTCAAAACGGGTTTGTAAAAAAAAATTTAAAAATAAATTGTGTGCTTTTTTGCCGTTCACACTTGTTAAACACAATCAGATTCTAATCGGATATCCACAAAAATCTAATTTGGACCGATGGTCTGAACGAGGCTTAATAGCAGCATTATAATATTAATTCAATTCAAGTTTATTTGTATAGCGTATATGTATTTCACAATAGATATTGTTTCAAAACAGCTTTATAGAGAAAGCTTGTTTCAATGTTACAATTGAGAAAGTATTCTAATATTACAATATTGAATTGCTGTGTACCATTCATAACTGCAACTTATGTGTATGCGCAGCTGTTTCTTTACCTTTTTCATATTATTTTCTATACATAACATATTGAAAAGAATTCAGTACTGTCTTATGTTATATGCCGTTTTGTCTTCAAGTAAATCAGAAATAAAGGAATGTCTCCAGGGCTCAACAATAAATTGGTCATTCACTCGCTCCAGTAAAAAACTGCTTGTCTGGATTTTTTTTTTTTGTGGTGTAAATATAATTTATTCTGGAGAAATATTCTCATCAGTGTTCTATCAGCTTTGACATTTAAATCTGCATGTTTGTGATATTTACCCCGAAGGCATTTTTTACATTTAAAAAGGGCATTTTTTACCTAATGTTATTAAATATATGCTTCATCTTTCATTTCAAATTCTTAAATTTGAACAATAAATGTAATTAGAATATTGAGACGCTGTTATTGGCTGTTACCAATCAAATGAAATAATTGACATTCAAAAATTACAAGTGCATTAAATAATGTTGTAAAAAATAACATTGTTATTAGAAAAAAAAAAAAATGTTGTATTGTTTTAAATATTTTCTGAATATACAAATAAGAAATGTTGAGGAAAAAATGATGAATTTTTTTTGTGGATCTCTGAGCTGGTGTGAGTGAGTGGAGGCGGGGCTCATTTGCATATTCATAGAACTGCATATACTAAATGAGTTAAGGGTGTAGAGTTACATTCAAGCTATTTTAAGGCATGAAGATTTTTTTTCAAGGAAAAAACGTTTCAATAACTAGGGACTTTAACACTCAGTAATATTATCGATTCGACTGCAATAACACTAGAATAATATGGCAAAATTGATGAAGTTTGCGACATCGGCACTGTTGTTGATCTGAATGAACACTGAACAGACTCAGTGAATAACACTTGTCTTCAGTACTGAAATTAACTCGTTTCATTATTGTTGAAATTTACAGTGATTGAACTGAATCAACACTGAACTGAAGAATGACACTACTGTCTTTTTAGAGCTGCTTTACAGAAGAATTTGATTGTTATTTTCCCATTTATTATTGTGAAGCTGCTTTGAAACATTAAGTATTGTATAAAGTGCTATATGAATAAAGATGACTTGACTTAAGAGTGATTTGTTTTGGTATAATTGCAACTGAATATGCGCTGGTCTGATTTCAGGGATAGGTTATTGTTAAGGGTAGGGTTAGGACCGTGGATGATGATCTTGTGTGTGTATCACTGTACATGTACACTACCTGTACAACATCTCCAGTAGCAGCGCTTAGCAGTCCTTTCTGGCTCAGAGACAGGCAAGAGGCTCCAGCCGGGAGAAAACAGGAGTGAAGGGGTTTAAACGCTCGGATGTCATACACCTTCAGCTTCCGGTCCAGACCTGACGTCACCATGTGCCTGCAATAAACAAATATGACATTTTATTGGTATAAACGAAGGGTCTTGTAAGGTATGGTCCAGCGCTGCAACAACTAAATCAATAATAATCGATGCTATAATTAAAATTGACACGGAAAATATCCGATAGTCACGTCACTTTACAGTGGTGAAGAACACATGGACAAAACGCATCTGTAAAATAGCAGACACACACTGAGATGCTGCAGGAAAAGTTCATGACCCAAGTGTCCTAAACATGAAACTTTTAAAGCTATGATTACAGTGGGATTTTTTTTCTTCTGAAAAACTGGCATAACATTTCTTGAGTTTTCTATAACTTGTTTTCTATAACTTGCACTTTGAAACCTTCAAAGTTTGTGTTCTCAGGCCACCAAACTTCATATGGATTCAACACACCAAACCAAAATCGGTTTTCGTGTAAATTAACAGCCAGAGTGCATTAAAATGTTTGCAGCCCCTAAGTTAATAACTAATGACTTTCACAAACGGAAATGAATTAATTGAAAACTGACTTTAGCTGGACAATGACTTTATTCTAGAGCTGCTGTAAAGCCAAAATAATGTTACTTCCCTATTATCACTGTAAAGCTGCATTGAAACAATCTATATTGTAAAAAGCACTAAATAAATAAAGGTGACTTGACTATACCCACAGAAAGCACAAGAACTGGCGTATTGCCATGGCACAATTTGTTTTTCTTTTGTTTGTTTTTTAAAGATGCAACAACCAGATGTGTATAATTTCTTGAATTCAATTCCCCCAGTATAAAGTGATCTGTATAAACTGTACTCTGTTTTTTGTCATACAGATAAGTACGAGTAATGCATCATTCGAAACTCTTAAAGGGATATTTCACCGCTGGAGAGATGAATGTGGATTTAAATTGGGTCATTTATGTAGTAGAAATGTGAAATTATTTTAGAAGCTGGTGCCTTCTAGACTGAGAAAAGCCAGAAAATTTATTTTTGGCTCATGTGGATGAAAGACAACAACTCCCAGAATGCACTTGCTTCGCTGCCCTACGAGGCCACTCCCAAGCCACGCCTACCGGTTACAGAGGGCCGTATCGGGAGAAATGATACAACTAGGCTACTAGTCGACTCGAAACTGAAAAGACGGCGTTGTATGGTGAGATCCCCCTATGGGCGAGTTGAAGACATGCGGGACGAGCTCCTCCTACTGGCTGGAGTCTCTCGCCTCTGGACAGAAAAGCCTCTGATGAGCTAAATGACGATTTTTGCGTCATCTGAGGTTTTTTTCCAGACACACAATACAGAAATCTCTCGTCTCAGGGGGACATGAGGGAGGGAAGCACGGACACTCCAAAATACCACCGGGTTTCTACTGATACAAAGCTTAATGCTAATCGGGAAAGTATCCCTTTAAGGGTCTACTTTAATATGTGTAAAAAAAACAAAACCGGATGTGCTTTCTGCAGTCTCGGTCTGTGTGAACATAAATGAACTTCATATATAAACAAATGAACCGAGACTCAGCGTCAACATACACATTAGTATAACTCCTTGAGTCAGGCACTGAAGTGAATTCCCCCAGTATATAGTGATACTCACATGCCGGTTTTGTCCACGGTTAAGGAACGCACAGCACCCCGATGGCACAACATCTTCACAAGCGGCTCTCTCTGGTTGGGCGACCACAGACTCACGGTGCCGTTCGGGTGACCCAAGTGAACCACTGCATTATAGGGATTCTGCGCCATCACATCTAGACGCCCCAGTTTAGTGCCGATGGCTGCGACCTCTTTACCAACCGACACATCCAGATACTGCAGAAACCCTGTGGCACTCTGCAAGGTCAAAACATCATTAGTGACATATGGAAAACCTGTAAGGAATACAGTTAGAAATACAAATGGGAGAAATCTCTTTTTCATACACAAAACTTTGATTGTCTGAACATTGGAGTATTGAGTTTTCTTCCGGGAACGAACACATCACAATATTCCTCATTTAAATAATTTAGGGATTGCACCATATTGGTATCGACCGATATACAGGGTGGGCCATTTATATGGATACACCGTAATAACATGGGAATGGTTGGTGATATTAAAGTCCTGTTTGTGGCACATTAGTATATGTGAGGGGGAAAACTCCTCAAGATGTGTGGTGACCATGGTGGCCATTTAGAAGTCGGACATCTTGGATACAACTTTTGTTTTTTCAATAGGAAGAGGGCCATGTGACACATCAAACTTATTGGTAATGTCACAAGAAAAACAATGGTGTGCTTGGTTTCAACGTAACTTTATTCGTTCATGAGTTATTTACAAGTTTCTGACCACTTATAAAATGTGTTCAATGTGCTGCCCATTGTGTTGGATTGTCAATGCAACCCTGTTCTCCCACTCTTCACACACTGATAGCAACACCGCAGGAGAAATGCCAGCACAGGCATCCAGTATCCGTAGTTTCAGGTGCTGCACATCTCGTATCTTCACACCATAGACAATTGACTTCAGATGACCCCAAAGATAAAAGTTTAAAGGGGGTCAGATCGGGAGACCTTGGGGGCCATTCAACTGGCCCACGACGACCAATCCACTTTCCAGGAAACTGTTCATCTAGGAATGCTCGGACCTGGCACCCATAATGTGGTGGTGCACCATCTTGCTGGAAAAACTCAAGGAACGTGCCAGCTTCAGTGCATAAAGAGGGAAACACATCATCATGTAGCAATTTCAAATATCCAGTGGCCTTGAGGTTTCCATTGACAATCCAACACAATGGGCAGCACATTGAACACATTTTATAAGTGGTCAGAAACTTGTAAATAACTCATGAACGAATAAAGTTACGTTGAAACCAAGCACACCATTGTTTTTCTTGTGACATTACCAATAAGTTTGATGTGTCACATGGCCCTCTTCCTATTGAAAAAACAAAAGTTGTATCCAAGATGGCCGACTTCTAAATGGCCACCATGGTCACCACACATCTTGAGGAGTTTGCCCCCTCACATATACTAATGTGCCACAAACAGGACTTTAATATCACCAACCATTCCCATGTTATTACGGTGTATCCATATAAATGGCCCACCCTGTATATGATCATTTATAATGTTATCGTTATCGGACCGATAAGAAAATTTGGCCAACATATTAAAGCCAATAAATAACGGATTATTTCCTTCAGATGAGACACTTCAGATTTGCACTGAAATATGCTTGAAATATGATTTGAATCACTTCAAAAAAGGAAAATACAGTTCAGTGCAACATGTGAAGCACAAGTCTATCATTAAGGCTACATAAAAATATAATGAGAATGTTATAATTGTGTGTTTGGGACTTGGCTTTTAATGGCGAGACTTTTTGTTTTTGTAATCAGACTCTCAAAATGTATAAAAAAAAATTGGATTTAGATTTATCGGCCAATATATCGGTTATCGGCTTTCAAATATAAAGAATTATCGGTATAAGACAATTTTCATATCGGTGCATCCCTGAGATAATTAATACGCAGAATAAAGGGGCGGTTGTGTTAGTTAGTGTGTTGAAACTGGCGGTTATGGTAAGGGGCGGGACATTCTCAAAGCGCTCGACCAATCACAACACACTGCTCCAGCCGACCAATCAGAGCACAGTGTGCTTTTCAGAAGGAGGGGCTTCATAGAGACAGGAACTAAACTGAGCGTTACTGACAGACTGGGAAGAGAGGAGCTGCAACAATGGAGAATAATGAATGAATCTGTTCTAGTAGAGCACAAAAACAAATTCAAGACTTTGTAAAAGGGCATAATAGGTCCTCTTTAAAGATCAGGGTGCAATATATGATAGCATCTTGTCCTCAAGACTGGATTGTTGTAATGCACTACTAGGTGGTCATCCTGCATCTTCAATACACACACTACATTTAGTCAAGGAAATATGATCATATCATTTTATAATCTCTACACTGACTACTTGTTAAATTCCATATGGATTATAAATATTTCTGCACACTTATAAGGCCCTAAATGGTCTAGCTCATTTGTATTTAACCAATCTTCTATCATGCTCTTCAAGGACACAAAACTCTGGACCTTTCATATACAGAGGATATCAAAGTCTACTTGAAGAGGAAGAGCTTTCTCACATTCGGCTCCTAATCTCTGGAATAGCCTGAATTGAATACGTTGTACATTGACACTACTTTTAAAAGAACAGTGCACAGTCACTCCTATTTGGAAGGTTAACAAAGAATTAAAGAAGTTTAAAGTTTGTCCAAAAGCATCCGCTGACGCACCGCAGTGGCGAGTAGGAAGTGGTAGGGCAGAAACTGCATTTTCAAGACGTCGTTGAACTTCTTCACGCAGTGGAGCTCCACACCTTTAGAGTCATAGATGTAGAGCCATTTCTTCTGCGCCACAGCAAACATGGCCTCCGTATGAAGCCACCTGGAGGAGCACAGAGAGTGAGCTTTAAATGAGACCAGACTGAGACATTACTCATTACTGAAGCACAGGGGTACAGGATGTATAGTGATAAAAACCCTAAATAAACTGAATCTGGACTGACTTAATTTCAAATGTGTCAGTCCAATACAAAGCACTTCCTCCAGGATTTCTACAAACTCGGCCTGTTCTGCCTCAAGAGACGCCCAGAAAAAAGCTTGAATGCAATCAGGGTTTTTGTTATGCTGCTTTACTTTGGCTGAGGAAACGGATCAGATGGGGTGGGTGAATGAAGCAAAAACGTCTCAAATCTAGGATGCACAAAAAATGCATAAAAAAAAAAAAGGGATGCACGATATATCAGCCACCATATCGTTATCGGCCGATGGGTGTTCATTTTTAATGTTAACGCATTCGGCAAGATATGGAAATCTGGCCGATATATTAAAGCCGATAGGCTAAATAATGTATTTCCTTCAGCTGAGACACTTCAGATGTGCACTGTTCAACATGATGGTTTTGAATTGCTTAAATTATAACTGGAATCACTGCAAAAAAAAAAAGTTTTAATTGTCATCAAGATTGCACTGATTAAGACCGCAAAATGACAAATTGGGAAAATGTTATTCTTGGTTTTGAAGATTCAGCATTGCCTCCAGGCTGATATGTTCAAGTATATTTATAGATGGAAAGAGACAATTAACTCAAGCCGCCGCACCCAAAACTCCCTCTGATTTTCCAGAGATTACAGAAATGAGGCTCACAAGCAGAAATCAGCTGGACTGAACCTGGCCAGTCAGACGGTGGCCCTGCTCTACATGTACCGAAGACAAGAGTTTGGCAGAGGTTGCTTGCTTAGTGGTAAAAAAAAAAAAAATGTTTTAGCCAGCCATGCAAAACAAAATCTAAAAATATATTATTTTCTAAGCTAAGCTTAAAATCAAGAGATGCATCTTAATGAATGTGCACTTACTTGACGTCATTCACCGTTTCCATGACATTCATCTCACACATCAGGTCTTTGGACTGCCAGTCGATACAGGCCACATGACCTTTCCTTCCACCCAATAGCAGATGCCTGTGGCAGACATATATAGTTGGTATGGATAGACATACATATATACATACACATATATATATATATATATATATATATATATATATATATATATATATATATATATATATATATATATACACACATATATATATATATATACACACATATATATATATATATATATATATATATATACATTATTTTTATAAATGCAATACAAAGGCAATTTACATAAACGTCTTCTATAATGAACACGATTTAAATTTCTGGATTAAAATGTTCATGGTATATTGAAGTAAATCATAAAGAAATCATAAAGAAGATCATAAAGAAAAAGAGCACTTTTTTTCTTCTTAAAAATCTGATTAAATGTTTACTTTAATAAGATTAATTATGGTAGATAAATGTTAAAATCTGAAGAAATCTGATATTCAAGGGGGAAAAAACAGGGTTGTCTGAGGAAAAAAAAATTAATGGCAGACTTTTGTCAGTTAATGCGTTTAACCTATTTATAGATTTACACAGAAATGTAATTACTAGGTTCCAAAATGCATGTGTAAATGTGAGTGAGACAAGAGCAATCTACTTCTGTTCACACTTTATATGATTACGAGTTTAATCAAACAATCTCCCAACGAAACTGTCTGAATATTATTAGACAAGGTACAGTGATATCAACAATGTACATTAATAATGAAAAAAAAAAACAGGTGCAATAATTTAAATACTGAGGTGTCGACAAAAATAGTCAAACATTTTTTCCAATTTCATGCATATAAAAATACAAATTTGTTCATGTTTTATGATAGAAATGTTTAATGATCGGCAGTAATATCCAGTGATACTACTCAACTGTTTTATATCACATTTTGCATTTGAATTTTTTAATTGAAAATGGCACGATTTACAAGATTCATGTAATTCATAACTGAAGTGACAATACAAGAAACGTTGTGCGTTTTTTTACATATTAGACAAACAAATAAGAGTAAATGACTTCTTTTAGATAACTCATCTAGGTTTTTAATTTTATAAACGCATAAAGAGTGTTTTTCCCCAACATTTATTAATAAACATGTTTGAAACATATATTTCTAAAGGTTTCTCCCTTTAATCATATCAGACATTCTTAGTTGTTACTGAGCCTTTTAACACAAGTACATGTAGTGATCCATCAGTTCTGAACTCTTAAACCTTTAGCACATACCGTCCATTTCTGCTGTAGTCAAGCCTATACGGGCCAAACTGGGAAAGATGCAGGTTGAAGTACTGTGGGGAGAGAACAAGAAACACCTAGTAGAACATATCAAACGTGTAGCTGCTAAAAACCTGTAGGTCTGTAAAAATCGGTTTAATATTTAAACATGCTTGTTCGCTTTCTAAAATGTCATATTTAACAAATGTATAGTAGCAAAGATTTTTTTCTAGATTTCTAAAGAAGTAAATCCATTTGCTTTGATTCATTTCTCTGGATTCTTTCTCAACACTGCTGCATGTGGCTTGACAATCTGAATTAAATATGGTCCAAAAATATGCACATAAACCAATAGATTCCTCACTGGAACATCTAAGCAGAAAAGAGCATTCATGTTCAAGCTTTTATCTGTGAATCCGGGGACGAGGCCGCAGGGACTGATTTGACACACTTATGAAAGGCTTTAGTCTGAGGACACAAACGCAGCGGAACAGACTCTTCTTTCAAAACATCTTATTGCAAACTTTGACCAGTGATGCTAATGCTAATATTAATCTCAAAGCAAATGCAAAATCCTCCATCTGTGAAATTCATTACCACCTTTTATACATTAAACATGTTAAATTTAGTGTGAAATGACCAGATTGACTTTTCTGGTAAACACACTATGTGACCCTGGATCACATAACCAGTCACATGTCGCACGGGTATATTTGTGGCAATAGCCAACAATACATTGTATGGGTCAAAATTATCGATTTTTCTTTTATGCCAAAAATCATTAGGATATTAAGTAAAGATCATGTTCCATGAAGATATTTTGTAAATTTCCCACCTTAAATATATAAAACATTTATTTTTGTGAATGGATGCAGCACAATCGCCAATAGAAGTGGACAATTCTCAATTTTCTCAATATTTCGATTTTTTTGCACCCTCAGATTCCAGATGTTCAATAGTTGTATCTCGGCCAAATATTGTCCTATGCTAACAAACCACACATCAATGGAAAGATTATGTATTCAGCTTTCAGATGATGTATAAATCTCAATTTAAAAAAAATTACCCATAAGACTGGTTTTGTGGTCCAGGGTCACATATGCTGTTCACACAAGCAATGACATTCAGTCTTTTTACCATTAAGAGACCATTTACACCTCAGCACCGAAATACCGGTAAACCTCGGTAATGCCCTTTAAATGCTTCACTGTTGTCTTCATTTCAGACGCTTTCTGTCCAATTTGACCGTTTTTTTGCTTTTGAGTGACAGGAGTAAAGGGTCTGATCACACAGAATGCACTTTTGCTCTTAAAAACACGAGACCTCACACAATAGTATCCAACAGCAGAGCCGCAGTGATGATGAATCTCGGCCAACGTCCATCAAGCGCAAGTTTATGTGTAATAGAAAAACTATTCAAAACTAGGGCTGGGACGATACACCTTATCTCCCGATTTGACACTATCACGATACTTGGGTGCCGATATGCATTTAGATTTTTAAGAATTGCGATTCTACAAGTTTTGCGATTCAATATTGCAATGCATTGCGATTTTTTTAACTCTAGACCATCAGGGAAAAGCTAAATCACAAACTTATACAGACTGTACATGATGTATAAGATTAGTCATATTTACAAAAGCGATTCATCACATCTTTCTGAGTTTTATTCAGAAGCATCATACAATATTACATACTCTTCAATAAATGATTCAATAACAAATACATTTTTTACAGTCACTTGTCGCCACCTACTGGTGGAACAATGTAATCAATAAATGCGTTATTTTAAGTGCCAAGTTTCTATCAAAAACTGATTTACTCTATTTTGATGATCGCTACTGTGGACATCAATGTTCATATTTGAACTTTAAACTTTTATCCAAGTACTTCTATGATAATTTTAACAATTGCATCACAGAAATAATGAAGCTATGAGGTTGAAAAGACTGTTTGTGAAGCTGTTTCATGGCTTTGAATGTTGCGATATTATTTTATCAAAGGTTTAATAGACAGACCAAAAGTGTCTAACTTCTGTCACCTCGTCTATAAGCAAGGACAAAAATAAAGCAATTTAATTTGAATTAATATCGATTCTAGAATGAATAAATAAAAAATTTATTTTAAAATAGTGAACAAAAAAAAAATCGTGATAATCAGATGAAATAAGGAGTAATCGCATCATCTCCTTCTGAGCTTTGTGATTGGCCCAGAGTATACTTCTGACATCAGCGCGTCCTGACCTCATACTAGTAATCTTATTCTTTAACACATGGCATCATACTGGTAATGTTACAACTTTTCATACTGGAAAATCGACAGAACTGGTATTTAAGTTTTGATTTTTAAGTCCGGTTCACATACAATCTCTAAACGGTATTTTCCCAGTAAAGACTGTGTGTGTGTGAAGGGGGGCGTCAACAAACTCTACTGTTTATTATTGGTCTCGCTGCAGTTTCTAGTGTTCAAACGTGCTGAAATAGTTCACCTTTGATCCAGAAGTGATGTCAACAGCATCTGCGATGTCATCTTGAGAGATTGTACTTGTGTCTTCACCCTCGTCTCCTTCCAGGAAGCTGAAGACAAGCAGACAGACATGAGCTCTATGTGTGTGTACATTTATGAATATATGAAGAATACACACAAACAGTAGTTAAACCAAATGTCTAAGCTAATCTTTTCTATCCAAGAGCAGCCACTGCCATTTGTAACTTGAATGTTTGAGGGTTCTGGGGGAAATGACAGAAAGCAGGGTCAACTTACCGTCACATAAATCCCAAACTCTCGGTTGATTAACCCAAATCTTTCTTACTCATGGTTGTTGGTTCCAGCATGCCATAATACAGTATTGTTGTTTAATGGCGATTTACATTGTTTGTGCATATCGCCACCTACTGGCCAATAATCTTAAAGTCTCCCTGTAGTCAACAATTTTATCCCTTAAAATAGCTTGAATGTAACTCGACACTCTTGCCTCATTTAGTATACATGGTTCTATGAATATGCAAATTAGCCCCGCCTCCACTCCACATGACTTTACACATGGTTTGTCTTAAAGCATATTAAAAACGCCAAATAGACACACAAACAACATTAAAATCTGGATTTTCACCACAGGGGGACTTTATAAAGTTTTTTAAAAAAATGTGAAAAAGATCATATAATTAGTTTGATGCTAAATATTAGTGCTGGAAAAAAATGTATCGCGATTAATCGCATCCAAAATAAAAGTTTGTGTTTGCATAATATATATGTGTGTGTACTGTGTATAATTATTTTGTATATATAAATACACATATATGCATGTATTTATTTAAGAAATATTTGCATGTATATACTGTATATACATTTATACATAATTTATATTATATATAAATAATTTATATATAAATAAATAAAAATCTTAAATATATACATGCATATGTGTTTATTTATATATACAAAATAATTATACACAGTACACACACATATATATTATACAAACACAAACTTTTATTTTGGATGCGATTAATCGCGATTAATTTTTTCCCAGCACTACTAAATATATCAATTAAAGTAGAGCTGCACGATTTTGGATTAATTGAGATTAACGATTTCTTTGTTTCAAACACAGATCACGATTCTGAACAGACAACCAAACAAAATAACACGTAATGTACTACAAGTATTTTAAAAATAGGTTTGAATGAATGAGTCAAGGACTCATAAATACTTCACTTGTTTCATTACTGGATGAATCCGCATTTCTGAACGAATTTCTTGAATGATTCAAAGACAAATACATTTTTAGTCACTTGTCGCCACCTACTGGTGTAATGATGTAATCGACACAATCGTAATCTGAAGCGCTAAGTTTCTTTCAAAAGGTGATTTGCTCTATTTTGATTGCGTTTATATCCGAACAATAAACTTTTATCCCAGTACGTCCGTGATAATTTGAACATTTGTAACGGAAATAACGATACTGTGTGTGTGGTTGAAAGGACTGTATTTTTAATAGACATGGCTGAATCGTTGTCATTTAGGAATGAGATCATGTGGGTGTTTGTCATAGTGTCATTCTTTTTTTCATCTGGCACAATATGTGAACTACATTACCCAGCATCCTCTGGAAGTAGGAGGTCGTATCGTGCGGCCTGTTTCTGAGCGAGTTCAGTCACGGACTCCGAGAACACAATGGCCTCTTTCAGCTTTCTCCCGGCTCCTGCGGGCTGACACATCACAGAGAGAAAGAGCGTGAACACCCGAAACACAGCCCTTATTAGGGATGCACCGATATGAACATTTTGGCCGATACGATAACTCTTTACTGGGGTGGTCCTTATCAAGTCCAATTTTTTTTTTGTGCAAAATGTTAGTGTCTTAACCTAAATTGCCTATGTTAAGCTGTGCGGCGTTATTGTGATATGCAAGTAATATTAAAGGTTGCTGCAAATGAACTACATTTTATTGAAATCAGAGCAACACTGACATGACAACAATGACAACAATTTAAAAAAAAGCACAAAGTTTTCAACAATCCCTCATTTCTGATGCTCAGCAGCCAGTGTTGACTTTTTGCAGTCTGGATAGATCCGTCGGTGATCTTCCACCACATGAAGGAGAAACTGCAATTGTTCTTCAGTGTGTGTGAGATAGCCATTGTATTCTTGAATCAGAGCCACTCCTCTCTCGGCGTGATCATTGACTACTTTCATTGGATGTATGGTTGCCTGTGCCTCCTGATAATCTGCTTGATTCGGCCAAAGTTCCGGGTCAATTTCAAGGAGCGTAATGTAATTTTTTAAACCAAAAAATGTGCTCTAAACCCAAACAATAACCAAGGTGATCATCAATAGAAATATGTATTGATTCCACCAGGAAAGGTAAATCTGCTAAACCGGGTCATGGATGGATTAATTTGGATTTAGTTTCTACAATAAGTAAACTGAGATATGTATCTAAAATACATATTTAGGAATATATGGTGCATTAGATGCTTTTATGGAGGGTTTTTTGGAATTTTACTAGCCAGGTACAATACCAATTCAAATGATCTGTTTTTATGAAAATCATCTACCAGTAATTATTATGTTACTGCCATAAAAATTGGCATGCTGTATTTTCTTATATAAAGGAACAATTTGAAGGGTTAAGAGCATGACAATTGGAGACTTTAAAAATAAGGACCACCCTAGTCTTTATATTTAAAAGCCGATACCCCATATATTGGACGATACAATTAAATCCAAATTTTGGATTATAAAAACAAAAGTCTCATCATTAAAAGCCATGTCCCAAGCACACAATTATAATGTTCTTCTTATAATGTTATGCAGCCGATATGACAGACGTGCGCTGCACATGTTGCACTGAACTGTATTTTCCTTTTTTGAAGTGATTTCAATCATATTTCAAGCAATTCAAATCCATCATGTTGAACAGTGCACATCTGAAGAGTCTCAGCTGAAGGAAATAAGACATTATTTATCAGCTTTAATATATCGGCCAAATTTTCTCATCAGGCCGATAACGATAACATTGAACAAATGAACACATCGTTTGTGTGGCCGATATGATATATCATACATCCCTAGTCCTTATGTAAAGAGATTCAGATAAATGTGTCAAGAGTTATTAGGTGTGAATCTCACAATATCTGCCAAGAACATCGGCCGGTCGTGTCGTTCTGGATTTAAGTTTAAGGCGAGACACGGCAGGCAAAAACATCGGGGTTTTTTTTACTGGTCAATTTTGAGATTTTTGGATATTTGTCTTCAATAACATGTCTTCTTTCAGACTTGTCGTGAAAAAAAGTCCGAAATACACATTTAGGTCTTTATTTTACTACACTTTGTCTGTTTGCGTCTGTAGATTTCTCATAAATTCAACAAAAGTTGGCGTTCCTAATCAACACGCTGCTCCACGATTGCTGTCTGCTCCCTGTCATCACACACACCGTTAGAAAGCTCTCTCTCTCCTGTACAATGCTGTCGGATCCAAATATGGTCATTTCCTTTTTATCAGCAACCAATCGTGAAAGTAAAAGGGCTGAATGCGCAATCTCATTGGCTGATGATAAATCTTTAAAGCCCGTTTTCTCAAAATGACTTTTCTTTCATACTCCAAGTCCGTAATCTCCACTTCAGTAGCACCTATATACACCAAACTCCCCAGTCTTGTACCTAGTTATATTATGAAGACATTTACAGAGGGATTTGTACATATATTATTCCTAGCCTGATTTATATAACATTTTATTCCAAAAAACATGGCAAAAATCATTTTTTAAGGCTATTGACAGTATTTTCTGATTTACAGGATAACAAAAGTAGATATCCATAAATCCCTCAGCAATTTTTTTCCCATCTAATATGTGAACACAATGAAAAACTAATTTTTAACCTGGCTTTATCCAATACTCAGATTTCGTTTTTTAAAATATATGCAAATTAGCGCAGATTTAATTAGATATTGCCTAATTTGCATATTTAAACATTAAATTACAGAAAACTTGTAATACATTTTTTTCTCATCTTAATGTAGACAATCAACTGGGAAAGTTTCATGGTGATATCTG
The DNA here is from genome assembly GCA_022828995.1 of Vimba vimba. Taxonomy (NCBI): domain Eukaryota; kingdom Metazoa; phylum Chordata; class Actinopteri; order Cypriniformes; family Leuciscidae; genus Vimba; species Vimba vimba. Next base: position 3,989,628 of record CM040835.1, on the reverse strand, counting down.
CTAGTTAAAATTTTTACCCTATTCACCTGTAGTGTCTCGCCTTAAGACTGCAATCCTAAACAGCGAATCTAATCCCCATACAAGCAATGGCGTATGCAAGTTTGGTGAATGAAACGCTGATGTGACGGAACAAACTGAAAGACTAGAAACAGTGATGTATAATCTACTGTGAGAATCAGTAAAAGGACATTCCCAGAAGTCCATGCGTGATCTCACGTGATGATTTTACTGACTTTTACATCTTTGTCATCAGTAATGTCCATTAGGGTGTTCAGATGGTTATCAGTATATGTTGAGGTAAATATCTTATTTCTGTGGTATTGAAATTGGTATTGAAATGTATGAAATTTCACTGGGATCTATCATTTTGGTATTGTAAAAATATAATTTCCATCAACAACAAAAAAACTCAATTCTCATAAAGTGATATAAGATTTTGATCATATTTCCCACCCCTAACAGCAACTTGCATCCATTTCTATATGCCGAATAGACTCAAAGCAAGTGTTAAAATACAGGAACGCATTTGGAAAATGTCACAAGTATAAGTATAAATCGGGACTCACCGCTTTGTGTTTCTCTCCTCTCCGAAACTTCTGGAGCCGTTCTGTTGGTATCGGAGCCTGACCGGGAAAAGGGTCCTCTTTCTAAATACACAATATGATCCGATGAGAAGGGCTGCTGAAATATTGACTTTTTGACTGTTCAAATTAGGACATAATTGAAGCAAAAACTTCTAGGTGCAGGAAGCCAAAGGTGGAGTTAAAACAATTAAGGATGTGATTAAGTTAGGACGTTGGCGATTGTTAAATCACTTAAAGGGATACTTCACCTCTGGAGAGATGAATGTGTATTTAAATTGGGTCATTTATGTAGAAGAAATGTGAAATTAGGGGTTCAAGCACGAAGTGCTGAAACCCTATTGTAATTGTACTGATTTTTATTATTATTAGGGGTTCAAGCACGAAGTGCTGAAACCCTATTGTAATTGCTCTGATTTTTAGGGGTTCAAGCACGAAGTGCTGAAACCCTATTGTAATTGCTCTGATTTTTTAGGGGTTCAAGCACGAAGTGCTGAAACCCTATTGTAATTGTCCTGATTTTTATTATTATTTTTCTTCTGCCGTAAAACGCATCGTGCAGCCCAAACCGTAAGAGCTGGAACCTTGAAACTTTGCCAGATGGTAGTACAAAAATCGAGGAGAGGTTATCAAATTATGACCCCGATTGGCCCATAGGTGGCGCTATAGCAACCAAAAGCGCGAAACTGCTCAGAACTCCTAGACCGTATGTCGTAGACTCAAGTGTCTTATATCATTGGAAAGCTGGACGCCAGACGAACAAAACGTATATCTCCGATTTCATTTCCGCCATGATAGATTTTCCGCCATTTTGAATTTTGTCAAAAACCTACTTTTGCGAACTAGTCCCTGGTTTTTCGCCCGATCGGAACCAAACCAGTGCAGAAATGTTCTCTAGAAACTGAAGATCAATAATTATCGAAAAAAAGTCGAAATTTCGATTCACGGACGCTAAGGGGCGCCAAAACGTACGTTGTGGGAGGGGCCTATTTTACTAAAATGGCTATAACTCCAGAAGTAAATGAGGTATCTTCACCAATCTCGGTACACATATGTATGAGCTCAATATGAGGTAACAGTAAAAAAATCGCGGCGATTTGCCACATGGTGGCGCTATAATATGAAAAAAACATAAAACAGGCTTTAACCACCTGACCGTTAGTCCGATTGACTTGAAAATTGGTATGCAGTGTCTTGGTCCAAGGTGTCATGTATGTGTATGAGGACATTGGCGTATCTAAAAAAACTTGGCCGCCATCAGCCAATGAAATTTGAGCACCTATTAGACAAGGTTAACGGAGGCCGATCGGAACGAAACTCGGTGGGCATGTTCTACTCATGGCCCTAGAGGTCTGTAAGAATTTTAAAAGAAATCGGCCACTAGTTGGCGCTAACGAGTTTTATGGCTCTGTAATCACGTGGTGTTACACTTATTGTCACAAAATGCATACCATTTGATAGATCTCCTCTTGTTGAACAACTTTGCCTCAAGAACCATTGCTGTCAATCAAACCGTTCATTAAATATTCGTAATTATGTTAAAAACCTACTTTTGCGAACTAGTCCTAGGTTTTTCGCCCGATCGGAACCAAACCAGTCTAGGACAATTCTATGGACTCTCTAGGTCAATAATTATCAAAAAAAAGTTGAACTTTTGCATTTTTCGCATGGCTAACAGGGTCATTTAGAAAATGGGCGTGGTAAAATGCACTCAAAAGCCTATAAATCCTAAACGAAAACTCAGAACTTCACGAAAATTGATGAGCATATGTGTCATAACCTGCTTAAGAAGCATGGAAAATTTTATGGAGAGTTGGCGCTATAACTGTTAAAACGCTTTAAAACCATATATTTCCTATGGTAAATTGCCTGTATTTGCTGTAAATGGTGTCTTCTATCATATAATGTTCATATCATAATGTTCAAAACCAGTGCAGCACAATTCTCTGAACTCTCTAGATCAATAATTATCAGAAAAAAAGTTTAACTTCTTCAAAAGGTGATTTTATATGAATATAATGACATATTAAGCCAATAAGTGGTATTTTACTGCCCCCTGCTGTCATTTCATCATACTACTCCCTAATATTGTTATAAAATTCATATTTAGACTTTATAAAATCATTATTTTAACATTTACAATCACATTTTGTCAAAACTCATCTATTGAGTATTACTATTGACAATTGTGTTACACTGAGATATGGAAATGGACGAAAGTAAATGAATGAAATGAAACGAAAGTATAACGGCATTTAAGCCACGCCCCCGAATACAAATTCATTCATAACTCGAAAACGGAAAGTCGTTGCGCGCTCAAATTTTGATGGTGAGGACCTCTCCGGGCTCTTGATCGAAACGTGTCGTCGCGGGCCTCGGGAGCGCGCCCCCCGCGCATCGCCATCCCGCGGGACCCCCGATTTTGAACGGCCATTACTCCAGACCCAGACCACCCCGAACATTGTGTGAGAGCTCGTTGGAAAGAGCCCGTCCTTGGCTAGCTTCGATTCAAATGTGGTGTTATTTGCCCTGGGCATTCCAGAGATAATAGCCCGAACAGATATGCCTTATTACAGTCATAACTCCCAGCCCCAATCGCCCAAAGACACCTTGATGGTCTCATTCAACAGGGCTCCTCAAGCACTATCTATGCTCTGAGTTTCAGAATTTTTCGCCTTTTGGTTCCTGAGATACAAGTAAAAAAACAAATTCCCATTCATTCATTCAAACACTTCAACTGTAAAATGTAAGCTATAATACCACTGTTGTCCACTAGAGGGAGCAGCAGGATTACGCATGATCTTTTAATTCGCTTTCAGTATTGGGAAATAAACAAATGCTTTAAGAAGCAATCTTTTTTATTATGATGTTTTTTTTTTTTATTATGATATTTGTATATATTTTATTTTTTTATTATGATTATGAACGGTTTGATTGACATTAGTGATTCTTGAGGCAAAGTTGTTCAAGATGAGGAGATGAAGATATTTTCACAATATCACATCCTAAAAACATTGAAAACATATTTGTCTTTGTGTGTGTGTGTGTGTGTGTGTGTGTGTGTGTGTGTGTGTGTGTGTGTGTGTGTGTGTGTGTGTGTGTGTGTGGATGTGTTTGTGTTTGTGTGTCTGTGTGTGTAAGCATGCTTAATGGAAAGAACATGGAGAAACTGCTTTGTTTTACTGGTGGATAAAAAAGTCTTTCAAATGAAAGTGAGTCAATTAGTAGTCTTCTACTGCCCTCTGCAGGACATTCTACTTAATAAAATATTTTCATCTGTGCTTTTGCATTAGTTTTTGGACTATATAAAATTACTTGCATGAAAATCACCTATTATAACACAGTCATGTTTTGTCAAAGTTTATCACTTCATTTTTACTGAGCTCTTAGTTTGAACAATTCTGCCTCTCAGTGATTAATTTGAAATCTGAAAATGGTGTTATACAGAGGAGATTTGCAATTATCATTTTGTTACCTATCTTTTATTTTAAATATCTACATCTACAACAAAATGTGTGTGCATGTGTGTGTTCAAGCATGGTTAGTGTATTAAGTATTATTGTTTAAGTATTATTGTTTTCATTTACATTTTAACCACCAGAAGAAGAACACTCATTGGTTCATTCTGCTCACTAAAATATTATTTTTCATTTTTCTTCCATTTGAAATATTGTTTAAACTTAATAAAATCATTAAAATAACATTTCAAATCATATTTTGTCTGTTTATAAATCCCACAGACTCACATTGGCTGCAATACTAATGTTTTTGTAAGACACAGACCTTATAGTCTAATCTGTGTGTATTGTGCATATATTATTGATATTATTACTATTGCAAATCATGTTATTGTAACTCATATCTTAATAGAATATTATTTGTAATTTTAATTCTTTATTTCTTAATTGTTTTTTTATGATTACTACAGATATTATCACCAAAGATATCAACTACACCTTCACTTTTAGTATTGACACGCTGCACACACAGCACAATCACACACCCACTAATGCATTCAAATAAATGTAATCTTACTGTGCTACTTTATTTGTACATGATTAGAATGAACAGAAATCTAAGACTATTTTTCTTCTTTTGTTAAAGCCATTTTAGACTCCAAGTAAGCATTATATTACTAATCATCTATTTTAAAGGTGCCATACAATTGAAAACTGTATTTATCTTGGCATAGTTGAATGATAAGAGTTCTGGACATGGAACTGACATACCGTGAGCCTCAAACACCATCGTTTCCTCCTTCATGTGTAAATCTCCTGTTTGCAAAAGACAGCTGAAAAATGAGTGAATCCCACCATAACACCGACTGTGACGTTGGAGTCAGGATCATTAATATTTATACCCCCCAAATTTGCATTTTCCATCCATGTTCTAGGCCAGGCAGTGTTAATGTGGACCTGCACAGCCGAATCATCAGAAGATCTGCAGGTATTGTGAAGAAGCAAGCAAGGACAATAGTGAAAATGGCAGATCATGGATATAAATGTTATGTCTGAGGCTGTCTGTGCTGCAGATTTGAGAACTTTTCATTCCCTTCCCACAAAAGAGAACTGTCAACAGGCATGGTTGATGTTTACAACAGGATACCTCACCATTTTAATTCAAAGCTGTTAGTTTGCTCTTAACGGAGGCCGATCAGAACGAAACTCGGTGGGCATGTTCGACTCATGGCCCTAGAGGTCTGTAAGAATTTTGAAAGAAATCGGCCACTAGTTGGCGCTAACGAGTTTTACGGCTATGTAATCACGTGATGCATATCATTTGATAGATCTCCTCATACTGAACAACTTTGCCTCAAGAACTACTGCTGTCAATCAATTTGTTCATTAAATACTTGCGATTATGTTAAAAACCTACTTTTGCGAACTAGTCCTAGGTTTTTCGCCCGATCGGAAATATACCAGTGCAGTACAATTCTCTGGAAGCTCTAGATTATTAATTATATAAAAAACTTTAACTTTACCCATTGGGTAGCCATAACAGGATCATTTAGAAAATGGGTATGGCAAAAAACACTCAAAAGCCTGTAAATCCTAAACAAAAACTCAGACAACTCACTAAACTGCCTTATGTGCTTAAAGACCCTAAATGCTTGAACCCCGCTAAATGCTGCTTGCAGCTTTAATTATTATTAGGGGTTCAAGCACGAAGTGCTGAAACCCTATTGTAATTGTACTGATTTTTATTAGGGGTTCAAGCACGAAGTGCTGAAACCCTATTGTAATTGTACTGATTTTTATTATTATTATTATTATTCTTCTGCCGTAAAACGCATCGTGCAGCCCAAACCGTAGGGGCTAGAGCATTGAAACTTTGCCAGATGGTAGTACAAAAATCGAGGAGAGGTTCAGAGATTATGACCACGATTGGCCCATAGGTGGCGCTATAGCGACCAAAAGCGCGAAACTGCTCATAACTCCTAGACCGTATGTCGTAGACTCAAGTGTCTTATATCATTGGAAAGCTGGACGCCTGACGAACAAAACGTATATCTCCGATTTCATTTCCGTCATGATAGATTTTCCGCCATTTTGAATTTTGTCAAAAACCTACTTTTGCGAACTAGTCCGTGGTTTTTTGCCCGATCGGAACCAAACCAGTGCAGAAATGTTCTCTAGAGTCTGAATATTAATAATTATTGAAAAAAAGTTGAAATTTCGATTCACGGACGCTAAGGGTCGCCAAAATGGACGTTGTGGGAGGAGCCTATTTTACTAAAATGGTTATAACTCCAGAAGTAAATGAGGTATTTTCACCAAACTTGGTACACATATGTAAGAGGTCAATCTGAGGTCACGGTAAAAAAATCGCGGCGATTGGCCAAATGGTGGCGCTATAACATGAAAAAAACATAAAACAGGCTATAACCACCTGACCGTTAGTCCGATTGACTTGAAAATTGGTATGCAGTGTCTTGGTCCAAGGTGCCATGTATGTCTATGAGGACATTGGCGTATCTCAAAAAACATGGCCGCCATTGGCCAATGAAGTTGAGCACCTATTAGACAAGGTTAACGGAGGCCGATCAGAAGGAAACTCGGTGGGCATGTTCGACTCATGGCCCTAGAAGTCTGTAAGAATTTTGAAAGAAATCGGCCACTAGTTGGCGCTAACGAGTTTTATGGCTCTGTAATCACGTGGTGTTACACATATTATCACAAAATGCATATCATTTGATAGATCTGCTCATGCTGAACAACTTTGCCTCTAGAACCATTGCTGTCAATCAAACCTTTCATTAAATATTCATGAATATGTTAAAAACCTACTTTTGCGAACTAGTCCCTGGTTTTTCGCCCGATCGGAACCAGACCAGTCTAGGACAATTCTCTGGACTCTCTAGATCAATAATTATCGAAAAAAAGTTGAACTTTTGCATTTGGATGGCTTTAAAAGGGTCATTTATAAAATGGGCGTGGCAAAATACACTAAAAAGCCTATAAATCCTAAATGAAAACTCAGAACTTCACAAAAATTGGTGAGCATATGTGTCATAACATCATAAACAAGCATGCAAAATTTTATGGAGATCGGACAATAGTTGGCGCTATAACTGGTAAAAGGCTTTAAAACCATATATTTCCTATGGTAAACTGCCTGTATTGGCTGTAAATGGTCTTTTCCATGTCTGATCATATAATTTTCATATCATAATGTTAAAAACTAGTGCATAACCATTCTCTGGATTCACTAGAACAATAGTTGTCAGAAAAAGTTGAACTACTTCATTTGGATAGCTATAATAGGTTCACTTCAAAATGTGGCCTTTACCAAGTGTCCCCGAAAGCCTATATCTCTTTAATGAATGTTCAAACCTTCTTAAAAACAAGTCAGAACATGTGAAATATCACTCTGAACATGCATGAAAATTTTCAGACAGATCGGACAAAATTTGCCTCTATAACAGTTAAAAAGGTGAAAATGATATGAATTAATGGCATGTTAAGCCAATAAGTGGTATTTTACTGCCCCCCGCTGTTTAAAATAGTCATTTTCTCATATTGGTATTGGTATCAGCCATGGTAAATCATGATAAATGATGGTGTGTGTGTGTGTGTGTGTGTGTGTGTGTGTGTGTGTGTGTGTGTGTGTGTGTGTGTGTGTGTGTGTGTGTGGTACAAATATAACAAAGGTTTTATTTTCCAACATGAAAACAAACATAACAGAGTGCTAGTGCACAAACAATAACCGACAATGATAATGGATGAGAGGGGAACTTAAATACACAGATCAAGACAAGGACAACAGGTGACGGTTATGATGATGAGGAGCAGGTGATGATGAGGAGGGTGATGAGGAGCAGGTGCAGGTGATGACGACAGATAGTGAATGTGATGAAGACAGAAGGTGAATGTGATGAAGGTGAATGTGACACCAATATCACTAAAACATTTGTGTGTGTGTGTGTGTGTGTGTGTGTGTGTGTGTGTGTGTGTGTGTGTGTGTGTGTGTGTAAGCATGCATTGAGTTAACATGGATAAACTGGTTTGCTTTAGTGCAGAAAACTGGTTTAAAGTGAAAGTGAGCCAATAAGTGGTCTTCTACTGCCCTCTGCTGGCCATTCTACTTATTAATGAAATATTTCAACATGTGCTTGCATTCATACTTGAATACACACTAAAAAAATCACTTATATAGCAATAACTTTTATAACACAATCATATTTTGTCAGTGTTAATCACTTTATTTGCACTGACACTTCAAATAATTGCTAGTAATGTGATAAATCAGGCTAGAAACATGGTAAATCAAAGTAAATAATACTAGATTGTCGTTTATCTCCTGGTAAATAATACTAGAACGTGGTATATCATGGTAAATCATGGTTAACTAAACTGTGTGTGTATGTGTGTGTGTGTGTGTGTGTGTGTGTGTGTGTGTGTGTGTGTGTGTGTGTGTAAGCATGCATTGAGTTAACATGGAAAAACTGGTTTGCTTTAGTGCAGAAAACTGGTTTAAAGTGAAAGTGAGCCAATAAGTGGTCTTCTAGTGCCCTCTGCTGGCCATTCTACTCAATAATGAAATATTTTAAGTCAAGTCAAGTCAAGTCAAGTATATTTGTATAGCGCTTTTCACAATACAGATTGTATCAAAGCAGCTTCACAGTATTAAATTAAAATAATACAACAAGGTTTGTTTCTAGTGGAATTTATTGATAAAATCAAATTAGATATCCCCAGAATATCCCCAACTGAGCAAGCCAAAGGCAACAGTGGCAAGGAACCGAAAAACTCCATCAAGTGACCTAATAGTGTCCTAAAACTCCATCAGGTGACCCAATGGAGAAAAAAAAAACCTTGGGAGAACCCAGGCTCAGTCGGGGGCCAGTTCTCCTCTGGCGTTTATTAACTAGAGGCCGGATTGTAATTTGAACTGTAAGATTAAAAATATTATATGAATGCCTGGCTGAAGAGATGCGACTTTAATCTAGTTTTAAACTGGGAGAGCGAGTCTGAGCAACGAACAGTATCAGGAAGGCTATTCCAGAGTTTTGGAGCTTTTACATGTGCTTTTGCATTCATACTTGGACACACACTAAAAATCACGTATATAACTAACTATTATAACACAATAATATTTTGTCAGTGTTCATCACCTCATTTGCACTGACACTTCACATAATTGCTAGTAATGTGGTTAATCATGCTAGAAACATTGTAAATCATAGTAAATAATACTGAAATGAGGTGTATCAAGGTAAATCATGCTAGAATCCTAATAAATCATTCTGGAACATGGTATATGATAGTAAATCATGCTAGAATCATATTAAATAATTCTAGAATGTGGCAAATCGTTGTGGGAGGAGCCTATTTTACTCAAATGGCTATAACTCAAGAAGTAAATGAGATATCTTCACCAAACTCAGTACACATGTGTATGGGTTCAATTTGAGGTCACAGTAAACAATTTTATGGAGATCGGACCATAGGTGGCGCTATAACTGTTAAAAAGCTTTAAAACCATATATATCCCATGGCAAATTGCCTGTATTGGCTGTAAATGGTCTTTTCCATCTATTATGTCAGTGGTTACATGCTTGCTAAATAAATCTTAATAACTTTTGATGCTTTTGTGCTTAAATGCCTTAAAGGCCTTAACTGCTTGAACCCCGATAAATGCTGCTTGCAGCTTTAATTATTATTATTATTATTATTATTATTATTCTGCCGTAAAACGCATCGTGCAGCCCAAACCGTAAGAGCTGGAACTTTGAAACTTTGCCAGATGGTAGTACAAAAATCGAGGAAAGGTTCAGAGATTATGACCCCGATTGGCCCATAGGTGGCGCTATAACAACCAAAAGCGCGAAACTGCTCATAACTCCTAGACCGTATGTCGTAGACTCAAGTGTCTTATATCATTGGAAAGCTGGACGCCTGACGAACAAAACGTATATCTCCGATTTCATTTCCGCCATGATAGATTTTCCGCCATTTTGAATTTTGTCAAAAACCTACTTTTGCGAACTAGTCCCTGGTTTTTTACCCGATTGGTACCAAACCAGTGCAGAAATGTTCTCTGGAGACTGAATATCAATAATTATCGAAAAAAAGTTGAAATTTCGATTCACGGTCGCTAAGGGGCGCCAAAACGTATGTTGTGGGAGGGGCCTATTTTATTAAAATGGCTATAACTCCCGAAGTAAATGAGGTATCTTCACCAAACTTGGTACACATGTGTATGAGCTCAATCTGGGGTCACAGTAAAAAAATCGCGACGATTGGCCTCATGGTGGCGCTATAACATGAAAAAAACATAAATCAGGCTATAACCACCTGACCGTTAGTCCGATTGACTTGAAAATTGGTATGCAGTGTCTTGGTCCAAGTTGCCATGTATGTGTATGAGGACATTGGCGTATCTCAAAAAACATGGCCGCCATCGGCCAATGAAGTTTGAGCACCTATTAGACAAGGTTAACGGAGGCCGATCGAAACGAAACTCAATGGGCATGTTCGGCTCATGGCCCTAGAGGTCTGTAAGAATTTTAAAAGAAATCGGCCACTAGTTGGCGCTAACGAGTTTTACGGCTCTGTAATCACGTGGTGTTACAAATATCCACACAATATGCATATCATTTGATAGATCTCCTCATCCTGAACAACTTTGCCTCAAGAACCATTGCTGTCAATCAAACTGTTCATTAATTATTCATGAATATGTTAAAAACCTACTTTTGCGAACTAGTCCTAGGTTTTTTGCCCGATCGGAACCAGACCAGTCTAGGACAATTCTCTGGACTCTCTAGATCAATAATTATCGAAAAAAAGTTGAACTTTTGCATTTGGATGGCTGTAATAGGGTCATTTATAAAATGGGCGTGGCAAAATACACTAAAAACCCTATAAATCCTAAATGAAAACTCATAACTTCACAAAAGTTGGTGAGCATATGTGACATAACATCATTAACAAGCATGCAACATTTTATGGAGATCGGACCAAAGGTGGCGCTATAACAGTTAAAAGGCTTTTAAACCATATATTTCCTATGGCAAACTGCCTGTATTGGCTGTAAATGGTCTTTTCCATGTCTGATCATATAATTTTCATATCATAATGTTAAAAACTATCGCATAACCATTCTCTGGACTCACTAGAACAATAGTTGTCAGAAAAAGTTGAACTTCTTCATTTGGATAGCTATAATAGGTTCACTTCAAAATGTGGCCTTTACCAAGTGTCCCCGAAAGCCTATATCTCTTTAATCAATGCTCAGACCTTCTTAAAAACAAGTCAGAACGTGTGAAATATCACCCTGAACAAGGATGAAAAATTTCAGACAGATCGGACAAAATTTGCCTCTGTAACAGTTAAAAAGGTGAAAATGATATGAATTAATGGCATATTAAGCCAATAAGTGGTATTTTACTGTCCCCTGCTGTTTAAAATAGTCATTTTGTCATATTGTTCTATAATTTATATTTAGACTTTATAAAATCCCTATTTTAACATTTACAATTACATTTACTCAAAATCCATCTGTTAAAGTATTAGTATTGACAGTTTGATCACATCATATATTTCAAATATCTGTATCTACAACATAATGTGTGTGTGTAGTCTTAGGTTTCTAAATAAATTCTGAATAATCTGATTAATAGCTTACAAAGACTTTGTGAAATGTTTATAGACCATTGAAATATATTTTCATAATGACATATCCCAATAGCATTGAAAAAACAACAACATTTGTCTTTGTGTGTGTGTGTGTGTGTGTGTGTGTGTGTGTGTGTGTGTGTGTGTAAACATGCATTATGGAGTTAAAATGGAAAAACTGGTTTGCTTTAGTACAGAAAAATGGTGAAAATCATGAAGTTTAAAGTGAAAGTGAGCCAATAACTGGTCTTCTACTGCCCTCTGCTGGCCATTCTACTTATTAATGAAGTCTACTCACATATGCTTTTGCATTCATTATACACTAAACATCACTTATATAACAATAAGACACTAAAAAATCACTTATATAACAATTACTATTGTAGCACAATCATGCTAGAATCATAGTAAATAATACTAGAATGTGGTAAATTGTTGTGGGAGGAGCCTATTTGACTAAAATGGCTATAAGTCAAGAAGTAAATGAGATATCTTCACCAAACTCAGTACACATGTGTATGGGTTCAATTTGAGGTCACAGTAAGCAATTTTATGGAGATCGGACCATAGGTGGCGCTATAACTGTTAAAAAAGCTTTAAAACCATATATTTCCTATGGTACATTGCCTGTATTGGCTGTAAATAGTCTTTTTCATCTATTATGTCAGTGGTTAGATGCTTGCTAAATAAAACTAATAACTTTTGATGCTTTTGTGCTTAAAGGCCTTAAAGGCCTTAACTGCTTGAACCCCGATAAATGCTGCTTGCAGCTTTAATTATTATTATTATTATTCTGCCGTAAAACGCATCGTGCAGCCCAAACTGTAAGAGCTGGAACCTTGAAACTTGGCCAAATGGTAGTCCTCAATTTGGGGAGAACCTATCAAAATATGACCCAGATTGGCCCATAGGTGGCGCTATAATGACCAAATTTACTAAATTGCTCACAACTCCTAGACAGTTTGTCCTAGATTGTCCATTTTAGCATCACTGTGATCCCTGGATCCAGACGGACAAAATGGCTATCTCCAAATTCAAAAAAAAAATTGTTATGGCCAATTTTGTCAAAAACCTACTTTTGCGAACTAGTCCTAGGTTTTTGGCCCAATCGGAACCAGACCAGTCTAGCACAGTTCTCTGGAGTCTCTAGATCAATGATTATCGAAAAAAAGTGGAACTTTTGCATTTGCCTGGCTGTAACAGGGTCATTTAGGAAAGGGGCAGGACAAAAAAACACTCAAAAGCCTACACAACCTAAGGGAAAACCCCAAACTTCACAAAAATCGATGAGCAGATGTGCCATAGCATGGTGAAGAAGCATGCCAAGTTTCGTGAAGATCGGACAATAGGTGGCGCTATAACTGTCCAAAACGTCTCTTCTTATTAGGGGTTCAAGCACGAAGTGCTGAAACCCTATTGTAATTGTGCTGATTTTTATTATTATTAGGGGTTCAAGCACGAAGTGCTGAAACCCTATTGTAATTGTCCTGATTTTTATTATTATTTTTCTTCTGCCGTAAAACGCATCGTGCAGCCCAAACCGTAAGAGCTGGAACCTTGAAACTTTGCCAGATGGTAGTACAAAAATCGAGGAGAGGTTATCAAATTATGACCCCGATTGGCCCATAGGTGGCGCTATAGCAACCAAAAGCGCGAAACTGCTCAGAACTCCTAGACCGTATGTCGTAGACTCAAGTGTCTTATATCATTGGAAAGCTGGACGCCAGACGAACAAAACGTATATCTCCGATTTCATTTCCGCCATGATAGATTTTCCGCCATTTTGAATTTTGTCAAAAACCTACTTTTGCGAACTAGTCCCTGGTTTTTCGCCCGATCGGAACCAAACCAGTGCAGAAATGTTCTCTAGAAACTGAAGATCAATAATTATCGAAAAAAAGTCGAAATTTCGATTCACGGACGCTAAGGGGCGCCAAAACGTACGTTGTGGGAGGGGCCTATTTTACTAAAATGGCTATAACTCCAGAAGTAAATGAGGTATCTTCACCAATCTCGGTACACATATGTATGAGCTCAATATGAGGTAACAGTAAAAAAATCGCGGCGATTTGCCACATGGTGGCGCTATAATATGAAAAAAACATAAAACAGGCTTTAACCACCTGACCGTTAGTCCGATTGACTTGAAAATTGGTATGCAGTGTCTTGGTCCAAGGTGTCATGTATGTGTATGAGGACATTGGCGTATCTAAAAAAACTTGGCCGCCATCAGCCAATGAAATTTGAGCACCTATTAGACAAGGTTAACGGAGGCCGATCGGAACGAAACTCGGTGGGCATGTTCTACTCATGGCCCTAGAGGTCTGTAAGAATTTTAAAAGAAATCGGCCACTAGTTGGCGCTAACGAGTTTTATGGCTCTGTAATCACGTGGTGTTACACTTATTGTCACAAAATGCATACCATTTGATAGATCTCCTCTTGTTGAACAACTTTGCCTCAAGAACCATTGCTGTCAATCAAACCGTTCATTAAATATTCGTAATTATGTTAAAAACCTACTTTTGCGAACTAGTCCTAGGTTTTTCGCCCGATTGGAACCAAACCAGTCTAGGACAATTCTATGGACTCTCTAGGTCAATATTTATCAAAAAAAAGTTGAACTTTTGCATTTTTCGCATGGCTAACAGGGTCATTTAGAAAATGGGCGTGGTAAAATGCACTCAAAAGCCTATAAATCCTAAACGAAAACTCAGAACTTCACGAAAATTGATGAGCATATGTGTCATAACCTGCTTAAGAAGCATGGAAAATTTTATGGAGAGTTGGCGCTATAACTGTTAAAACGCTTTAAAACCATATATTTCCTATGGTAAATTGCCTGTATTTGCTGTAAATGGTGTCTTCTATCATATAATGTTCATATCATAATGTTCAAAACCAGTGCAGCACAATTCTCTGAACTCTCTAGATCAATAATTATCAGAAAAAAAGTTTAACTTCTTCAAAAGGTGATTTTATATGAATATAATGACATATTAAGCCAATAAGTGGTATTTTACTGCCCCCTGCTGTCATTTCATCATACTACTCCCTAATATTGTTATAAAATTCATATTTAGACTTTATAAAATCATTATTTTAACATTTACAATCACATTTTGTCAAAACTCATCTATTGAGTATTACTATTGACAATTGTGTTACACTGAGATATGGAAATGGACGAAAGTAAATGAATGAAATGAAACGAAAGTATAACGGCATTTAAGCCACGCCCCCGAATACAAATTCATTCATAACTCGAAAACGGAAAGTCGTTGCGCGCTCAAATTTTGATGGTGAGGACCTCTCCGGGCTCTTGATCGAAACGTGTCGTCGCGGGCCTCGGGAGCGCGCCCCCCGCGCATCGCCATCCCGCGGGACCCCCGATTTTGAACGGCCATTACTCCAGACCCAGACCACCCCGAACATTGTGTGAGAGCTCGTTGGAAAGAGCCCGTCCTTGGCTAGCTTCGATTCAAATGTGGTGTTATTTGCCCTGGGCATTCCAGAGATAATAGCCCGAACAGATATGCCTTATTACAGTCATAACTCCCAGCCCCAATCGCCCAAAAACACCTTGATGGTCTCATTCAACAGGGCTCCTCAAGCACTATCTATGCTCTGAGTTTCAGAATTTTTCGCCTTTTGGTTCCTGAGATACAAGTAAAAAAACAAATTCCCATTCATTCATTCAAACACTTCAACTGTAAAATGTAAGCTATAATACCACTGTTGTCCACTAGAGGGAGCAGCAGGATTACGCATGATCTTTTAATTCGCTTTCAGTATTGGGAAATAAACAAATGCTTTAAGAAGCAATCTTTTTTATTATGATGTTTTTTTTTTTTATTATGATATTTGTATATATTTTATTTTTTTATTATGATTATGAACGGTTTGATTGACATTAGTGATTCTTGAGGCAAAGTTGTTCAAGATGAGGAGATGAAGATATTTTCACAATATCACATCCTAAAAACATTGAAAACATATTTGTCTTTGTGTGTGTGTGTGTGTGTGTGTGTGTGTGTGTGTGTGTGTGTGTGTGTGTGTGTGTGTGTGTGTGTGTGTGTGTGGATGTGTTTGTGTTTGTGTGTCTGTGTGTGTAAGCATGCTTAATGGAAAGAACATGGAGAAACTGCTTTGTTTTACTGGTGGATAAAAAAGTCTTTCAAATGAAAGTGAGTCAATTAGTAGTCTTCTACTGCCCTCTGCAGGACATTCTACTTAATAAAATATTTTCATCTGTGCTTTTGCATTAGTTTTTGGACTATATAAAATTACTTGCATGAAAATCACCTATTATAACACAGTCATGTTTTGTCAAAGTTTATCACTTCATTTTTACTGAGCTCTTAGTTTGAACAATTCTGCCTCTCAGTGATTAATTTGAAATCTGAAAATGGTGTTATACAGAGGAGATTTGCAATTATCATTTTGTTACCTATCTTTTATTTTAAATATCTACATCTACAACAAAATGTGTGTGCATGTGTGTGTTCAAGCATGGTTAGTGTATTAAGTATTATTGTTTAAGTATTATTGTTTTCATTTACATTTTAACCACCAGAAGAAGAACACTCATTGGTTCATTCTGCTCACTAAAATATTATTTTTCATTTTTCTTCCATTTGAAATATTGTTTAAACTTAATAAAATCATTAAAATAACATTTCAAATCATATTTTGTCTGTTTATAAATCCCACAGACTCACATTGGCTGCAATACTAATGTTTTTGTAAGACACAGACCTTATAGTCTAATCTGTGTGTATTGTGCATATATTATTGATATTATTACTATTGCAAATCATGTTATTGTAACTCATATCTTAATAGAATATTATTTGTAATTTTAATTCTTTATTTCTTAATTGTTTTTTTATGATTACTACAGATATTATCACCAAAGATATCAACTACACCTTCACTTTTAGTATTGACACGCTGCACACACAGCACAATCACACACTCACTAATGCATTCAAATAAATGTAATCTTACTGTGCTACTTTATTTGTAAATGATTAGAATGAACAGAAATCTAAGACTATTTTTCTTCTTTTGTTAAAGCCATTTTAGACTCCAAGTAAGCATTATATTACTAATCATCTATTTTAAAGGTGCCATACAATTGAAAACTGTATTTATCTTGGCATAGTTGAATGATAAGAGTTCTGGACATGGAACTGACATACCGTGAGCCTCAAACACCATCGTTTCCTCCTTCATGTGTAAATCTCCTGTTTGCAAAAGACCGCTGAAAAATGAGTGAATCCCACCATAACACCGACTGTGACGTTGGAGTCAGGATCATTAATATTTATA
Organism: Vimba vimba; assembly: GCA_022828995.1. Taxonomy (NCBI): domain Eukaryota; kingdom Metazoa; phylum Chordata; class Actinopteri; order Cypriniformes; family Leuciscidae; genus Vimba; species Vimba vimba. Next base: position 3,972,594 of record CM040835.1, on the reverse strand, counting down.
CCCCCCAAATTTGCATTTTCCATCCATGTTCTAGGCCAGGCAGTGTTAATGTGGACCTGCACAGCCGAATCATCAGAAGATCTGCAGGTATTGTGAAGAAGCAAGCAAGGACAATAGTGAAAATGGCAGATCATGGATATAAATGTTATGTCTGAGGCTGTCTGTGCTGCAGATTTGAGAACTTTTCATTCCCTTCCCACAAAAGAGAACTGTCAACAGGCATGGTTGATGTTTACAACAGGATACCTCACCATTTTAATTCAAAGCTGTTAGTTTGCTCTTAACGGAGGCCGATCAGAACGAAACTCGGTGGGCATGTTCGACTCATGGCCCTAGAGGTCTGTAAGAATTTTGAAAGAAATCGGCCACTAGTTGGCGCTAACGAGTTTTACGGCTATGTAATCACGTGATGCATATCATTTGATAGATCTCCTCATACTGAACAACTTTGCCTCAAGAACTACTGCTGTCAATCAATTTGTTCATTAAATACTTGCGATTATGTTAAAAACCTACTTTTGCGAACTAGTCCTAGGTTTTTCGCCCGATCGGAAATATACCAGTGCAGTACAATTCTCTGGAAGCTCTAGATTATTAATTATATAAAAAACTTTAACTTTACCCATTGGGTAGCCATAACAGGATCATTTAGAAAATGGGTATGGCAAAAAACACTCAAAAGCCTGTAAATCCTAAACAAAAACTCAGACAACTCACTAAACTGCCTTATGTGCTTAAAGACCCTAAATGCTTGAACCCCGCTAAATGCTGCTTGCAGCTTTAATTATTATTATTTTCCCCTAAAACGCATCGTGCAGCCCAAACCGTAAATGCTGGAGACTTGAAACTCAGCCAGATGGTAGTCCTCAATTTGGGGAGAACCTATCAAAGTATGACCCCGATTGGCCAATAGGTGGCGCTATAGCAAGCAAAAGTATGAAATCAGCCATAACTCCTAGACGGTTTGTCATAGAATCAAGTGTCTTATATCACTGTAATCCTTGGCTCAAGACGGTCAAAACGTATATCTCCGATTTCATTTCCGCCTGGGAAAATTTTCCGTCATTTTGAATTTTCTCAAAAACCTACTTTTGCGAACTAGTCCTAGGTTTTTCGTCCGATTGGAACCAAACCAGGGCAGAAATGTTCTCTGGAGTCTGAATATCAATAATTATCGAAAAAAAGTTGAAATTTCGATTCACAGACGCTAGGGGGTGCCAAAACGTACGTTGTGGGAGGAGCCTATTTTACTAAAACGGCTATAACTCGAGAAATAAATGAGTTATCTTCACCAAACTCGGTACACATGTGTAATAGTTCAATTTGAGGTCACAGTGAAAAAATCGCGACGATTGAACAGTAGGTGGCGCTATAACTTGAAAAAAACATGAAAAGGGCTATAACCACCTGACCGTTTGTCCGATTGACCTAAAAATTGGTATGCAGTGTCTTGGTCCAAGGTGCCATGTATGCCTATGAGGACATTGACGTATCTCAAAAAACATGGCCGCCATCGGCCAATGAAGTTTGAGCACTTATTAGACAAGGTTAACGGAGGCTGATCGGAACGAAACTCGATGGGCATGTTCGGCTCATGGCCATAGAGGTCTGTAAGAATTTTGAAAGAAATCGGCCACTAGTTGGCGCTAACGGGTTTTATGGCTCTGTAATCACGTGGTGTTACACTTATAGTCACATTATGCATATCATGTGATAGATCTACTCTTGCTGAACAACTTTGCCTCAAGAACCATTGCTGTCAATCAAACCGTTCATTAAATATTCGTGAACATGTTAAAAACCTACTTTTGCAAACTAGTCATAGGTTTTTTGCCCGATCCAGACCAGACCAGTCTAGGGCAATTCTCTGGACTCTCTAGATCAATAATTATCGAAAAAAAGTAGAAATTTTGCTTTTGTTTGGCTATAACATGATCATTTAGAAAATGGGCGTGTCAAAATACACTCAAACATTTATAAATCATAAATAAAAACTCAGAACTTTACAAAAATTGATGAGCACATGTGACATAACATGCTAAAGAAGCATGGGAATTTTTATGGAGATTGGACCATAGGTGGCGCTATAACTGTTAAAAAGCTTTAAAACAATATGTATTCTATGGTAAATTGCCTGTATTGGCTGTAAATGGTGTTTTCCATTTATGATCTTATAATTTTCAAATCATAATCTTCAAATCTAGTGCAGTACAATTCTCTGGACTCCCTAGATCAATAATTATCAGAAAAAGTATAACTTCTTCATTTGGATGGCTATAATAGAGTCACTTCAATATGTAGCCTTGACCAAGTGTCCCCAAAAGCCTATATCTTTTAAATATCTTTCAGATCTAGTCAGAACATGTTACTCTTAACAAGCATGAAAAATTTCAGACAGATCGGACAAAATTTGCCTCTATAACAGTTAAAAAGGTAAAAATGATATAACATGGCATATTAAGCCAATAAGTGGTATTGTACTGCCCCCTGCTGTCTTTTCATCATACTACTCCCTAATATTGTTATATAATTTATATTTAGACTTTATAAAATCATTATTTTAACATTTACAATCACATTTTGTCAAAATGCATCTATTGGAGTGTTACTATTGACAATTGTTTTACATTTAGAAAACGAAAGTAAAACCCAGTACAAATTCACTCATAACTCGAAAACGGAAAGTCACCGCGCACTCAAATTTTGATGGTAAGGACCTCTCCGGGCTCTTGATCGAAACGTAGCGTCGCGGGACGCTAGTCCGCGGGACCCCCGACTTTGAACGGCCGTAACTCCCGAACCAGATCACCCTCGGCATTCCAGAGAAAAATGCTCCAAAAGACATGCATTTGAATGGTCAAAGCTCCCGGCCCCAATCGCCCAAAAACACTGTGATGGTCTCATTCAACAGGGCTCCTCAAGCACGATCTATGCTCTGAGGTTTAGAATTTTTCGCCATCTGGTTCCCGAGATATAAGTGAAAAAACTAATTCCCATTCATTCACTTCAATTGTAAGATGGAGGCTGTAATTCCACTGTTGTCAACTAGAGGGAGCAGCAGTCTTTTTATCAGCTTTCAGCTTTGGCCAACAAGCAAATGCTTAAAGCTATTTATTATTATTATTATGGACTGATAATACAGATCACAAAGTAATATGTGAAATGGTTAGACCATTAAAAGATATTTTCACAATAACATCCCAAAAACATTGAAAACATATTTGTCTTTGTGTGTGTGTGTGTGTGTGTGTGTGTGTGTGTGTGTGTGTGTGTGTGTGTGTGTGTGTGTGTGTGTCTGTGTGTGTCTGTGTGTGTAAGCATGCTTAATGGAAAGAACATGGAGAAACTGCTTTGTTTTACTGGTGGATAAAGAAGTCTTTCAAATGAAAGTGAGTCAATTAGTGGTCTTCTACTGCCCTCTGCAGGACATTCTACTTATAAAAATATTGTTACCTGTGCTTTTGCATACATTTTTAGACTATATAAAATTGCTTGCATGAAAATCACCTATTATAACACAATCATGTTTTGTCAGTTTATCACTTCATTTGTACTGAGCTCTCAGTTTGAACAATTCTGCCTCTCAGTGATTAATTTGAAATCTGAAAATGGTGTTATACAGAGGAGATTTGCAATTATCATTTTGTTACCTATCTTTTATTTAAAATATCTACATCTACAACCAAATGTGTTTGCATGTGTGTGTTGAAGCATGGTTAGTGTATTAAGTATTATTGTTTAAGTATTATTGTTTTCATTTACATTTTAACCACCAGAAGAAGAACACTCATTGCTTCATTCTGCTTACTAAAATATTATTTCCCAGTTAGTTTCCATTTGAAATATTGTTTAAACTTTATAAAATCATTAAAATAACATTTCAAATCATATTTTGTCTGTTTATAAATCCCACAGACTCACATTGGCTGCAATACTAATGTTTTTGAAAGACACAGACCTGATAGTCTAATCTTTGTGTATTGTGCATATAGTATTGATGATATTACTATTGCAAATCATGTTATTGTAACTCATATCTTAACAGAATATTATTTGTAATTTTAATTCTTTATTTCTTAATTGTTTTTTTCTGATTACTACAGATATTATCAACAAAGATATCAACTACACCTTCACTTTTAATATTGATAAGCTGCACACACAGCACAATCACACACCCACTAATGCATTCAAATAAATGTAATCTTACTGTGCTACTTTATTTGTACATGATTAGAATGAACAGACATCTAAGAATATTTTTCTTCTTTTGTTAAAGCCATTTCAGACTACAAGTAAGCATTATATTACTAATCAACTATTTTAAAGGTGCCATACAATTGAAAACTGTATTTATCTTGGCATAGTTGAATGGTAAGAGTTCTGGACATGGAACTGACATACCGTGAGCCTCAAACACCATTGTTTCCTCCTTCATGTGTAAATCTCCTGTTTGCAAAAGACCGCTGAAAAATGAGTGAATTACAGCATAACACCGACTGTGACGTTGGAGTCGGATCATTCATATTTATACCCCCCCAATTTGCATATACCAGCCCATGTTCTAGGCCAGGCAGTGTTAACGTGGACCTGCACAGCCGAATCATCAGAAGTTCTGCAGGTATTGTGAAAAAGCAAGCAAGGACAATAGTGAAAATGTCAGATCATGGATATAAATGTTATGTTCGAGGCTGTGCTGCGGATTTCAGAACTTTTCATTCCCTTCCCACAAAAGAGAACTGCCAACAGGCATGGTTGATTTTTACAACAGGATACCTTACCATTTTAATTCAAAGCTGTTAGTTTGCTCTGCCCATTTCACCACTGATAGTTTTTCTAACCTGGGACAATATCAAGCAGGTTTCGCTCATCGTTTTATACTGAAGAAGGGGGCAGTTCCAACTAATGTTATATTTCCATTACAACCCCTACCGCAAGCAGAAAGTAACGTTAGTGATTTTATCCACTACTTGACTGTTGAAGACATTTCTGTTTCAGAGATATCAGAGAACAATTTAAAATATATCAATGCATTCTACGGCACCTTTAAAATAATTATTTAAAATGGAGATCAGGCCATAACATCACAAAAACATGAAAAGGGCTATAACCACCTGACCATTAGTTCGATTGACTTTAAAATTGGCATGCAGTGTCTTGGTCCAAGGTGCCATGTATGTCTATGCTGCTCTAGGCCAATAAAGTTTGTGCACCTCTTAGACAAGGTTAACGAAGGCCGATCGGAACGAAACTTGGTGGGCATGTTCGACTCGTGGCCCTAGAGGTCTGTAAGAATTTTGAAAGAAATCAGCCACTAGTTGACGCTAACAGGTTTTACGGCTTTGTAATCACGTGATGCATGTCATTTGATAGATCTCCTCATACTGAACAACTTTGCCTCAAAAACTACTGCTGTCAATTAATTTGTTCATTAAATACTTGCGATTATGTTAAAAACCTACTTTTGCGAACTAGTCCTATGTTTTTCACCCGATCGGAAATATACCAGTGCAGTACAATTCTCTGGACTCTCTAGATCAATAATTATATAAAAAACTTAAACTTTACCCATTGGGTAGCCATAATAGGATCATTTAGAAAATGTGTATGGCAAAAAACACTCAAAAGCCTGTAAATCCTAAACGAAAACTCAGACAACTCACTAAACTGCCTTATGTGCTTAAAGACCCTAAATGCTTGAACCCCGCTAAATGCTGCTTGCAGCTTTAATTAGGGGTTCAAGCATGAAATGCTGAAACCCTATTGTAATTGTAAGGATTTGTAAAACGCATCGTGCAGGACAAACCGTAAGGCCTAGAGACTTGAAACCTGGCCAGATGGTAGGCCTCACTTTGGGGACAACCTATCAGAGTATGACCCCGATTGGCCCATAGGTGGCGCTACAGCGACCAAAAGTACAAAATCGCCCATGACTCTTAGGCCGTTTGTCCCAGGATCAAGTGTCTTATATCGTTGGAATCCTTGGCTCAGGGCGGACAAAATGGCTATCTCCGATTTGCTTGCCGGCAGGGAAAATTTTCTTCTATGTCGAATTTTGTCCAAAACCTACTTTTGCGAACTAGTCCCTGGTTTTTCGCCCGATCGGAACCAAACCAGTCTAGGACAATTCTATGGACTCTCTAGATCAATAATTATCGAAAAAAAGTTGAACTTTTGCATTTGGGTGGCTGTAACAGGGTCATTTAGAAAAGGGGTGTGGCAAAATACACTAAAAAGCCTATAAATCCCAAATGAAAACTCAGAACTTTACCAAAATCGATGAGCATATGTGTCAGAACATGGTGAGGAAGCATGCAGAGTTTCATGGAGATCGGACCTTAGGTGGCGCTATAACTGGCAAAAAGCCTTCATTCTTATTAGGGGTTCAAGCATGAAATGCTGAAACCCTATTGTAATTGTAAGGATTTGTAAAACGCATCGTGCAGGACAAACCGTAAGGCCTAGAGACTTGAAACCTGGCCAGATGGTAGGCCTCACTTTGGGGACAACCTATCAGAGTATGACCCCGATTGGCCCATAGGTGGCGCTACAGCGACCAAAAGTACAAAATCGCCCATGACTCTTAGGCCGTTTGTCCCAGGATCAAGTGTCTTATATCGTTGGAATCCTTGGCTCAGGGCGGACAAAATGGCTATCTCCGATTTGCTTGCCGGCAGGGAAAATTTTCTTCTATGTCGAATTTTGTCCAAAACCTACTTTTGCGAACTAGTCCCTGGTTTTTCGCCCGATCGGAACCAAACCAGTCTAGGACAATTCTATGGACTCTCTAGATCAATAATTATCGAAAAAAAGTTGAACTTTTGCATTTGGGTGGCTGTAACAGGGTCATTTAGAAAAGGGGTGTGGCAAAATACACTAAAAAGCCTATAAATCCCAAATGAAAACTCAGAACTTTACCAAAATCGATGAGCATATGTGTCAGAACATGGTGAGGAAGCATGCAGAGTTTCATGGAGATCGGACCTTAGGTGGCGCTATAACTGGCAAAAAGCCTTCATTCTTATTAGGGGTTCAAGCATGAAATGCTGAAACCCTATTGTAATTGTAAGGATTTGTAAAACGCATCGTGCAGGACAAACCGTAAGGCCTAGAGACTTGAAACCTGGCCAGATGGTAGGCCTCACTTTGGGGACAACCTATCAGAGTATGACCCCGATTGGCCCATAGGTGGCGCTACAGCGACCAAAAGTACAAAATCGCCCATGACTCTTAGGCCGTTTGTCCCAGGATCAAGTGTCTTATATCGTTGGAATCCTTGGCTCAGGGCGGACAAAATGGCTATCTCCGATTTGCTTGCCGGCAGGGAAAATTTTCTTCTATGTCGAATTTTGTCCAAAACCTACTTTTGCGAACTAGTCCCTGGTTTTTCGCCCGATCGGAACCAAACCAGTCTAGGACAATTCTATGGACTCTCTAGATCAATAATTATCGAAAAAAAGTTGAACTTTTGCATTTGGGTGGCTGTAACAGGGTCATTTAGAAAAGGGGTGTGGCAAAATACACTAAAAAGCCTATAAATCCCAAATGAAAACTCAGAACTTTACCAAAATCGATGAGCATATGTGTCAGAACATGGTGAGGAAGCATGCAGAGTTTCATGGAGATCGGACCTTAGGTGGCGCTATAACTGGCAAAAAGCCTTCATTCTTATTAGGGGTTCAAGCATGAAATGCTGAAACCCTATTGTAATTGTAAGGATTTGTAAAACGCATCGTGCAGGACAAACCGTAAGGCCTAGAGACTTGAAACCTGGCCAGATGGTAGGCCTCAATTTGGGGACAACCTATCAGAGTATGACCCCGATTGGCCCATAGGTGGCGCTACAGCGACCAAAAGTACAAAATCGCCCATGACTCTTAGGCCGTTTGTCCCAGGATCAAGTGTCTTATATCGTTGGAATCCTTGGCTCAGGGCGGACAAAATGGCTATCTCCGATTTGCTCGCCCTTCAGGTGACAATTTTGAGTAAATAGCATTTTTTTGAAAAACCTTTTTTTGCGAACTTCTCCTAGGTTTTTCGCCCGATCGGAACCAAACCACTGCAAGAATATTCTCTGGAGTCTGACAATCAATAATCATCCAACAAATTCAAAATTTCAATTAACGGTCGATAAGAGGAACCAAAATATTTGATGGCACCAGGGCCACTTTTACTAAAATGGTTATAAATTGTGAACGGAAAGAGATTTTTTTGCTTAACTTGGGATACATCTTCCTGAGCTCAACTTGAGATCACTTGAAAAAAATCGCATCAATTGGCCACTTGGTAGCACTATAAAACGGTTATAACTTGTGAACGGAAAGAGATATTTTCGCAAAACTTGGGACACATGTTCATGAGCTCATTCTGAGGTCACGTGAAAAAAAATCATGACAATTGGCCACTTGGTGGCACTATAAAACGGTTATAACTTGTGAACGGAAAGAGATATTTTCGCTAAACTTGGGACACATGTTCATAAGCTCAATCTGAGTTGAAATGAAAAAAATCGTGACAGTTGGCCACTTGGTGGCACTATAACAGTGAAAAAAATCATGAAAATAGCTATAAGCGCACCCAACTGTTAGTCTACTGAAAATTGGCACGCAGTGTCTTTGTCCAGGGTGCCATGATAGTCTATGAGAACATTGCTGTATCTCAAAAAACTCAGTATACGTCATTGGCACAATGCCTTAAACGAGCCTTAGAAGTTTCAAGCCAGTGTTTTTTCACAGGAGTGACCTCCTAAGACTCCTGAATCCTTGCCGTGTCCAACAATACCAAACATGCCAGGTTTCGCCTTATGGTTTTTGTAAGTGTCATTTAGAGCTTTAAAAAATTGTGTTTATCTTCAAAGCCGTTAGTCCGATCGAGACAACAACAAAAAAACAAAGGAAATTTGAAAACATAGGTAAATAGCTAAACAATAACGCCAAAATTTTTAAATTATGATAGGAACTGACAAAAAAATGAATTAAATCCAATCAATTTCACCCATGGATCATTTTGATGCTCTCACATGTTTGAAACAAACAATGATGGATTGTCATGAAATTTGTTTTGAATTGGGACTGGCGAATACCCGTCCATACTGTCAATGACCATTCGCAAAGACCCGCCCACTTTAGTTACTGTTGCTATAGGCTTGTTTGAGATGCGCCTTGCCTCGCCTGAAATGTACGCGAGAGTAGGCGGCTGCAGTGAGAGGAGGAGTGAAAAAAGCGCAGGCAAGCCGGACAGTTCTCTCTTCTCGCAGTGGATCTGACACCTGCGAGATCAAAGGCGGATATCGCGGGATTCACCGGATTCACGCTCGTGCACAGTGTTGCTAATAAACTGGATGGAATTTAAGTTCTGTTGCTTTTATATGAAAATAAATATAATGAACAAGACACCCAAAGTAGCCTACTTATTTAATTCCATTCCAAATACATGTTTATCAGTCTTTTTTCTTTAATACAGACATGTGTTTTTTTTTTTTTTATATAGAAAAAATTACATTGCATTTAAACCATAGTGATCGCACTGTTAGATAGTTTGGGAATATTCACACATAACGTATACACATAAAACATGATATCAGAGTTTTAAAATCAAACATTTTAAAAGAGAACAATACATCACGGTTGTTAAACCAATGAACATTAAGCTGTGTCGTCAGCAAGTCGTTTCCCATCATGCTTTTGATCAGCGCAGTCAGTGGAGAGCAACTGCGCTCGACTGCAGAATCCGACAGGTGTGCCTTGCGCTCGCGAGAGATTTTTGACATACGTCAGCATGACATCAGAGCAAGGCGGACCGCACTCAGACACATTTCTAACCGGCATGCATCTCGCGCTGATCACCGGTGATCGATTCTGCGCAGATTTTGCTCATCTCAAACAAGCCTAATGTCTGACAAGCGACGCCACTTTCACACCACACCAAGTTCTCACGCAGTGAAAAATACATTGCGAATCAGAGAGGAGACTGCGCGCTGACAGACAAGTACTTTTCATATGAAACAAATGGCGCTTTTCCACTACACAGTACCAGCTCGCCTCGGCTCGGCTCAGCTCGGCTCGACTCGGCTTTGTTTGGTTTTCCACTGTGTAAAAGTTGTACCTGTACCTGCTTCCAGGTACTTTTTTTCGTACCACCTCCGGCGAGGTTCTAAGCGAGCTGGGGCAAGCTGAGGCGATACTAAAATGTGACGTGAAAACACGGCAGACTGCTGATTGGTCAGAGAGAATCGTCACTATTCACTGCGTCATCATTGCACGCGCCAGACGGAGTATCCTGAATAAAAAACATCTCGCGTAGAAGATTAAGTCACGGCAATTTCCTGCGACGTCGCTATGACGACCAGGTACTATTGTGGAGGTACTATCTGCAATGGAAAACGGAGCAAAAAGCGAGCCGAGTCGAGTCAAGTTGAGTTGAGCTGGTACTGGTAATGGAAAAGCGCCAAAAGTCTCACCTTTCAAATGTAGTCATTTTTTAGAGACATTTAAACAATAAATACCGTTTTGTGACTCTTTAATGTGTCTGACAGATCGCTGTAGACTCAAGGCTCAGTTAAAGCTGCTCGTGATCCGATCATCTCTTCCTTCTAGTTAATTTATAGGATTAAAATAAACATGAATGAACATAAAAGGAATGTTGTTTTAAAGTGCTAAGACGTCAGTACACTTTGTTTTTAAAATTTAAATTCTCCAAAGTTAATCTACTAACTCTCCTGACTGCTTTGTGGGACAAAATGGCGGATTATGATTAGTCAGATCGCCTGTCAATCAAACTCCCTGCGAAGGGTCAATTGAGAATGCCCGTGCGCACAATCCTGATCTAATCGACAACTTTGCAGTTGCACATAGGAAAACCCGAAAAATCCTGCTATAATGTAAGAGAGCATCTTTTTTATGTATTTGGACCTAGGCCTAACAATGTGTTATGGTGCACTGTCACCAGTGTTTTTTTTGTTTTGTTTTTGGTGAGCGTAAGCTCCTCCTGATTTTGTTAGTCATCTCATCTCTTATATGCTGTGTATGATCATATCCTGCCCTATTCATGGTAGACTACTCGCGGACATTGCGTCATCAATGTCATCAATTGCGTCATCAAGGGGCCCGCCTAGATAATCCTATTTAAGGGCCTGGGCCAAAATTACATATTTACAACAAATTTGACACATATATATGGGCACACTTTGAGTACTACTAATAAAAGTGGTGGAGGTCAGGCAAGACTGTAAGAAGACTCAGGCAAAAAGGTGCTATACTGTAAAAACGCTTTAAAACCATATATTTCCTATGGTAAACTGCCTGTATTGGCTGTAAATTGACTTTTTTTAATCTATGATGGCAGTTGTTAAATGCTTGCTAAATAAAACGTAATGTCTTTTGATGCTTGTGTGCTTAAAGGCCTTAAAGGCCTTAACTGCTTGAACCCCGATAAATGCTGCTTGCAGCTTTAATTAGGGGTTCAAGCACGAAGTGCTGAAACCCTATTGTAATTGTCCTGATTTTTATTATTATTTTTCTTCTGCCGTAAAACGCATCGTGCAGCCCAAACCGTAAGAGCTGGAACCTTGAAACTTTGCCAGATGGTAGTACAAAAATCGAGGAGAGGTTATCAAATTATGACCCCGATTGGCCCATAGGTGGCGCTATAGCAACCAAAAGCGCGAAACTGCTCAGAACTCCTAGACCGTATGTCGTAGACTCAAGTGTCTTATATCATTGGAAAGCTGGACGCCAGACGAACAAAACGTATATCTCCGATTTCATTTCCGCCATGATAGATTTTCCGCCATTTTGAATTTTGTCAAAAACCTACTTTTGAGAACTAGTCCCTGGTTTTTCGCCCGATCGGAACCAAACCAGTGCAGAAATGTTCTCTAGAAACTGAAGATCAATAATTATCGAAAAAAAGTCGAAATTTCGATTCACGGACGCTAAGGGGCGCCAAAACGTACGTTGTGGGAGGGGCCTATTTTACTAAAATGGCTATAACTCCAGAAGTAAATGAGGTATCTTCACCAATCTCGGTACACATATGTATGAGCTCAATATGAGGTAACAGTAAAAAAATCGCGGCGATTTGCCACATGGTGGCGCTATAATATGAAAAAAACATAAAACAGGCTTTAACCACCTGACCGTTAGTCCGATTGACTTGAAAATTGGTATGCAGTGTCTTGGTCCAAGGTGTCATGTATGTGTATGAGGACATTGGCGTATCTAAAAAAACTTGGCCGCCATCAGCCAATGAAATTTGAGCACCTATTAGACAAGGTTAACGGAGGCCGATCGGAACGAAACTCGGTGGGCATGTTCTACTCATGGCCCTAGAGGTCTGTAAGAATTTTAAAAGAAATCGGCCACTAGTTGGCGCTAACGAGTTTTATGGCTCTGTAATCACGTGGTGTTACACTTATTGTCACAAAATGCATACCATTTGATAGATCTCCTCTTGTTGAACAACTTTGCCTCAAGAACCATTGCTGTCAATCAAACCGTTCATTAAATATTCGTAATTATGTTAAAAACCTACTTTTGCGAACTAGTCCTAGGTTTTTCGCCCGATCGGAACCAAACCAGTCTAGGACAATTCTATGGACTCTCTAGGTCAATAATTATCAAAAAAAAGTTGAACTTTTGCATTTTTCGCATGGCTAACAGGGTCATTTAGAAAATGGGCGTGGTAAAATGCACTCAAAAGCCTATAAATCCTAAACGAAAACTCAGAACTTCACGAAAATTGATGAGCATATGTGTCATAACCTGCTTAAGAAGCATGGAAAATTTTATGGAGAGTTGGCGCTATAACTGTTAAAACGCTTTAAAACCATATATTTCCTATGGTAAATTGCCTGTATTTGCTGTAAATGGTGTCTTCTATCATATAATGTTCATATCATAATGTTCAAAACCAGTGCAGCACAATTCTCTGAACTCTCTAGATCAATAATTATCAGAAAAAAAGTTTAACTTCTTCAAAAGGTGATTTTATATGAATATAATGACATATTAAGCCAATAAGTGGTATTTTACTGCCCCCTGCTGTCATTTCATCATACTACTCCCTAATATTGTTATAAAATTCATATTTAGACTTTATAAAATCATTATTTTAACATTTACAATCACATTTTGTCAAAACTCATCTATTGAGTATTACTATTGACAATTGTGTTACACTGAGATATGGAAATGGACGAAAGTAAATGAATGAAATGAAACGAAAGTATAACGGCATTTAAGCCACGCCCCCGAATACAAATTCATTCATAACTCGAAAACGGAAAGTCGTTGCGCGCTCAAATTTTGATGGTGAGGACCTCTCCGGGCTCTTGATCGAAACGTGTCGTCGCGGGCCTCGGGAGCGCGCCCCCCGCGCATCGCCATCCCGCGGGACCCCCGATTTTGAACGGCCATTACTCCAGACCCAGACCACCCCGAACATTGTGTGAGAGCTTGTTGGAAAGAGCCCGTCCTTGGCTAGCTTCGATTCAAATGTGGTGTTATTTGCCCTGGGCATTCCAGAGATAATAGCCCGAACAGATATGCCTTATTACAGTCATAACTCCCAGCCCCAATCGCCCAAAAACACCTTGATGGTCTCATTCAACAGGGCTCCTCAAGCACTATCTATGCTCTGAGTTTCAGAATTTTTCGCCTTTTGGTTCCTGAGATACAAGTAAAAAAACAAATTCCCATTCATTCATTCAAACACTTCAACTGTAAAATGTAAGCTATAATACCACTGTTGTCCACTAGAGGGAGCAGCAGGATTACGCATGATCTTTTAATTCGCTTTCAGTATTGGGAAATAAACAAATGCTTTAAGAAGCAATCTTTTTTATTATGATGTTTTTTTTTTTATTATGATATTTGTATATATTTTATTTTTTTATTATGATTATGAACGGTTTGATTGACATTAGTGATTCTTGAGGCAAAGTTGTTCAAGATGAGGAGATGAAGATATTTTCACAATATCACATCCTAAAAACATTGAAAACATATTTGTCTTTGTGTGTGTGTGTGTGTGTGTGTGTGTGTGTGTGTGTGTGTGTGTGTGTGTGTGTGTGTGTGTGTGTGTGTGTGTGTGTGGATGTGTTTGTGTTTGTGTGTCTGTGTGTGTAAGCATGCTTAATGGAAAGAACATGGAGAAACTGCTTTGTTTTACTGGTGGATAAAAAAGTCTTTCAAATGAAAGTGAGTCAATTAGTAGTCTTCTACTGCCCTCTGCAGGACATTCTACTTAATAAAATATTTTCATCTGTGCTTTTGCATTAGTTTTTGGACTATATAAAATTACTTGCATGAAAATCACCTATTATAACACAGTCATGTTTTGTCAAAGTTTATCACTTCATTTTTACTGAGCTCTTAGTTTGAACAATTCTGCCTCTCAGTGATTAATTTGAAATCTGAAAATGGTGTTATACAGAGGAGATTTGCAATTATCATTTTGTTACCTATCTTTTATTTTAAATATCTACATCTACAACAAAATGTGTGTGCATGTGTGTGTTCAAGCATGGTTAGTGTATTAAGTATTATTGTTTAAGTATTATTGTTTTCATTTACATTTTAACCACCAGAAGAAGAACACTCATTGGTTCATTCTGCTCACTAAAATATTATTTTTCATTTTTCTTCCATTTGAAATATTGTTTAAACTTAATAAAATCATTAAAATAACATTTCAAATCATATTTTGTCTGTTTATAAATCCCACAGACTCACATTGGCTGCAATACTAATGTTTTTGTAAGACACAGACCTTATAGTCTAATCTGTGTGTATTGTGCATATATTATTGATATTATTACTATTGCAAATCATGTTATTGTAACTCATATCTTAATAGAATATTATTTGTAATTTTAATTCTTTATTTCTTAATTGTTTTTTTATGATTACTACAGATATTATCACCAAAGATATCAACTACACCTTCACTTTTAGTATTGACACGCTGCACACACAGCACAATCACACACTCACTAATGCATTCAAATAAATGTAATCTTACTGTGCTACTTTATTTGTACATGATTAGAATGAACAGAAATCTAAGACTATTTTTCTTCTTTTGTTAAAGCCATTTTAGACTCCAAGTAAGCATTATATTACTAATCATCTATTTTAAAGGTGCCATACAATTGAAAACTGTATTTATCTTGGCATAGTTGAATGATAAGAGTTCTGGACATGGAACTGACATACCGTGAGCCTCAAACACCATCGTTTCCTCCTTCATGTGTAAATCTCCTGTTTGCAAAAGACAGCTGAAAAATGAGTGAATCCCACCATAACACCGACTGTGACGTTGGAGTCAGGATCATTAATATTTATACCCCCCAAATTTGCATTTTCCATCCATGTTCTAGGCCAGGCAGTGTTAATGTGGACCTGCACAGCCGAATCATCAGAAGATCTGCAGGTATTGTGAAGAAGCAAGCAAGGACAATAGTGAAAATGGCAGATCATGGATATAAATGTTATGTCTGAGGCTGTCTGTGCTGCAGATTTGAGAACTTTTCATTCCCTTCCCACAAAAGAGAACTGTCAACAGGCATGGTTGATGTTTACAACAGGATACCTCACCATTTTAATTCAAAGCTGTTAGTTTGCTCTTAACGGAGGCCGATCAGAACGAAACTCGGTGGGCATGTTCGACTCATGGCCCTAGAGGTCTGTAAGAATTTTGAAAGAAATCGGCCACTAGTTGGCGCTAACGAGTTTTACGGCTATGTAATCACGTGATGCATATCATTTGATAGATCTCCTCATACTGAACAACTTTGCCTCAAGAACTACTGCTGTCAATCAATTTGTTCATTAAATACTTGCGATTATGTTAAAAACCTACTTTTGCGAACTAGTCCTAGGTTTTTCGCCCGATCGGAAATATACCAGTGCAGTACAATTCTCTGGAAGCTCTAGATTATTAATTATATAAAAAACTTTAACTTTACCCATTGGGTAGCCATAACAGGATCATTTAGAAAATGGGTATGGCAAAAAACACTCAAAAGCCTGTAAATCCTAAACAAAAACTCAGACAACTCACTAAACTGCCTTATGTGCTTAAAGACCCTAAATGCTTGAACCCCGCTAAATGCTGCTTGCAGCTTTAATTAGGGGTTCAAGCACGAAGTGCTGAAACCCTATTGTAATTGTACTGATTTTTATTATTATTATTATTATTCTTCTGCCGTAAAACGCATCGTGCAGCCCAAACCGTAGGGGCTAGAGCATTGAAACTTTGCCAGATGGTAGTACAAAAATCGAGGAGAGGTTCAGAGATTATGACCACGATTGGCCCATAGGTGGCGCTATAGCGACCAAAAGCGCGAAACTGCTCATAACTCCTAGACCGTATGTCGTAGACTCAAGTGTCTTATATAATTGGAAAGCTGGACGCCTGACGAACAAAACGTATATCTCCGATTTCATTTCCGTCATGATAGATTTTCCGCCATTTTGAATTTTGTCAAAAACCTACTTTTGCGAACTAGTCCGTGGTTTTTTGCCCGATCGGAACCAAACCAGTGCAGAAATGTTCTCTAGAGTCTGAAGATTAATAATTATTGAAAAAAAGTTGAAATTTCGATTCACGGACGCTAAGGGTCGCCAAAATGGACGTTGTGGGAGGAGCCTATTTTACTAAAATGGTTATAACTCCAGAAGTAAATGAGGTATTTTCACCAAACTTGGTACACATATGTAAGAGGTCAATCTGAGGTTACGGTAAAAAAATCGCGGCGATTGGCCAAATGGTGGCGCTATAACATGAAAAAAACATAAAACAGGCTATAACCACCTGACCATTAGTCCGATTGACTTGAAAATTGGTATGCAGTGTCTTGGTCCAAGGTGCCATGTATGTCTATGAGGACATTGGCGTATCTCAAAAAACATGGCCGCCATTGGCCAATGAAGTTGAGCACCTATTAGACAAGGTTAACGGAGGCCGATCAGAAGGAAACTCGGTGGGCATGTTCGACTCATGGCCCTAGAAGTCTGTAAGAATTTTGAAAGAAATCGGCCACTAGTTGGCGCTAACGAGTTTTATGGCTCTGTAATCACGTGGTGTTACACATATTATCACAAAATGCATATCATTTGATAGATCTGCTCATGCTGAACAACTTTGCCTCTAGAACCATTGCTGTCAATCAAACCTTTCATTAAATATTCATGAATATGTTAAAAACCTACTTTTGCGAACTAGTCCCTGGTTTTTCGCCCGATCGGAACCAGACCAGTCTAGGACAATTCTCTGGACTCTCTAGATCAATAATTATCGAAAAAAAGTTGAACTTTTGCATTTGGATGGCTTTAAAAGGGTCATTTATAAAATGGGCGTGGCAAAATACACTAAAAAGCCTATAAATCCTAAATGAAAACTCAGAACTTCACAAAAATTGGTGAGCATATGTGACATAACATCATAAACAAGCATGCAAAATTTTATGGAGATCGGACAATAGTTGGCGCTATAACTGGTAAAAGGCTTTAAAACCATATATTTCCTATGGTAAACTGCCTGTATTGGCTGTAAATGGTCTTTTCCATGTCTGATCATATAATTTTCATATCATAATGTTAAAAACTAGTGCATAACCATTCTCTGGATTCACTAGAACAATAGTTGTCAGAAAAAGTTGAACTACTTCATTTGGATAGCTATAATAGGTTCACTTCAAAATGTGGCCTTTACCAAGTGTCCCCGAAAGCCTATATCTCTTTAATCAATGCTCAGACCTTCTTAAAAACAAGTCAGAACGTGTGAAATATCACCCTGAACAAGGATGAAAAATTTCAGACAGATCGGACAAAATTTGCCTCTGTAACAGTTAAAAAGGTGAAAATGATATGAATTAATGGCATATTAAGCCAATAAGTGGTATTTTACTGCCCCCTGCTGTTTAAAATAGTCATTTTGTCATATTGTTCTATAATTTATATTTAAACTTTATAAAATCCCTATTTTAACATTTACAATTACATTTACTCAAAATCCATCTGTTAAAGTATTAGTATTGACAGTTTGATCACATCATATATTTCAAATATCTGTATCTACAACATAATGTGTGTGTGTAGTCTTAGGTTTCTAAATAAATTCTGAATAATCTGATTAATAGCTTACAAAGACTTTGTGAAATGTTTATAGACCATTGAAATATATTTTCATAATGACATATCCCAATAGCATTGAAAAAACAACAACATTTGTCTTTGTGTGTGTGTGTGTGTGTGTGTGTGTGTGTGTGTGTGTGTGTGTGTGTAAACATGCATTATGGAGTTAAAATGGAAAAACTGGTTTGCTTTAGTACAGAAAAATGGTGAAAATCATGAAGTTTAAAGTGAAAGTGAGCCAATAACTGGTCTTCTACTGCCCTCTGCTGGCCATTCTACTTATTAATGAAGTCTACTCACATATGCTTTTGCATTCATTATACACTAAAAATCACTTATATAACAATAAGACACTAAAAAATCACTTATATAACAATTACTATTGTAGCACAATCATGCTAGAATCATAGTAAATAATACTAGAATGTGGTAAATTGTTGTGGGAGGAGCCTATTTTACTAAAATGGCTATAAGTCAAGAAGTAAATGAGATATCTTCACCAAACTCAGTACACATGTGTATGGGTTCAATTTGAGGTCACAGTAAGCAATTTTATGGAGATCGGACCATAGGTGGCGCTATAACTGTTAAAAAAGCTTTAAAACCATATATTTCCTATGGTACATTGCCTGTATTGGCTGTAAATAGTCTTTTTCATCTATTATGTCAGTGGTTAGATGCTTGCTAAATAAAACTAATAACTTTTGATGCTTTTGTGCTTAAAGGCCTTAAAGGCCTTAACTGCTTGAACCCCGATAAATGCTGCTTGCAGCTTTAATTATTATTATTATTTTCCCCTAAAACGCATCGTGCAGCCCAAACCGTAAATGCTGGAGACTTGAAACTCAGCCAAATGGTAGTCCTCAATTTGGGGAGAACCTATCAAAGTATGACCCCGATTGGCCAATAGGTGGCGCTATAGCAAGCAAAAGTATGAAATCAGCCATAACTCCTAGACGGTTTGTCATAGAATCAAGTGTCTTATATCACTGTAATCCTTGGCTCAAGACGGTCAAAACGTATATCTCCGATTTCATTTCCGCCTGGGAAAATTTTCCGCCATTTTGAATTTTCTCAAAAACCTACTTTTGCGAACTAGTCCTAGGTTTTTTGTCCGATTGGAACCAAACCAGTGCAGAAATGTTCTCTGGAGTCTGATTATCAATAATTATCGAAAAAAAGTTGAAATTTCGATTCACGGTCGCTAGGGGGCGCCAAAATGTACGTTGTGGGTGGAGCCTATTTTACTAAAACGGCTATAACTCGAGAAATAAATGAGGTATCTTCACCAATCTCGGTACACATGTGTAATAGTTCAATTTGAGGTCACAGTAAAAAAATCGCGACGATTGAACAGTAGGTGGCGCTATAACTTGAAAAAAACATGAAAAGGGCTATAACCACCTGACCGTTTGTCCGATTGACTTGAAAATTGGTATGCAGTGTCTTGGTCCAAGGTGCCATGTATGCCTATGAGGACATTTACGTATCTCAAAAAACATGGCCGTCATCGGCCAATGAAGTTTGAGCACCTATTAGACAAGGTTAACGGAGGCCGATCGGAACGAAACTCGATGGGCATGTTCGACTCATGGCCCAAGAGGTCTGTAAGAATTTTGAAAGAAATCGGCCACTAGTTGGCGCTAACGAGTTTTTTCGGCTCTGTAATCACGTGGTGTTACAAATATCCACACAATATGCATATCATTTGATAGATCTCCTCATCCTGAACAACTTTGCCTCAAGAACCATTGCTGTCAATCAAACCGTTCATTTAATATTCGCAAACATGTTAAAAACCTACTTTTGCGAACTAGTCCTAGGTTTTTCGCCCGATCGGAACCAAACCAGTCTAGGACAATTCTATGGACTCTCTAGGTCAATAATTATCAAAAAAAAGTTGAACTTTTGCATTTTTCGCATGGCTAACAGGGTCATTTAGAAAATGGGCGTGGTAAAATGCACTCAAAAGCCTATAAATCCTAAACGAAAACTCAGAACTTCACAAAAATTGATGAGCATATGTGTCATAACCTGCTTAAGAAGCATGGAAAAATGTATGGAGAGCGGACCATAGTTGGCGCTATAACTGTTAAAACGCTTTAAAACCATATATTTCCTATGGTAAATTGCCTGTATTTGCTGTAAATGGTGTCTTCTATCATATAATGTTCATATCATAATGTTCAAAACCAGTGCAGCACAATTCTCTGAACTCTCTAGATCAATAATTATCAGAAAAAAAGTTTAACTTCTTCAAAAGGTGATTTTATATGAATATAATGACATATTAAGCCAATAAGTGGTATTTTACTGCCCCCTGCTGTCATTTCATCATACTACTCCCTAATATTGTTATAAAATTCATATTTAGACTTTATAAAATCATTATTTTAACATTTACAATCACATTTTGTCAAAACTCATCTATTGAGTATTACTATTGACAATTGTGTTACACTGAGATATGGAAATGGACGAAAGTAAATGAATGAAATGAAACGAAAGTATAACGGCATTTAAGCCACGCCCCCGAATACAAATTCATTCATAACTCGAAAACGGAAAGTCGTTGCGCGCTCAAATTTTGATGGTGAGGACCTCTCCGGGCTCTTGATCGAAACGTGTCGTCGCGGGCCTCGGGAGCGCGCCCCCCGCGCATCGCCAGTCCGCGGGACCCCCGATTTTGAACGGCCATTACTCCCGACCCAGACCACCCCGAACATTGTGTGAGAGCTCGTTGGAAAGGGCCCGTCCTTGGCTAGCTTCGATTCAAATGTGGTGTTATTTGCCCTGGGCATTCCAGAGATAATAGCCCGAACAGATATGCCTTATAACAGTCATAACTCCCAGCCCCAATCGCCCAAAAACACCTTGATGGTCTCATTCAACAGGGCTCCTCAAGCACTATCTATGCTCTGAGTTTCAGAATTTTTCGCCTTTTGGTTCCTGAGATATAAGTAAAAAAACAAATTCCCATTCATTCATTCAAACACTTCAACTGTAAAATGTAAGCTATAATACCACTGTTGTCCACTAGAGGGAGCAGCAGGATTACGCATGATCTTTTAATTCGCTTTCAGTATTGGGAAATAAACAAATGCTTTAAGAAGCAATCTTTTTTATTATGATGTTTTTTTTTTTATTATGATATTTGTATATATTTTATTTTTTTATTATGATTATGAACGGTTTGATTGACATTAGTGATTCTTGAGGCAAAGTTGTTCAAGATGAGGAGATGAAGATATTTTCACAATATCACATCCTAAAAACATTGAAAACATATTTGTCTTTGTGTGTGTGTGTGTGTGTGTGTGTGTGTGTGTGTGTGTGTGTGTGTGTGTGTGTGTGTGTGTGTGTGGATGTGTTTGTGTTTGTGTGTCTGTGTGTGTAAGCATGCTTAATGGAAAGAACATGGAGAAACTGCTTTGTTTTACTGGTGGATAAAAAAGTCTTTCAAATGAAAGTGAGTCAATTAGTGGTCTTCTACTGCCCTCTGCAGGACATTCTACTTAATAAAATATTTTCATCTGTGCTTTTGCATTAGTTTTTGGACTATATAAAATTACTTGCATGAAAATCACCTATTATAACACAGTCATGTTTTGTCAAAGTTTATCACTTCATTTTTACTGAGCTCTCAGTTTGAACAATTCTGCCTCTCAGTGATTAATTTGAAATCTGAAAATGGTGTTATACAGAGGAGATTTGCAATTATCATTTTGTTACCTATCTTTTATTTTAAATATCTACATCTACAACAAAATGTGTGTGCATGTGTGTGTTCAAGCATGGTTAGTGTATTAAGTATTATTGTTTAAGTATTATTGTTTTCATTTACATTTTAACCACCAGAAGAAGAACACTCATTGGTTCATTCTGCTCACTAAAATATTATTTTTCATTTTTTTTCCATTTGAAATATTTTTTAAACTTAATAAAATCATTAAAATAACATTTCAAATCATATTTTGTCTGTTTATAAATCCCACAGACTCACACTGGCTGCAATACTAATGTTTTTGTAAAACACAGACCTGATAGTCTAATCTGTGTGTATTGTGCATTTATTATTGATATTATTACTATTGCAAATCATGTTATTGTAACTCATATCTTAATAGAATATTATTTGTAATTTTAACTCTTTATTTCTTAATTGTTTTTTTATGATTACTACAGATATTATCACCAAAGATATCAACTACACCTTCACTTTTAGTATTGATACGCTGCAAACACAGCACAATCACACACTCACTAATGCATTTAAATAAATGTAATCTTACTGTGCTACTTTATTTGTACATGATTAGAATGAACAGAAATCTAAGAATATTTTTCTTCTTTTGTTAAAGCCATTTCAGACTCCAAGTAAGCATTATATTACTAATCATCTATTTTAAAGGTGCCATACAATTGAAAACTGTATTTATATTGGCATAGTTGAATGATAAGAGTTTTGGACATGGAACTGACATACCGTGAGCCTCAAACACCATTGTTTCCTCCTTCATGTGTAAATCTCCTGTTTGCAAAAGACCGCTGAAAAATGAGTGAATCCCACCATAACACCGACTGTGACGTTGGAGTCAGGATCATTAATATTTATACCCCCCAAATTTGCATTTTCCAGTCCATGTTCTAGGCCAGGCAGTGTTAATGTGGACCTGCACAGCCAAATCATCAGAAGATCTGCAGGTATTGTGAAGAAGCAAGCAAGGACAATAGTGAAAATGGCAGATCATGGATATAAATGTTATGTCTGAGGCTGTGCTGCGGATTTGAGAACTTTTCATTCCCTTCCCACAAAAGAGAACTGTCAACAGGCATGGTTGATGTTTACAACAGGATACCTCACCATTTTAATTCAAAGCTGTTAGTTTGCTCTTAACGGAGGCCGATCAGAACGAAACTCGGTGGGCATGTTCGACTCGTGGCCCTAGAGGTCTGTAAGAATTTTGAAAAATCAGCCACTAGTTGACGCTAACAGGTTTTACGGCTTTGTAATCACGTGATGCATATCATTTGATAGATCTCCTCATACTGAACAACTTTGCCTCAAGAACTACTGCTGTCAATCAATT
Source organism: Vimba vimba (assembly GCA_022828995.1). Taxonomy (NCBI): domain Eukaryota; kingdom Metazoa; phylum Chordata; class Actinopteri; order Cypriniformes; family Leuciscidae; genus Vimba; species Vimba vimba. Next base: position 3,949,367 of record CM040835.1, on the reverse strand, counting down.
TGTTCATTAAATACTTGCGATTATGTTAAAAACCTACTTTTGCGAACTAGTCCTAGGTTTTTCGCCCGATCGGAAATATACCAGTGCAGTACAATTCTCTGGAAGCTCTAGATTATTAATTATATAAAAAACTTTAACTTTACCCATTGGGTAGCCATAACAGGATCATTTAGAAAATGGGTATGGCAAAAAACACTCAAAAGCCTGTAAATCCTAAACAAAAACTCAGACAACTCACTAAACTGCCTTATGTGCTTAAAGACCCTAAATGCTTGAACCCCGCTAAATGCTGCTTGCAGCTTTAATTATTATTATTATTATTATTTTCCCCTAAAACGCATTGTGCAGACCAAACCGTAAGAGCTGGAACCTTGAAACTTGGCCAAATGGTAGTCCTCAATTTGGGGAGAACCTATAAAAGTATGACCCCGATTGGCCCATAGGTGGCGCTATAGCAACCAAAAGCGCAAAACTGCTCATAACTACTAGACCGTATGACGTAGACTCAAGTGTCTTATATCATTGGAAAGCTGGACGCCTGACGAACAAAACGTATATCTCCGATTTCATTTCCGCCATGATAGATTTTCCGCCATTTTGAATTTTGTCAAAAACATACTTTTGCGAACTAGTCCTAGGTTTTTCGCCCGATCGGAACCAAACCAGTGCAGAAATGTTCTCTAGAGTCTGAATATCAAAAACTATCGAAAAAAAGTTGAAATTTCGATTCACGGACGCTAAGGGCCGCCAAAACGTACGTTGTGGGCGGGGCCTATTTTACTAAAATGGCTATAACTCCAGAAGTAAATGAGGTATCTTCACCAAACTTGGTACACATGTGTAAGAGGTCAATCTGAGGTCACAGTAAAAAAATCGCGACGATTGGCCTCATGGTGGCGCTATAACATGAAAAAAACATAAAACAGGCTATAACCACCTGACCGTTAGTCCGATTGACTTGAAAATTGGTATGCAGTGTCTTGGTCCAAGGTGCCATGTATGTGTATGAGGACATTGGCGTATCTCAAAAAACATGGCCGCCATCGGCCAATGAAGTTTGAGCACCTATTAGACAAGGTTAACGGAGACCGATCGGAACGAAACTCGATGGGCATGTTCGACTCAAGGCCCTAGAGGTCTGTAAGAATTTTGAAAGAAATCGGCCACTAGTTGGCGCTAACGAGTTTTACGGCTCTGTAATCACGTGGTGTTACAAATATCCACACAATATGTATATCATTTGATAGATCTCCTCATCCTGAACAACTTTGCCTCAAGAACCATTGCTGTCAATCAAACCATTCATTAAATATTCGCAAACATGTTAAAAACCTACTTTTGCGAACTAGTCCTAGGTTTTTCACCCGATCGGAACCAGACCAGTCTAGGACAATTCTCTGGACTCTCTAGATCAAAAACTATCAAAAAAAATTTTGCATTTGGATGGCTCTAATAGGGTCATTTATAAAATGGGCGTGGCAAAATACATTAAATATCCTATAAATCCTAAATAAAAACTCAGAACTTCACAAAAATCGGTGAGCATATGTGACATAACATCATTAACAAGCATGCCAAATTTTATGGAGATCGGACCATAGGTGGCGCTATAACTGTTAAAAAGCTTTAAAACCATATATTTCCTATGGTAAACTGCCTGTATTGGCTGTAAAAGGTCTTTTCCATCTCTGATCATATAATTTTCATATCATAATGTTCAAAACTAGTGCAATACAATTCTCTGGACTCACTAGGTCAATAATTGTCAGAAAAAGTTGAACTACTTCATTTGGATAGTTATAATAGGTTCACTTCAAAATGTAGCCTTTACCAAGTGTCCCCGAAAGCCTATATCTCTTTAATGAATGACTCAGACCTTCTTAAAAAGCCAGTGAAATCCTCTGAACATGCATGAAAATTTTCAGACCGATCGGACAAAATTTGCCTCTATAACAGTTAAAAAGGTGAAAATTATATGAATATAATGGCATATTAAGCCAATAAGTTGTATTTTACTGCCCCCTGCTGTTTAAAATTTATAAAATCACTATTTTAACATTTACAATTACAATTACATTTAGTCAAAATCCATCCGTTAAAGTATTAGTATTGACAGTTTGATCACATCATATAGTTCAAATGTCTGTATCTACAACATAATGTGTTTGTGTAGTCTTAGGTTTCTGAATAAATTCTGAATCTTCTGATTAATAGCTTACAAAGACTTTGTGAAATGTTTATAGACCATTCAAATATATTTTCATTATGACATATCCCAATAGCATTGAAAAAACAACAACAACATTTGTCTTTGTGTGTGTGTGTGTGTGTGTGTGTGTGTGTGTGTGTGTGTGTGTGTGTGTGTAAGCATGCATTATTGAGTTAACATGGAAAAACTGATTTGATTTAGTGCAGAAAACTGGTAAAAATAATGAAATTTAAAGTGAAACTGAGCCAATAAGTGGTCTTCTAGTGCCCTCTGCTGGCCATTCTACTTATGAAGTCTTTTCACATGTGCTTTGTGCAAATCACTTATATAACAATAACTATTATAACAAAATCATATTTTGACAGTGTTTATCACTTCATTTGCACTGACACTTCACATAATTGCTAGTAATGTGGTAAATCATGGTAAATCACGCTAGAAACATGGTAAATCATAGTAAATCATGCTAGAATGTGGTGTATCAAGGTAAATCATGCTAGAATCCTGGTAAATCATTCTAGAACGTGATATATCATGGTAAATCATGCTAGAACAGGGTAAATCATGGTAAACCATGGTAAATCATGATAAACTATGGTAAATCATGCTAGAATGTGGTATATCATGGTAAATCATGCTAGAACATGGTAAATTAAGGTAAACTAAGATAAATTCATGGTAAACTATGCTAGAACAGGGTAAATCATGATAAACTATGGTAAATCTTGCTAGAATGTGGTATATCATGGTAAATCATGCTAGAACATGGTAAATCAAGGTAAACTGAGATAAATTCATGGTAAACTATGCTAGAACAAGGTAAATCATGGTAAACCATGGTAAATCATGATAAACTATGGTAAATCATGCTAGAATGTGGCATATCATGGTAAATCATGCTAGAACATGGTCTTTTCCATCTATGATGTCATGCTTGCTAAATAAAACTTTATAACTTTTGATGCTTTTGTGCTTAAAGTCCTTAACGGCCTTAACTGCTTGAACCCCGATAAATGCTGCTTGCAGCTTTAATTATTTTTGAATTTGGAGCTTTCTAGACTGAGAAATGCCAGAAAATGTATTTTTGCTCATGTGGATGAAAGACAACAACTCCCAGAATGCACTTGCTTCACTGCCCTAGGAGGCCACTCCCAAGCCACGCCTACCGGTAAGAGAGGCAGTTTAAAACAACAAGGCTAGGCTACTATTGAGACTCCGTGACGACTCGAGTCTGCCCGGGATTTCGAGATCGCACAAAATGTCCGGGATTCGGCTTTTGCGTTCTACAGTCTCCATTCATTATGTTTACTGTGGTGAGCAGAACGAGGCTGAGGGCCGCGGGAGAACGATGAGAGGCCGGTGGCGTGATTACTGAGACGCACCGGTCTTGTATCTCTCACGGAGGAGCGGTTATTTTCTTAGCAATGCTAAAACGCACATCAACCGATCACTTGTTTAGCGCTCATGTAAACACTACATTCAGATTCACCGATCGGAATGAATTCAGTTCGATTGAAACAAAAGGTGTGCATGTAAACAATGAATGGCGACTGCAGAAAGCAAAAGCCGAATCCTGGACATTTTGGACGATCTCGACGGCCGGACATGTCCGGGAAAAAGAGGATGGTAACCCCTACTAACGTTACTCAGCTTTCTCCACAGAACAAGAGCCTGCTAGCTTAGCTTCCAAAGAAAGACGGCTGACACTATACATTCTGTGAGTGAGATCCCAGCCTCTATGGGCGAGTTGAAAACATGCGGGACAGCGCCTCCTAATGGCTGGAGTCTCTCGCCTCTGGCCAAAAAATCCTCAGATGACGCAAAATGCAGATTTTTGCGTCATCGGAGGATTTTTTCCAGACAAAAAATACATAAATCTCTCGTCTCAGGGGGACATGAGGGTGGAAAGCACGGTAATTTGAAAATACTACAGGTTTTCTACTAATACAAAGCTTAATGCTAAATCCTGAAGTATCCCTTTAATCGTGATTATTTGGGAACCACGATAATGGTGCAAAATAAGCAGATTTCATTCTTAAAGCAGTTAAGACTCAAATGTTTTGACATGATATCGATGTCAAAATTGTGGCCAGTGAGAATGCTGATTAGTAACTTTGGAAAACCACTAGTCACAGCGTCTGCTGAACGAAACAGCTCATGTCCAGCCGTGAGAAGAAGCATTGATCTGATTAGCATACTAGCACATTCATACACAGCATACTAGTAAAGTAAAGTCACTGAATGGAAAGACAAACTCTTACCACTGGTTGGTCACTTTCACCTTTCTTCCTTTTTAATGACCGTTCTTTTACCGTCGCTTCACTCTGGTTCTGCACATCTTTACTCGGTTCTTCCTCGGGTTTCTTCTGGTCTGTGTTTTTTGTTTCCTCCCAATAGCGTTTTGAAAGCTGAGCGAGGAAAAGACAAACACATTCATAAATGTTTTCTTTATTTTACCTTTTCAATCAGGAACAAATGTCTTCCATGGGAAATAAATGCAGATGACCATGACAACAATTGTCCCTGAATGGTAAACAATATTCACCTTGGTGGGTTAATAAATAAGACTGTCCATGATAACATTTGGCAACCTTTTATTTTTCAGTGTCCTTGTTACACATTACATGTAATATTACACATTGTAACCAGACACCTTAAAATAAAGTGTAACCAAAAAAATCTAAATGTTCTCAGAAATACAGAAAGTAATGAGTGTCTGCAAATGTTTATGTGGCTTTTGTTTCAGTGGATTAAAGGTTTCCAAATATTAATAAGCAGTGAAAATGTTTTAAGATTTTTTTTTCTGGGAAATAATGAGATTATTTCAAACTTCTTTCAAACTTCTTAAGATTATGTTTTCAAGAACTTCAAGAACTCAATACGGATTTTTTTCTTAATGAATATTAATTCAAAACATGCTCATTACAGAAGAGGTGTATTGAAATATTAAGAAAATATAATAGTTAATATGCTATTTATTCAGTACTATGGTATATCAGAGTACCTTGATACACATACCTTGACAACACATGATACCAATCAACCACACTGTACACTTTTCAAACGATACATTTACTCTTATATTATATCAAAAAGCTCAAGAAGAAATGTCGAATATAATATTATAAAGCCGTGAAAATAAAGAAGAGACGTATTTTGCGATGATGACAACATCTTACCTTTACTTTGACTATCCGATATAAAAAAAAAATGTATACTATGTCTATAGACTTCTCACATCTTAGTGAAAAGCGAGTGCTGTTGTAGCCAGAGCAGGGATTGATCATGTTTACCTTTTGCTTGCTCTTTTTCTCCACGTGTGTGCTGGACGAATCCTCCGGCGTTGGCGCCGCCATGTTTGTTTTAGGACTACAGGAGCAAAGCTCTTCTTCTAGCGTCTATTGGCGATCATCAAACAACCTAGAGTTGACTTACCGCCCCCTGCCGAACTGGAGGTGCTGCTGCTTCTTGTCTCTGTTGTCTTGTAACCTGGGGCCGGTTTCACAAAGATAGACTTTGACTATGGCTTAGATATTTTATTCTTACCAACATTGTATTAGTTTTGTTCGTTTTGCTTTTGGCAACATTTTCTTTGTTTTGCTTCCCGGCAACGTTCTTTGTTAATGTGTGTCTCTTCCCTCTTTCTCCAGGAGCCAATGAGGACTAGGTGTGGAGCAAGGGAGGCTAGCTGTGTGTGTTGTGTGTGTGCTGACAACGCTTGGGTTTGGACGACCTCTTGAGTTGCAGCCGGCCTGCCTTGTTCCCACTACGCCTGGCCCTGGAGATTTATTTTTGTCATGTTGCGAAATTCCTGAGAGCGAGAATTTATTGACGCTGTTGATTTTATAATAAAGTGTATTGTTCCTCATGTCATCTCTGTCTTCAAATGGTAAAACTTACCTGTGTGTCCTTATGTGGAGTTATTTCCCTGGCTCTCCACCAGGGCGGCGTAGTCGGATTAATTTAACAGTGAGTCACTTTACCCTCCACTCGAGTCTTGCCATAGAACCCAATATTTTGGCATAAACACTTTTATAGCTATATAAACTTATTTTAGTTATTTTACATGAAAGAAATAGGCTATTCTAAAGGTAAATTACTGTACAGAGCAACTTTAATAAAAGCCCTACATTTATTGAGAATAATCTGAAATGTAGTTTTTTTAAATGTATTTTGACACAATTTATTTGATCAACAGTTAATTTGGCTGTAAAATATGCTCTGCATTTTTATAGTTTATTGCATGTAGCCTAGTTGTACAAAACTGTATTTTACAGTAAATTGACGGAATCTGGATTTGTTTTTTATCTTTCTTTTGTATTTTTCACTTTTTTTCAAATCACTTCTTTTTTTTTAATACCATGGCATTTATTTAGTTGATATTACTTTGGAGGGGAAATCTGACCTTTTACATTATATTTTTAGTGAATTTATATTTGAATGAAGCAAAAATGTGTGCACCAGAGAAATCACTTAAATAGATCATTCATTAGTTATGTTTTTATTAAATGTTCTAAGACTTCCTGCTGGCATTCTTTCTTTGTCTAGACCAGAGAAAACTCCCTGTCAATCTATTGTTGCTTCAAGAAATAATAGAGGAAAGTTAAAGTGACATAAGGAAACTAAGTGTAAAAAAAAAAAACCTACCTCATGATTGCATAATAAAACACCCATGATTACATAATAAAGCAGTGTAATCTTTGTACAGCCATGACCTTTTCTTCTGTGAAACAATGCCCATTTCATGAAAGAGTGCAGGAACAAGGAAGAAGGAAGATAGGCTCTGTCCAAAGTAAACACTCACGGGCTGTATGTGGCACAGTAAACACTCACGGGCTGCGTTTTACTTCACTTTCATGCACTCGCGAGCTTCCCTAAGCACTTCCCAATCGCCGCCATTTTGAAGTGCGTTCAACTTCGTCAAGTGGGCGAGGGAACTTTATTTGGACTGACCCTCGACCCCTCGTCCGAAATCGCATACTCTCTTGAATGAATACTTGTTTTGAATAAGTAATTACTTTTTGTCCTCTCTCGTTCACTCGGATGTAAGTCATTGGTTATGTTGCACGAGCGCCCACTACTGGCGGAACCCTTGAAATGTGTTTAAAGCTGCATTATGCAGCTTTGCCGACTTCTTCGCTTTTTGCTCGCGGGTTTCTCTATAGAGCTCCCCCTACAGCTTCGGAATAGATATTTGACAACACTGTCTTTAAAACTCGTTGGCTCGTCCCATCTTCTCCCGCTGGTCATGTGCATTTGTTTTCAAAGAACCCGGCGAACGCACAGAGCCATGTCCACTGAGGTATGTATAATACACAGAAGGCTAGCATATTTATAAATGTTTAGATAGTATATGTGTGCAGTGCCGTAAAGCAGTTTGTTACTTCGCGAGACCTGATATCACGCGATACTTCCTGATGCTGCGGCCGGCGGCCCGCCGGCCCAAAGTTGCAAGGGTGGTTTTTCGTCTCACAGGCGCTCGGGGGGTGCGAGAAGACCACCATTCAACCCGAAAACAGTCATATAACCATTCCAATGACTCCGAAGCTGTTCGGTTAAGATAAAAAAGTTACTTAGTTCACCTTTAAAGGAGATATATCATGCTTTTAAATCGTTCCTTTTTACATATAAATCATACATTTGTAGTCTATATAAAGCGGAACTGCAATGCTTGGGTCTGAATTCCTCATTATTATAGCTCCACAGGCCCCTTTTCTACCCCTTTTCTAATGTGCGTCTGAGAGCAACTCGTTTTGGTGCGATCTCTTTAAATACAATTGAGACACTTCATACCCCGCCCACACTCGGTTCAACTCCACCCCGTTCGGCCATTTTTGTAGTTTGATAGCAGAGATAAGATTATCTAGCGCACAGAAACTTTTTATTCACACGTTATTAACAAAATGTCAACAACGGAAGACTTGTCCAGCCAGCCTTACATGTTCGAGCCAGAGTCGGAGCCGGAGCGAGATGAAAATGAAGAAGACGAACCTGCAGAACAACGTCTTCATTATGGATGTATCGCAATGGTGTGTTACTGTATTTACACATTAAACTTTGGTCTTCCGACCTTTTACCACCGTGTCGATTTATTTTGATTAATATGTGCGAGGGAGAGAGAGCAAGAGAGCGTCTAGTTTGGAGACGGTGAAGTCTTGTTTACACTTTCGCCTGGCTCCGAAGAGAGAGAGTGTGTGTGCGCGCGCGCGACCGGGGTCTATTGGTGCGTTCAAGTCCTCCTGGGAAGTTCGTACGTACGAGGTGGGAAGTCGTGCTTATAACGGCATGTGCGTTCAAGTCACTTTCGTCGGAGCAAGATGGCCAGTAGCGGTTTTAGGCACGGGCGAACCGGGCAATCGCCCGGGGCGGCATTTTTTGGGGGGCGGCACCGCAAAAAAAAAAATCTGCGCCGCGAAGCGGTTTTCTATTATCTATCATTTCACTGTGTGGGGAATTGGCAAATTTGCGCCCCCTGCAGCTGCAGGCGCCCCTGCTTGCTGAGAAGATGCCGTGCACAGAAGCTGTTTGTTTGAGAAGGGGAAAGGGGAGGGGGCGCGGAGGCGCGGGCGCGGATGACAGTTCACCTCTGGGTCTCTCCCAAATGGAACGGACAAGAGGGGGGATCCATATCGTTATCGAAGTCAGTCACACCTCGACTTTCTTCCAAATAACGCACATTTCATTCATAATATTATAAATACAGGCCTCTATATTTCCTGCACATTTTTGTTTTTCTGAATGGTCTGAATGGCTAATAAAAATAGGTAATGCAAACACCACCAAGGTGAATTGGTTTAGTCTTGACTTCTGGTCGTGACTCGTCGACTGACAGTTATGGGGGGATCAGGGGATCTGTTGATTGTCGATGTCGAGGGCCAAATAAGAGATGGACAAGAAAGGTCAAAGCCATCAGGAGCCCAATTTAGAAACGAGCGAAATATAAAGGTATGCAATGCAACTATGTTTTCTCTGTATGATTACTGTATCCATGTCATGAATGAAGGGGCAATATTAATTGGTGGGTATAATTCTTATTTGTTAGCCTTTTTGCTATGATTCTTGCTATGCTTAACAATAATTCGTTTTTAACTCAAACACGAGATCTAATTTCACCATAATATTGTTCTTTGCAACAAAACTGTTGCAAGTTCAGTTATTACACTGCAAAAATGCTTTTCTTAGTATTTTTGTCTTGTTTCCAGTCCAAATATCAAACATTTCTTAAATAAAGATGCATAACGTTATTTTACTAAAGTAGTAAAATGACATAAGATATTAAGTCTTGTTTTCTGGGGAAATAATTTTTCTGGGGAAAAAACGTCATAGATAACAGAAAAATCGGAACAGGTTGAAAAATATGACCAAAACAGAATATAAAGATATCAACGAAGCACCTGAAGAGAATAATTTCAAATTTTCTGTACTTCTAAACACTCCAATTATACAACAAAATGCATTTAAGGGTTAAAAAAGTGGATTTAGCATAATTTGTCCCCTTTAAATGTAACGCACTAAAGCCCTTGATCCACATTGGAAATTATTTATTATTTATAGTTTTTTCCCTTATGAATTTGTTTCATTTTATACTGTAGGCTTGTATGTGGGCTTTTTGAGAAAATATAAAAAATTACACAAACGAAAATTATAAACTATCTGTGTAAAAACAGTCAGTTTAGCTACTTGTATGCCTATTAAATGAGGTTAAATGTCAAAATAGCTCACTAGAGTTGTGTGGGCTGGGGGTAAAATAAGGTCATTATGGTCTGTCTGCATGAAAGTGTAGCCTACATGTTGAGTCGACTCCCTCTGTCAAAATCCAGTGGTTGAGGGTCTGTCCAAATAAACTTCCCTCGCCCACTTGACGAAGTTGAACGCAGGTCAAAATGGTGGCATGGATTCCCCTAAGGGGAAGTTTCAAAATGACAGAATTCAACAGCAAGTTCTTGACACATTTCTTTTACACATTTTCACATTTTGTAGCCTAAGTATAAAATGAAACACAATGGCGGCGGGAATTCCCACCAGGGGAAGTGCTTAGGGAAGTTCGAGAGTCTATACCTAAAAGTGGAGTTAAACAGAGTCCCGTGCTGCGTTCCAGTCCACTTTTAGACACGCACTTGCGAACTTCCCTAAGCACTTCCCCTCGGGGGAATCCCTGCCACCATTTTGAAGTGCGTTCCACTTCATGAAGTGGACGAGGGAAGTTTATATGGACAGACCCTCGTTCCCTCGATCTTGACCGAGGGAGCGAGTCTACTTCAAATGTACACTTCAGGTACCTATATGTCCCACAATGCAGTACGACTGTGACGTCACCACATATCTCGTCTAATCACCACCACAACAGACAACTCTATGATATATTAATTATATTTTTTATTTTATTTAAAACCCAAACACACATAAACATTTGGATGCTGCATTAAACAAATTCTTAAAGGATAAAAAAAATGTAAATAATAAATCAACTCCACAGCTGATTCCAAGTGATCAAGGGCTTAGGACGTTCCACTTCAGCCCATTGCAGTTTCCGCCAGTAGTGGGCACTTGTGCAACGTAAGCAATGACGTACATCCGAGTGAATGAGACGGAGGGAAGTTAGCGAGTGAGGGGCATGACAATTTTGGACTGGAACGCAGCACAGGACGTACTACATTCGCCATGTTGTCATTATCATGTGATCTACCAGCGTCGCTTCACTGTCATTCATAAATCCTCTTCTGTGGCCTCATGGGATAGTAAAGTCAAGTGTCCATCATATACACACTTCAGAATCTCACCGGAAGTCGTGCTTTTCACCTAATGTTTTATTAGCACTGTGAATTCAGGCATACTTCTTTTATCACATAGGCCTATTGTTTTTCGCCTACTATATAGTGGGTAAGTGATTTCAGATGCAGCTAACATGTACATTTCAGACAGATCCATAGACCACAGTGCACCATGATTGTGACGTCACAGCAGATCGTGCTTACTAGTTTATCGTAAATACTAGTTTCCTAGTTAAAAAAAAATGGACATGGACGAGTCAGAATGACCTCTGAATGCGGTGAGCTCGTAATCACGACTTCAGAAGTGGGAAGTAGGATATTTCCGATCATTAAGTCCACAAGACTGTAAGCGCATGTGAAGTGTGCTATTTGGGACAGGGCCGAAGTAGGCAAACAAAGATAATGCATGACACAATTTTCTTTAATTGACCACTAAGAGAAAGCCAGTGATTAAGTGGAGTTTTATTGTCTTATCTATGAATGTAAATTATGAAAAATAATGATTCATAAAACAGAATGAGTTTAATGGTGTCACAATAAAAGAGCAAAAAAAGATAAATATATCAGTCGATCAACTACAATGCATTCTTATTTCTCTAAGTTTGTAAAAGATGCAGTTATGTCTCAAGTGCATTAAAAATATATTATTGTCACTTTACAAATTTGTTATTGCAAATACACAATTACCAGCTATAAAACCAACCTTTGAAAACATAAAAAGACGAGAAGGATAAACAGATTTTTTTTTTTTTTTGCTATGAAAATGTTCTTTTTAATAATAAAAAGTTCTGACAGTAAATAAAACCTGGCTTCTGACAGGGTGTGGTATAACACAGAAGCAGAGGTCAGATATGATGTAAACAGAGTAAACGCTCAATGATTAATTGTGAAGCTGTTACAAAATGGTTTATCTCATAAAAAGCTTACATTTCAATTTAATAGCCTATTGAAGAAAAATTGCAAACATCACCCTGAATGATTCTCAGGTCCCTTCATAAGTATTATGGTTATTGATTTGCTTCTGTCCATCTTTAAATACCTTCATAACAGAACTGGAAAAAACTGACTTAAAAAAAACACATAATGGACTTTTTTTTGTAGTGTTCACTTTCCCTGTTGTAGTTTTTAAGAAACCCATAGTTGAATTCATAGTTAATCCGGCTGGTCTGTAAGACTACAACAGGACAAAATCCAGTGGAAAAAAAAGAAAAATAGCCAAGCTCAGATATGTAATATATCAATAACCAAGATGTATGATACATTCTAAATATGCCATAAATACATTTCCCCCCAAATTACAAATTTGATGCAATGCTCTATAAGGCACAATATAATCAATTGAAATTCAGTTATTGCTTTAAAGGACCTTGTCAGCCAAAAACTGACAATACATGATACTTTACCCAAAGTTATAATGGAATGAACAGATGACGACTAAAAAAGTAAATGTGCCAATAATATGTGGCCACGCATATTGGGGTCACATTTCACCCAAAATTTCAAGAAGAAAACAAAATAAATGATGCCTTCATAATCTTTCACACTTTCCCCAAAAATTCTCATAACCATAATGCAAAATAATTGCATTATCAAAAAATAATAATAAAAAAATTGAACCTCTTAAGTATTTATACATCATGGCTATAGTAGTTGTACTGTCTTCCTTTTATGCATATTTAAATAAAACAATCATTGTTTTGGAGTCATTTTCTACTGTCATTCAATAATAATGGCTATTACAGTACCGAGAATCATCAGAATTACACACTCAGAAAGTTCTGGGGCAAAACTGTCACAATGCAAAAAGTCTTAATGGTCCTAAAAATAGTTGTTGTTGTTTTAAGCAAAATATAATTTTGTAATAATGAGCTGCAATGGGAGTGGTTTGTTTTAGTGAAGATAGACTGTTAAAAGTCTGTTAAAAGACGTGTGTTGAGTAATAGTGTTGGGAATGTGTTCAGAACTCTTCCTCCTCAGAACTCAGATGACTCTGCTTCTTGCGAACGTTCCAGTGTAAACATTGAGCCAGACTCTCGAACCAGTCGTTCACCGGATCACGGAAACAGATGGAAGGAACAGGGAAGCATGAAGACGTGATGGTGATGCTAGAAGGTAGAGAGGAAAATCATGGTTTACGAGAAAGCACACGCCAGTCTGCTTTGACATGCATGCTTACAACATGTCCTAACCAGACGTGATGCAAAAACATTGGCGTGACACATAAAAAGCATCTTTTCCATGCTAATCAACATTGCTGGGTAGATTACATACAAATTGTAGTCGGTTACAGATTCCAAATTACATGACAAAAATTGTAGTTAGTAATGTAATCAATTTAAAGTCCCCTATAGTCAATTTTATTCCTTAAAACTCATCTTTGATCACCAATATTATGTATTTAAATGTTTTTTTCTTGAAAAAATTATTCTTCATGCCTTAAAATATCTTGAATGTAACTCGACACCCTAGCCTCATTTAGTATACGCGGTTCTATGAATATGCAAATGAGCCCCGCCTCCACTCGTTGACAATCACACGTTGATCTGATTGGTTACAAGGTACTTGAACCAAAGACAGTCTCAAAAACACGGTTTGAAATCGCTGGTGTTTCTGACGTCACAAACTACCTTGTAACCAATCAGATCAACGTGTGATCGTCAACCAGTGGATCTCTGAGCTGAGTGAGTGAGTGAGTGGAGGCGGGGCTCATTTGCATATTCATAGAGCCGTGTACACTAAATGAGGCAAGGGTGTCGAGTTACATTGAAGCATGTAAGGCATGAAGTCATTTTTTTCCAAGGAAAAACATTTATACATGTAATTTTGGTGATCAAAGATGAGTTTTAAGGGATAAAATGATTGACTACAGGGGGACTTTAACTTAACATCTCAGGGCGTACTTGAAGAGAACATATTAGGTCAAAGAGGTTCAGCTGAAAAAAAGTTGGTGAATCGCATACAGTGCATGTACATATGAAATTACGGGAATTTGTAAATTTTAATGTGTTTGATGGATAAAAGCCTTCCAGAGGCAGTAAAACATGGTTAAATAACTCAAATAATAATCAATGTGTTCGTCAGGAGCTGCTTAAATATGCAGTGTTGCAATGTTGAGAAACACTTCTTAAAGAGAAATGATTTGTGTAGATCCTGTTCTTCTTTTGTGGGATGTGCATGTTGACACCCCATGTTGAAAGCATTAAATGTGGAAGCTGAAGTCACGTACCTGTCCCCATATGCGATCTCCTGGCGTTTCCTTCCATCGAGAGACACCCAGGCCGTGTTTCTGGCATCACGGGTCAGCATAATCTGAAAGCACATCAGGGTTCAGTGAAGGTCCTCATGCAGTCAAAGCCACGAGCAGAGGCTGTGGACCTAAGCCTTTAAAATGACCAATAATTGGTTCAAATAAAGAAATAAAAGCAAGTAATCATATGGTTTTATTGCGCAACACTGCTTAAAATAAGTGAGGTCAATCGATTAAAAAAATTAACTAGATTAATCTCACATTTTTTCTGTGATTAATCGCGATTAAAATCACTTTTGAAATATATTTTATAATGTAATCATTTCATAGTTAATCTCCAAATTAATGTAGAGACAACATAAAGACATATATTTTAAATGCTTGTTTAATGGCATCTTTTTATGAATGGAGGCCAGTATCACTGAGCTACACGATGTCTCGATGAAAATTATTTTCCCACCCAATTTTAAACATTAATTATAGCCATTCAACATTACAGTGTCATTGAAAGTTATAGATTTTCTTAACATTTATTAGGCTTAAAAAAAAATATAACAACTTTTTTTAAGTGAACTTAAAACAATCCTCACATAAACCCATAATAAATGTCATATTTATGTGCCCTTCCAATCCTCACATAAACCCATAATAATGTCATGTTCATGTGATTTCCCGTCTGACAGGGAGTAAACACACAGGCCGTTCACCTTGAGCTTCACGCCGGCCGGCACCACGATGGGTCTGAAGGACAGGGAGTGTGGGCAGATCGGCGTGATCATGATGGCAGGGACGTTTGGGTGGATCATCGAAGCTCCTGCTGCTACTGCGTATGCGGTGCTTCCAGTGGGAGTCGACACGATCACACCTGAGACAGGCCAGAGAGAGCAGTGATGCTTTTATCTTCTTTAAACACTGTAAATGTTTAGAAAGGAGAATCTCTGAACATGAATTTCCTCATTAGTATTTTGTCTTTTTCAATAAAAATATCTAAACGGATGATGATGGTTTGGTCTCTACCTTTGTTTTCAAGTATCCAAGCGCATTTACATGCACGTTCTTAACCCGATTATGCTTAGGTGTTTACGGCTTAAAGTCCCCCTGTAGTCAATCATTTTATCCCTTAAAACTCATCTTTGTTCACCAAAATGACATATTTAAACGTTTTTTCAAAATTTGTTTGAAAAAATTGTTACGCCTTACAATATCTTGAATGTAACTCGACACCCTTGCCTCATTTAGTATGCGCAGTTCTATGAATATGCAAATGAGCCCCGCCTCCACTCACTCACTCAGCTCAGAGATCCACTGGTTGATGATCACACATTGATCTGATTGGTTACAAGGTAGTTTGTGACGTCAGAAACACCAGCGATTTCAAAGCGTGTTTTTGAGACTGTCTTTGGTTCACTGCAGTTTTAAGGAGAAAATACTCAGCAATGGAGTCGACTTATGAATTTACACAGGTTTTGTCTTAAAGCATATTAAAAACACCACATAGACACATATACACGGTTTGAAATCGCTGTTGTTTCTGACGTCACAAACTACCTTGTAACCAATCAGGTCAAGGTCCCGGCGGGCTTTCGCATATCATTAACAATGAACTAGCAGGGGAGTCTCGATCGGGGCATATCTTTTTGTTGATATGAAAAATCGGGTACATTCAGAAATATATATATGTGATGTATATTATGATTTTCTGATGAATTATATGCTTTTCTCCACTGATGTTCTGAGATGCGAACGGGAACATGGTTTGTGTAACATTAGCAACACATTATTAGCGGTTTGATAACAGTCAAGCAAAAGGCTAATCAATCATATTAATTACCGTTATGTGTCCGACGTTGTAAAGAGCGATACCATTGTGCAGCGTTTACTTCAGTAAGTCGGCCAAGTGGATCTCTGAGCTGAGTGAGTGAATGGAGGCGGGGCTCATTTGCATATTCATAGAACCGCGTATACTAAATGAGGCAAGGGTGTCGAGTTACATTCAAGATATTTTAGGGCATTTTTCAAGGAAAAAACATTTAAAATGTAATTTTGGTGATCAAAGATGAGTTTTAAGCGATACAATTATTGACTACAGGGGGACTTTAAGTGAACATAAACAGTTGTGACATATTTAAATGTTTTTTCCTTGAAAAAAAAAATCTTCATGCCTTTAAATAGCTTGAATGTAACTCGACACCATTGATTCATTTCTACACAGTTCTCAGTGGCGTAGCGGACGATAGACGATGATCAGAAGATTATCAAGAGGATTTAACATTTCCAATGAATGTAGGCCCAATAAATTATTCTTATTACTTTTATTATTCAACAAATAGCTATTAGCATTAATAGCATAATTTCCCACAATAATCTTCTATTGCATCACCCCATAACCGACGAGCTGCGAGGAAAATTTAAGATGAGTAAGATTAGCTTACTCCTCATTTCAAAAACAACTTAGTACAAAAGTACTTCTCTTTAATTTTTTCACTACTTTTGGTCCACAAGAGAAATATTACGAAAATAAATGAAGACAGTTATATACCGTAAACAGCACGTTAAAGCAGATTCAGCTCTCATCGTCTCTGAGAGAACCGTCAGATGTTTTTACTTTCTCTTTCTGTAGTGAATAATTGACTGGGGTTTCAGACTTCTCCACCGCCATAACTCTAGAGCAAAGTTTGCACATTGCTTGTGTGATATCCACTGACTCGCCTTCATGGTTTATAATGTAAATATTTCCAATAGGGGTGTAACGGTACGTGTATTCGTACCGAACCGTTTCGGTACAGGGCTTTCGGTTCGGTGCACGTGTGTACCGAATGACTGAATGCAATATCTTGTGTGCGGAACATAGGTACATTTTCGTGTTTCCACACGAACATATTAAGTGGCGGAAGTCTCCGCGTTCAGCGCAAATCCCGCCCTGCAGCTGATTCTAATGTTTTTTCCTATTAGATATTCTCTCTGGTTTTACCAGTGTTTTACCCGTCGTCACTGTAACAATGAAATAGACTGCAGGGCGAAAAAAAGCTTTTCCGCTTCGTGTGCGCCGCCGCATTCTCCGTTCCGTGGCGTGTGTGTGTGTGTGTGTGTGTGTGTGTGTGTGTGTGTGTGTGTGTGTGTGTGTGTCGACGACCCGCTGCGCTCTCTGCTCAATGTTCGAGTCCGTGTTTGCGCTGCGCGTTCTGCTCTGTCGTTAACGGCCCAAACACTCGAATCATGTACCGATCACGCACTGGAAAAGTAAAGTCCGCTCAAATAAGGTGAAATTTCTCAGTAGTAACTTAGATTTCTGTTTGCTGAGCTGGTTTAGTCATGCTGGCAACAATGGTAAAATGACCTGCTCTGATCACATGCTCTGGTAATAATAGCTTTGTACTATAGCTTTGGACTATATTTTATTTTGATAATTATTAAAAAAGTGGAAAAAAAAAATCTTAAATTGATTATGTTGATTGATTATTGAAAAATAATAATACATTAATATATTTGTTTAATATTATTTTAATATAGGGCTATTTTCTGTTCCTGCACTGTAATCATAGTTATTTAGTTATATTTTTCATTATATTTTATTATGTGATATTGGTTTGAGACTGAGAGTGTTTTATTTAGTGGAGAACTTTGCAGCAGTATTTTATTTCTTATTCTTTTTTTATTTTATATCTATTTTATTATATTTTATTAAAAAGTGTTTAAAAAAGTGTAAACAACTTGTTAAAAAAAGTTTATAGTAATAAACAACCTGCAGTTTAATGTTTGCATTTCTTTCCCTTACTGTACCGAAAATAAACCGAACCGTGACTTTAAAACCGAGGTACGTACCGAACCGTGATTTTTGTGTACCGTTACACCCCTAATTTCCAATATTGTGCAAAAATTTCCTTTATCAACAATTGCTTGCAAAATAACGGACAGAGATTTAGATTTTGCATACGTCATTACCTGTGATAAAATCAAGTAAATTATTAAATAAATGAGTAGCTAAATAAACAAGCACGCTAAATCAACAGACAGAATTATTGGCTGCTGTCACTTTAAGAGCAGCCGCTGCTGATCTCACACGCGCATCATTCTCTCACAACTCTTTACGTTCATTTAAGACTTTGGTTAACTCATTTAAGACTGCTCTTATGAGGATACTCGACAAAACTGACAGTTGTGTTATTGTTCATTCAAGTGCGAAAGAGAACTCAATTCTGACCAAGCGGCAACTTCCCGTCTCTCTCTCTTCAATCCAACACTGAAGTGAGTTAAACTGCAGTTCATCGACTGGCCACTAGAGACAGGCTGCAGCAGAGAGCCAATCCCATAGACCCGCATGTTAAAATGCCCAACTTTACAGCAGAAAAAAACATGTTTACAGCCTGGTGCAAAAACTGGTTTTGGTCTATATCGCTAATTTTGCCCTTCATGACGACTGTGAGGGGGGTGAATATTTTTATAACTCATCCGTTTAAATTATATCAAGCCTTAAAGTTCTGCATAATTGAGGGCGTGGCCACTTGAGTGACAGGTGGATTGCCGCTGATGTCACTACTAGCATTTGTCTGCTGTCTGTTAGCATCACGTCACCTCAGCTAATCCGTCTCGCTTGCCGTTTACGGTTATCCGGGAATGACGCGCGGCCAAGATGGCGACGGCCGGCTCCGCCCACTTTGGGCTTCAAAAATGCTCTTCAGAAACATACAGAACACAACTGTTCAATGTGTCCAATCGTATAAATACCTGGGGCCGATAATAGATAATAGTCACTTTCACATTGACAAATCCATCATGACCCTCTTTTACCACGCTTTTATTGAATCAGTTTTATCATTTGCGCTAGCAGCCTGGTTTGGGAACCTCTCTTTGAAAAATAAAAACTCACTCAACCAAATAGTAAAGTGGTCTAGCAGGCTGATTGGTGAGCCACAGCTTAATGTGGAGACCTTGTACACAGAACAGTTACAGCGCATAACTGGTTCAATCTTAAACGACGGTTCCCATCCATTGCACTCAGAGTTTCAGCTTCTACCCTCTGGGCGTAGGTTTATAATCCCCAGGTGTAGAACAAAAAGACACAAAAACAGTTTTGTCCCTGCAGCCATTACACTGATGAATAAGTCATAGCTATATTTTGCACAGGTGTTTACTTTGCTTTTATGTATGTATTCATTTACTCTGGACCAGTAAGAACTTTTTGTTTTTAATTGTTGCCATTGTCTTAAGTTGAATGATGTGTGATATGTGCTCCTTTGTTTTCCATATGTGTGTATGAGGACTCTACTGCAAACAAAATCTACCTTCGGGTACAAATAAAGTAACTTGAACTTGAACTTGATACGGGTGACGTCACGGACACTACGTCCATATTTTTTACAGTCTATGATACTGGCGCGCGTCTTTCTGTGGGTCTTATGTGTGTCACATTCACAGGCAGCGCGTCCTCTTTTGATTTCTTGCACTTGAATAGTTTAAAAGCATTTGCATGAATAGGAGAGTGGTCATATAATGTAACGCTAGCCAACAGATGACAGAAGAAATGGATTCTCCGTTAAATATTTTCAACGCGTTAAACTGGAAAAAATTAACGCGACAACGTTGACAGCCCTACTTAAAATACATAATGTAATATACATAATATAATCAACTTATGTACATTACGCATTATAACAAATGCCAGCAGAGGGCGCCGGCGGCCTGGTGATTGTTGTTACTAGTGATGGGAAGTTCGGATCATTTTACAGACTCGGATCTTTGAATCTCGTTCATCAAAATGAATGAATCTTTTTTCCAAGTCATTTCGTTAATTTCAGCAGAATACAGTTAAAATGTTACATGTTAATAGCCAAATTCCCCAACGCATCTGCTTATGAAACGTTAATCACATTTCAAATAAGAAAACACTATAATACAGCCAAGGTGTTAATTCACCTGCTCCTCCCGGTCCGAGTCGTTCGACCTTTTGTTTTGTCCCGTCACATCCCCAGTCTGAAGCTATACAGTCTGAGTCTGTACCGGAAACAGAAATGATTAGTTCACCTCTCGAGTCTTCAGGTCCGAGTCGTTCGTTCTTTTGTCATGTGACCTCTTCCCGGCTCAGTATCTTGCAACAAACACAACACTTTTTCCATCATACGGATAAAGTTTAAAGCATTAACCATCTCTTTATTACCATATTCAATGTTATGGAAAAGAACCATTACCATCATGACAGAAATTCACAAATTTATCAATTATAATTAATAAAAAAGCTACAATTTAAGAACAGAAACGTGTCACATAACTCCAATAATAAAAAATAAATAACTACAAGCTTGTTTGTAAGGAAGGTTGGGAGTTGTGGTATCCAATACAACAATAGAACGAACGACTCGAAGACTCGAGAGGTGAACTAATCATTTCTGTTTTCTGTACAGAACCTATAGGATGTTGCGCTTGCACGTTCAACACAAAATGAACGAATCACTCTCTGAGTCAACTCGTTGTTCTCGAGTCATAGTAAAGATTCGTTCGAAATCTTTAATATTTGGCCACTTTGATACTTATGAAAGTAAAACAACATGTGGACATCAAAACATGCAAACTCAGAGCAAAGGTTTAAACTTTTATTTTGAAATCGTTTTTTTATTTTGAATAGGTTTATAAATGATTCACCTTACAAATCTGATGAAATGGCGCATTTTGTGTTCCCAGATGAACGTTATAAGCAACCCAAACTCACAGCATATGCAGAGATGGAGTTTGTAAACTGAGCTGCTGAGACGCTCAAGGCATGTACATAACAGCGCATTTATTTATTTAATTATCATATGCGCCATTGACTTTAGAGCAGGTTTCAGTTGGTCAATGGCTGAGTCTATTTCAGTTCCTCAAAATAGCAACACACCAACAATGTGCCTGAACACACACCTCGTTTTCAGACCAGCCGCCCATGGGCGCACAAATAGGCGCAAATGCATTTGCTATTTAAACAATGTAAAAAATGAAAACTGCGTCAGGCTGGAACTAGCATAAACACTTGCGTCGCGCCTGGCGCTTTGCATCCTGCACCGGTGTATGATAGGGCCCTTTGTTTTCCACCAGAGGACAGAAATCCTCCCTCTAAACTAAAGCATGCCATATTTTCCACATCTGCATGAATTAAAATGAGAACATTTTTTTGATAATTTTTTTAACTTTTACTTTAAGCAGTAAAAGTGAAATTTACTGCTTAAAAATAATAATGTTTAAAATAGTACGCTTCATGTTTTTAAATATCTGAAAAGGAGGCATAGGGATGATGTGAGTAATAATACATCTCATATTAAAATAATACAAATCATTTTTACTCATTTGGAAAAACAGTGAGTCAATTAATTAATTAATTAATTTTAATTATTATTTTTGGAACAGAAAAAAAGGCTAAACAGATAGCCTAACTAATCCTAATCTGTTGTCATTTTGTAAAATGAGATCAACAAGATTTTTTCTTGTTACCAGTCCAAATATCTAAAAAATTCTTAAATCAAGAGGCATTTACTAAGGTAGTAAAATGCCATAAGATATTATGTCTTATTTTCTGGGGAACTATTTGCTAAAACACAAGCAAAATTATCAGTCCATGGGGTAAGAATAATAATCTTGTTTCTGTTTGAATATTAAGATTATTTTTCTTACCCCATGGACAGATAATTTTGCTTGTTTTAAACAAAAACTCATTTAATTTTGATTAATTAAAATTATTTTGTGATTTAAGTTACATTTGCTGGTTCCTGCCTCGTCCTTCCTTGAGCCGACATGTTGGAACACGAGTGTTTTTAACGCTTTATTTAAAATCACAACACACATGTCAATGTCAGAGTCAGATGTCAGAGTCAGATACATGAATGATAATGTTTTGACGTCACTACTGGGAAATAACCTGATTTATTAATAAAGTCTCGTAAACACAGTTTACTTGCATTGTCAGGTTATTAGTTTGCCTGCAAACTGGGACAACAGGTTATTTCAATATGCAGATTTTTGTGAGTTATCAGCATATTGGTGTGCATGCTAAACATGCTTATTTTTTGTTCAGTATGTTTTTGGTACAGAAGGGGTGAAAAAAACAACAAGTTTATTTTATATAGCGCCTTTCTGCAAACTCAAGGTCACTTTACAATGCAATAACAAATAACATGACAGCAAGTATAGAGAACACGTACAGAAACAGATAAGCATACCTAAAATGAAACAGAAAAATGTGTGGCGAAAAGATATGTTTTAAGGTGATGTATAGATCATGAAGTCTTTGACTCGGTTTTAAACACACAAAAAGTCTATCAATATTGCTGTGAACTCTTTGTACTGCGGTTAATGGTGCAAAATGGAGGAAGAGGTTTAAAGTGCTTCCACTTTTGGATAAATATATCTTAGCAAACTGTATATTTTAGTTATTGTGCTTCCTTTCTTTTGCGCTCCGTCTGAATTGAGTTTAACAGTGACTCGCTTGTTGTCAGGAAGAGCCTTTATGCAAAAAGAATTTCAAAAATTTACAGATAAAAAAAAAT
Organism: Vimba vimba; assembly: GCA_022828995.1. Classification (NCBI taxonomy): domain Eukaryota; kingdom Metazoa; phylum Chordata; class Actinopteri; order Cypriniformes; family Leuciscidae; genus Vimba; species Vimba vimba. Next base: position 3,926,630 of record CM040835.1, on the reverse strand, counting down.
ATAAAACCATATCACTGTGTATCAAATGCTGAGGAAGAGCTGAAATTCAGATATGCTAATAGAGCTTTGGTTTCCGATACGCATTGTAAATAGTCAACCAATCACAACAGACTGGGCTATCTGACCAATCAGAGCAGAGCAGCTCTCAGAGAGGCGGGGTTTAGAGAAACTGAATCCTTGATCGAACCGTTTTAGACACTGTGAGAAAAGAACTGATGCTTCAATATGTATTATGAGTGTTTTTAGACCTTGGATGCTTGTAAACCTATTCTAGGAGACTCCAAAACAAAACTAGGGACCTTTAAAATAGCATAATAGGGGCAATTTAAACGTAAATTAATCCATTAAGGACGTAGGTATTTTTTTTACAGGAAACAAACAGAAAGGACATAAAACTGATGTTTTTTGCAGTATAATAGATTGATAGACTGTCACGACATGAGTAATTCACTGGATTACACTGGTTCACACTAACCATCTCCCTGAACGGTGGTGATCAGGTGACCATCCAGAAACAAGTCCAAATTAGAGAGGTAGGACGATGGACCTCGGTCTACAACAACTTCATTCAGCACCTGACAGAGGAAGACAGATTTATTATTTACAGAAAATAACACAACAGCTTTACACATGAAAATATCTGAAAGCAACAAATAAAACACAACTGAATAACTGCCCAAAAAGCAAACATTCTGAAGTAAAGAATATCATTGTTCAAGTTGGTTATATTAACATGATATCAGATTAAGGGGGCCTATTATGCAAAAATCACTTTACATAGTGTTTGAACATAAATGTGTGTCAGCAGTTTGTACACAACCACCCTATACTGGTAAAAATCCACCCACTCCTTTTATTATATTGTCCATAAATCATAAACAGTGACTCAAAATGAGTCGTTCACGTTTTCTATACATTGCGTAGCCCACGATCCTGTATCAACGAACACAGAACACGTTTTTCCATCTCACTTGTCCATTGCTTTTCTATGTAAACGTGCTTTGCTGGAGTATCCGAAGCACGAGCTGTAAAGGCTCCGCCCTCTTCTGGAAAGGGGGTGGGAGAAGCAGCTCATTTGCATTTAAAGATACACACACACACACACAAAACAGCAAGTTTTTGCTTTCACACAAAAAGTAGCATTTTTGGGGATTGTATAATAAATGATCTGTGGAGCTGAAACTTCACATACACATTCTGGGGACGCCTGAGACTTATATTACATCTTGGCCATAATAGGTCCCTTTTAAAATCAATTAGTCAGTTGGCTGCCTGAAAGACAAGTAACTACTGAGAAAGCCTTTTATTATTAAGGGTCATATACACCAGGCATTTCCTAGTGACATGGACATATGCTGTAGTTGTTAATCTTAGGCCTTCTGACAGAGATATTCAACAAGTAAATATGCTAAATGACCTTTCAGTACATGATACTATCAGTCACGCACATCATTTCTGCATAAGAAATGGAGAACTGCACAGAGCAAGCTACTGCATTGAATTTGTTACAAAAGTGCTGCTTTTATTTGAATAAATGGTTTGACAGCATGCGGTGCTTTACTGTGCAATGTAAGCGTGCAGAATTTCTTGTTTGCAGTGCAGGCAGCGTCACTGATTATTAAAGAAAGCAATCTCAATGTTTGTAATGTTACAAGACACCATCGAGGAGCACCACAACATGTTGTGTTACATGTAGGACAATAACAGCTTTTTGCACTTATCATTTCTTCTTAGTTTTTTTGTTATCAGTGATGTGCATTAGGGTATTATGTTACATCTTATGTTGTTAAATTAATGTTTATTGCACTATTTTAGTGTAATGTTGGTGTTTTGTATTGCATGCAAAGGGGTCATAACATGAGAAATCAAATTTGCCTTGATCTTTTGATATATAATAGGTCTTTTTACCATTAAAACATCCTGCAAGTTTCATAGCTTAAAAAGCCCTCCTCATTATAAACAAAGCATTTAAAGCTCCAAAAACGGCTCATTTTTATATTGCGGGATTTGTGATGTCACACAGGCAAACACATTTGCATATGACTGCCTCAAGAGCAAGACATCGACGAATCGTTTTACATCATCGCACCATAGGCCCCGCCCATTGGTATTCAGTTGCTTAACAGCAAACAGAAGCCAAAATAATGACTGACTCTGATACACTGATACAGTATACAGATGTGTGTTCAGATTATAATGACTGACGCCGTCTACACTGATACAGTATACAGATGTGTGTTCAGATTATAATGACTGACGCTGATACACTGATACAGTATACAGATGTGTGTTCAGATTATAATGACTGACGCCATCTACACTGATACAGTATACAGATGTGTGTTCAGATTATAATGACTGACGTCGTCTAAACTGATACAGTAAACAGATGTGCGTTCAGATTATAATGACTGACACTGATACACTGATACAGTATACAGATGTGTGTTCAGATTATAATGACTGACGCCGTCTACACTGATACAGTATACAGATGTGTGTTCAGATTATAATGACTGACGCTGATACACTGATACAGTATACAGATGTGTGTTCAGATTATAATGACTGACGCCATCTACACTGATACAGTATACAGATGTGTGTTCAGATTATAATGACTGACGTCGTCTAAACTGATACAGTAAACAGATGTGCGTTCAGATTATAATGACTGACGCTGTCTACACTGATACAGTATACAGATGTGTGTTCAGATTATAATGACTGACGCCATCTACACTGATACAGTAAACAGATGTGTGTTCAGATTATTATGACTGACGCTGTCTACACTGATACAGTATACAGATGTGTGTTCAGATTATAATGACTGACGCTGTCTACACTGATACAGTATACAGATGTGTTCAGATTATAATGACTGACGCTGATACACTGATACAGAATACAGATGTATGTTCAGATTATAATGACTGACGCTGTCTACACTGATACAGTATACAGATGTGTGTTCAGATTATAATGACTGACTCTGATACACTGATACAGTATACAGATGTGTGTTCAGATTATAATGACTGACGCTGTCTACACTGATACAGTATACAGATGTGTTCAGATTATAATGACTGACGCTGATACACTGATACAGAATACAGATGTGTGTTCAGATTATAATGACTGACGCCATCTACACTGATACAGTATACAGATGTGTGTTCAGATTATAATGACTGACGCCGTCTAAACTGATACAGTATACAGATGTGTGTTCAGATTATAATGACTGACGCTGATACACTGATACAGTATACAGATGTGTGTTCAGATTATAATGACTGATGCTGTCTACACTGATACAGTATACAGATGTGCGTTCAGATTATAATGACTGACGCCATCTACACTGATACAGTATACAGATGTGTGTTCAGATTATAATGACTGACGCCATCTACACTGATACAGTATACAGATGTGTGTTCAGATTATAATGACTGACGCCGTCTAAACTGATACAGTAAACAGATGTGCGTTCAGATTATAATGACTGACGCTGTCTACACTGATACAGTATACAGATGTGTGTTCAGATTATAATGACTGACGCCATCTACACTGATACAGTAAACAGATGTGTGTTCAGATTATTATGACTGACGCTGTCTATACTGATACAGTATACAGATGTGTGTTCAGATTATAATGACTGACGCTGTCTACACTGATACAGTATACAGATGTGTGTTCAGATTATTATGACTGACGCTGTCTACACTGATACAGTATACAGATGTGTGTTCAGATTATAATGACTGACGCTGTCTACACTGATACAGTATACAGATGTGTGTTCAGATTATAATGACTGATGCTGTCTACACTGATACAGTATACAGATGTGTTCAGATTATAATGACTGACGCTGATACACTGATACAGAATACAGATGTGTGTTCAGATTATAATGACTGACGCTGTCTACACTGATACAGTATACAGATGTGTGTTCAGATTATAATGACTGACTCTGATACACTGATACAGTATACAGATGTGTGTTCAGATTATAATGACTGACGCTGTCTACACTGATACAGTATACAGATGTGTGTTCAGATTATAATGACTGACGCTGTCTACACTGATACAGTATACAGATGTGTTCAGATTATAATGACTGACGCTGATACACTGATACAGAATACAGATGTGTGTTCAGATTATAATGACTGACGCTGTCTACACTGATACAGTATACAGATGTGTGTTCAGATTATAATGACTGACTCTGATACACTGATACAGTATACAGATGTGTGTTCAGATTATAATGACTGACGCTGTCTACACTGATACAGTATACAGATGTGTGTTCAGATTATAATGACTGACGCTGTCTACACTGATACAGTATACAGATGTGTGTTCAGATTATAATGACTGACGCTGTCTACACTGATACAGTATACAGATGTGTGTTCAGATTATAATGACTGACGCTGTCTACACTGATACAGTATACAGATGTGTGTTCAGATTATAATGACTGACGCTGTCTACACTGATACAGTAAACGGATGTGTGTTCAGATTATAATGACTGACGCTGTCTACACTGATACAGTATACAGATGTGTGTTCAGATTATAATGACTGACGCTGATACACTGATACAGAATACAGATGTGTGTTCAGATTATAATGACTGACTCTGATACACTGATACAGTATACAGATGTGTGTTCAGATTATAATGACTGACTCTGATACACTGATACAGTATACAGATGTGTGTTCAGATTATAATGACTGACGCTGTCTACACTGATACAGTATACAGATGTGTGTTCAGATTATAATGACTGACGCTGTCTACACTGATACAGTATACAGATGTGTTCAGATTATAATGACTGACGCCATCTACACTGATACAGTATACAGATGTGTGTTCAGATTATAATGACTGACGCTGATACACTGATACAGTATACAGATGTGCGTTCAGATTATAATGACTGACGCTGTCTACACTGATACAGTATACAGATGTGTGTTCAGATTATAATGACTGACGCCGTTTACACTGATACAGTATACAGATGTGTGTTCAGATTATAATGACTGACGCCATCTACACTGATACAGTATACAGATGTGCGTTCAGATTATAATGACTGACGCCATCTACACTGATACAGTATACAGATGTGCGTTCAGATTATAATGACTGACGCCATCTACACTGATACAGTATACAGATGTGTGTTCAGATTATAATGACTGACGCTGATACACTGATACAGTATACAGATGTGCGTTCAGATTATAATGACTGACGCTGTCTACACTGATACAGTATACAGATGTGCGTTCAGATTATAATGACTGACGCTGTCTACACTGATACAGTAAACAGATGTGTGTTCAGATTATAATGACTGACGCCATCTACACTGATACAGTAAACAGATGTGTGTTCAGATTATAATGACTGACGCCATCTACACTGATACAGTATACAGATGTGCGTTCAGATTATAATGACTGACGCTGTCTACACTGATACAGTAAACAGATGTGCGTTCAGATTATAATGACTGACGCCATCTACACTGATACAGTATACAGATGTGTGTTCAGATTATAATGACTGACGCTGATACACTGATACAGTATACAGATGTGTGTTCAGATTATAATGACTGACGCTGATACACTGATACAGTATACAGATGTGTGTTCAGATTATAATGACTGACGCTGTCTACACTGATACAGTATACAGATGTGTGTTCAGATTATAATGACTGACGCCATCTACACTGATACAGTATACAGATGTGTGTTCAGATTATAATGACTGACGCTGATACACTGATACAGTATACAGATGTGTGTTCAGATTATAATGACTGACGCTGTCTACACTGATACAGTATACAGATGTGCGTTCAGATTATAATGACTGACGCTGTCTACACTGATACAGTAAACAGATGTGTGTTCAGATTATAATGACTGACGCCATCTACACTGATACAGTAAACAGATGTGCGTTCAGATTATAATGACTGACGCCATCTACACTGATACAGTATACAGATGTGTGTTCAGATTATAATGATTGACGCTGATACACTGATACAGTAAACAGATGTGTGTTCAGATTATAATGACTGACGCCATCTACACTGATACAGTAAACAGATGTGCGTTCAGATTATAATGACTGACGCCATCTACACTGATACAGTATACAGATGTGTGTTCAGATTATAATGACTGACGCTAATACACTGATACAGTATACAGATGTGTGTTCAGATTATAATGACTGACGCTGATACACATACAGTATACAGATGTGTGTTCAGATTATAATGACTGACGCCGTCTACACTGATACAGTATACAGATGTGTGTTCAGATTATAATGACTGACGCCATCTACAATGATACAGTATACAGATGTGTGTTCAGATTATAATGACTGACGCCATCTACACTGATACAGTATACAGATGTGCGTTCAGATTATAATGACTGACGCTGTCTACACTGATACAGTATACAGATGTGTGTTCAGATTATAATGACTGATGCTGTCTACACTGATACAGTATACAGATGTGTGTTCAGATTATAATGACTGACGCTGATACACTGATACAGAATACAGATGTGTGTTCAGATTATAATGACTGACGCTGTCTACACTGATACAGTATACAGATGTGTGTTCAGATTATAATGACTGATGCTGTCTACACTGATACAGTATACAGATGTGTGTTCAGATTATAATGACTGACGCTGATACACTGATACAGTATACAGATGTGTGTTCAGATTATAGTGACTGACGCTGTCTACACTGATACAGTATACAGATGTGTGTTCAGATTATAATGACTGACGCTGTCTACACTGATACAGTATACAGATGTGTGTTCAGATTATAATGACTGACGCTGTCTACACTGATACAGTATACAGATGTGTGTTCAGATTATAGTGACTGACACTGATACAGTATACAGATGTGTGTTCAGATTATAGTGACTGACGCTGTCTACACTGATACAGTATACAGATGTGTGTTCAGATTATAATGACTGACGCTGTCTACACTGATACAGTATACAGATGTGTGTTCAGATTATAGTGACTGACACTGATACAGTATACAGATGTGTGTTCAGATTATAATGACTGACGCCATCTACACTGATACAGTATACAGATGTGTGTTCAGATTATAATGACTGACGCCGTCTACACTGATACAGTATACAGATGTGTGTTCAGATTATAATGACTGACGCTGTCTACACTGATACAGTATACAGATGTGTGTTCAGATTATAGTGACTGACGCTGTCTACACTGATACAGTATACAGATGTGTGTTCAGATTATAATGACTGACGCCGTCTACACTGATACAGTATACAGATGTGTGTTCAGATTATAATGACTGACGCTGTCTACACTGATACAGTATACAGATGTGTGTTCAGATTATAGTGACTGACGCTGTCTACACTGATACAGTATACAGATGTGTGTTCAGATTATAGTGACTGACGCTGTCTACACTGATACAGTATACAGATGTGTGTTCAGATTATAATGACTGACGCTGTCTACACTGATACAGTATACAGATGTGTCTTCAGCTTCTGACGAACTCCACGCACCAATGTCAACAACAGGACAAATGGAAGAGTGAAAGAACGTTCACTTTGAGCGTACAGTTTAAAAAGCTTGTTTGCATATCTGTACAGAATTCAGAAGGATCTCAGCGACAGAAACAAGTGGATGTTTATTTTAATGGCGTCTCGGATCACGTTGAGGATTATATGTTTGTTCGGAGCATATTATTTAGTCAGCGAGGCACAGTGTAATGGAGAGTTCGCAAAGAATCTTTTGTTGACAGATGAAGCAGCGACTGTATTGGATCGGACAGCAGCTGCATCATAAACCGCAAATAAATGATTTTATAATGCTTTGTCTGTAAATGTGTTATATGGATAATGTTTTATCAATAGTGAGAGGGCGTTGATACTGTTTCCTATGCAATGACGTTAGCCAATAAAAACGGATCATTTCAGACAGAGGGTCAGAATGAGGGTTGAAAATAATAGTTTTCCTCATATACATTTGTTTTTGGTGCAAAATTAACATTATAAATGAACCTCAAGGAACAATTAAAATCTCTATTAAAATAATTAAAAAATCCATGTTATGACCCTTTTAAATGGTTTGCAAACATGACATGCAAACATTGAAAGGACAATCATTTGAATTTAGTAGGGACATTTAAAATGAAAAATCCAATATGTAATGCAAGAAGCTACTGAACAGGTAGTATAACGAGAATACTGGAAAAGAAGTGTAATTCCCTGTATCATTACAGGAAATGTGGCACTCACTTGATACTGCATAGTTTTGTGTTTGGGTTCAGAGTCTCCGTTAGTGATGATTAAGCTCGATTCCTCCACAGGTCCCTTCTCTCTGCACTCTTTCACTACCTTCACTTCCAGACGACTGCGTAAAATAATCGCAGCATTTCCTACAAACAGAACAAGAAAACACTGCATAAATCCTCTACACATACAAAAATTACATTTCTACACTGCATGAAAACAATGCTGTCAGCTGTCTAGGTAGACAGCGAACTAGATTTTGAAACACAGCTAGGGTTTTCATGAAAAGAGGGATGGCGTGAACCCAAACAAGCCATAATAAAGAATTTGATCAGTTACACTTTATTTCAATAGTCCACTTTAGACATTCTACTAACTATAAGTAACTTTGCAACTACATGTCAACTGACACTCATTAGAGTATTAGTAGACTGTTAGTAGTTGCAAAGTTACTTCTAGTCAGTAGAATGTCTAAAGTGGACCATCGAAATAAAGTGTAACCATTTGATTTTACATGTTGAACTTTTAAATCACTCTAAAATCTATTAGATTGAACTGATGTCTATTGTTGGTCCCAGGTAAAGCAGTTTTCATGAAGCAATTTACCTCACTACTGTGACACAAGAGCAATAGCATTCCTATAAATCGATACTTTGAAGCACAATACAGCTGCAGAAGTGTAAAGATTATTGAAAGAAACCAGATGGGAAATTCCAATATTTCAGACCGTTTTGACAACCTGGAACCTGAGAAAAGTGTGACAAATATAAACTGTGAAAAACCAGATGTCCTCTTACTGTGTAATGACTTACCTTCTATAACCTGGTTGACCTGAGATTGGTATGTGTCGAAGTTAAATGGAGTAAGAAATCCCAGAGAACCCAAATGGAAGGCCATGACAGGAGGCACACTCTCCTACACACACACACACACACACACATTTATATTTAGGCTTTTAAAGGGTGTTCACAGTGACAGCAATTTGCAGTAACAAAGCTACAAGAAGTCACTCAATTTCAATTTGAGTTTGCAATCTCTGGCAATATAAACATCATAAGGTGAGCATGTACAATGCAGTGAAAATAAAAGTTTAATTTTATGCAAATGAGCAAAGACCAGGGGCGCAAAATACATTGAAAATAATAATAATCAAGATTATGATTACAGATGCCATGATTAACAAAGAGTGACAATTCCATTTACATCAACTCGTGATGTGTTTAAGGTTTGATTAAAGATCAAAGTGTTAAAGATCAAAGTGTTAAAGATTAAAGTGTTAAAGATTTTCAAACCTGGAAAAGAGAGGAAGCATACAGCAAAGTCCCATCTCCTCCCAAGCAAATGATGAAGTCGACACAATTGGAAATATCATCATAATCTATGAAACATGTAAATGTAAATTTTACACATTACATCTTTACTCAGGAACACTTCAGTTTTTAAGTCCTAAGCAGATTTTATAATCACTGCAGTGGTTTCCCTTAAATATTGGAGAACAGTCGTCAACTAAACGTAGACCTATTTCTGTCAATTCAAGGTCGATTATACTGTAGTTTAACTACTTTGAATTAACTGTTTAAAGTCCCCCTGTGGTGAATATCAAGTTTCTAACGTTGTTTATATGTCTATGTGGCGTTTTTAATATGCTTTAAGACAAACCATGTGTAAATTCATAAGTCGACACCATTGCTGAGTATTTTCTCCTTTAAACTGCAGTGAACCAAAGACAGTCTCAAAAACACGCTTTGAAATCGCTGGTGTTTCTGACGTCACTACCTTGTAACCAATCAGATCAACGTGTGATCGTCAACCAGTGGATCTCTGAGCTGAGTGAGTGAGTGGAGGCGGGGCTCATTTGCATATTCATAGAACCACGCATACTAAATGAGGCAAGGGTGTCGAGTTACATTCAAGATATTTTAAGGAAAAAAACATTTAAGTAATTTTGGTGATCAAATATGATTTTTAAAGGATAAAATTATTGACTACAGAGGGACTTTAAAATAATTGTTAACAGTTTCAAAGTAGCACATTACGTGGTTGTGTAAAAGTCATGGAAATATATTCAACTGACAGCACACAATTTGATAATATTCTATTATGCATTCACACACTGAAGCACACACACACAAAACAAATTACACAAGGTATAACACAGTACTTTTGGATAAATCCTCACCTTCTCTAAAAGTGCAAAAGTTCTTCTTGACGGAGACAAAGCTCTCATTAGCAATGGCTGGATCTTCAATGACTTTTCTCTCCACATAGACAATCATATTTTTTTGCTAGAAGCCATTGATGCAGAGAACAAACACAACGACAGAAAAGAGCAAATATGAACAGATGTCAGGAAACATTATGCTTTGATTTTACTCAACTGATTTGAATTAAAATAACACTTTACCATATAATTTTTGTTAATGCAATCAGTGACATACCAAAGATGCTCATTCAAATTTGCCAAAAATTTACAAACAGATGTGGCCTTTAGGAATGTGCATACTACACAGTATTGCTGGCTGGTACACTGGTTCATCCAGTATACTGGTCTCAAGTTCGCGTACAATATGCATTTTTTAAATACCGCCGTAACAGTGCGTAGCTGAAACAGTTTCTGCATCTATTCAATGCCCACGAAGATCGCAATATTGTGAGGGAACCTCTATTAACTGCAGATCATCATCAGCACTGCTTTCCACTGAACCATCTTACCCCTTTGATGCACACACTACACGGCCACATCTGCATTTTCTCTTTTTTATTCTGTCTTCTCACCTGTGTCAGAAAAACGCAGAGATCTCTGAAAGGCTGCAGCAGACTGGCGTCTCTGATTTTCTTTATAATAAGGACACTTTTGGGTGGTTTGTTCCATGTCAACCTCTGACTGGCTGGATCTTGTATATGCCTGAGTGAATAAATATGAACAACACACTTTTGTCAATATGGCAGGGGTGTAAAGATACCCTCGCCTCACGATTCGATACATATAACGATACTCCAAGACATATGGTAAAAAGTTAACAAAAAAATGTACTGTTGATTAAAATGCTAAATTTGGTATTACATTGTGGGTGTAAATGAATAGTCTTGCACTTGGTGCTGGAAACCCAATGCACAGGACAATAGAGACACCAGAATAAACATATTCATGATTCTGAAGCTGAAAATACAGAATTATTTTAGATGAATATGCTTGCGCTCTGTCACTGACTAGATATATTTAAATTAATACATTTTTACTGGTAACATAATATAATTGGCATTATCACTATCAGGACCCACAAATATTCCCCCAATTCATTAATATACATTATATATAAGTTTAATATAATGTATAATAATGAAATGGGGGAATATTTGTTCTCACAATAATTTTCATTTTGGGTGAATTATACACAATACATATTGTCACCATCCACGATACATATTGTTGCAGTTTTGTATTGCGATATATTGTTACACCCCTACAATATAGTGTTGTTACAAGTGGGTGATGAAAGAATATTTAAACATGTTAAGGATTAAAGAGGGTTTTTTTTTTTTTTTACATGCAACTGATCATTGTGCTGTAAAACACACAAAACATACCATTAAAACTGACTTCCTTGTAAGTCCAAGAAGTGATCTTATTGAAACCAGGCTGACTCATTTACTTCCTTGTGTTTTTATGACATAATAGAGATCAGCCGAGTGAGTAACAACAGCTACATCATCGCATTGTAAATGCAGTAATAAGGACAGACAGGAGAATTACTCAGTCTAAATCACTGCAATTAAAAATGACATTAAAGATCTAAGGAATTAGAAGAGCGGCTGTTTATTTTCAATTATGTAAATGTCAAAGTAGAGTATTATTATTTCTGTAACTGTTCATTTCACTGTGGATTATTTGGTAAACAAGCCACAATTTGGCACAGGCTTTGCAAACAGACTCTGAGAGAAAGATGTTCCTGATAGTAACGCCGCAACATGTAAGAAACAATGTTAATTCTAATGTGTAATCTGTGATAAGAGATTTTTGATACGCAAAGACTCGTGCACAGTCAGACGTTCTTAGTCACATAATCATTTAATGCTGTTTAAGCATCACTATGACCTGGTTTCACACACAAGCCTTAGATAGATTAAGTCAGGATTAGGCCTTAGTTAAATTAGGATATTTAAGTAGCTTTTATAAACGCGTCTTAGAAAAAACATTACTGTTGTGCGTGTCAATGCAAGTTGCTTTCAGTTAAGATAGCTCAAACATGCTTTTTAGCCTGAGAATAGAGGTTATGCGTGTGACGTCACCGTCGGCCGGAGTGACTGCGGTTACACACACTGAGTGGCAGAAACACTGAGCGACAGCATTAGTTTTCAGCATGAATGCCGCAAAAAACACACAAAACACATCTAAAACGGGAAAGAGCTTTGAGATTGACTGTACAACTAGATTTGACAGGAAATCTGAGGTATATTTTTACAGACTGCCGAAAGCTACAGAACACAGAAGCAAATGGATCGCTGCGATTCACAGAAACAACTGGATCCAGGCAGAGAAAGGTGGATTTGCAGTTATCATTTTGTCTCAATATGCTAAATTTAGGGATAAAAATAATACCCTATATATTGTATTATTATATATTGTATTGACAACTCATCAATTAAATATTTACCATCGTATATTCTGCATAATTGGACGATTTTAAATAAACACTGACAAAAAACTATACCAGTTTTAGTGCTGGACGATATGATGATGTATATAACATTGATGTCAGTGATCACTCAGATTTAGACCTGCCTATATTGTATTTATATAAAGCGTTCACAGGCAAATTTGCTTTATGTATTTCCCCGATGTCAAAATCAGGCTCATATAAATGTCAAGAAACATGATTCCTGGCGGCATGTCAATATCCGTGGATCACTGGATCTTTGGTAAGTTGTTAGGAACACTATATTGAGCTTTAGTTTAAACTGATAATCGTTTGTTTTACTCGTGTTTTCGCAGTTTCCTCTATTAACTCCAGTCACTCAGCAGCTCTTCTGCCACTCAGTCCGGCTGAGGGAGTGTGTTCCTGCGGGAAAGTGACATCAACGCAAACCCTCTATAGGCTTAAGCCTTGTCTGTGAAACCGGGCATAAATCAAGCCAGTGACTAAACCATCAAAACTCTTCCTCTTAGTAGAAATGAAAATGATCCGTTTCGAAAAGCACTTCCGTTCAGTGCAGCTCTCGCCAAAACCCCCATTATAATCAATGATGCGGTTTACACTTCACAATAAAACTCTTATTTGCATTGTGTTTGTTATGATGAAAGCATTAGTGAATTTGTGAGATCACTGCATTCGTGGTCATAACAGACATGACTGTGCTGGGCTAAAGTCTCAGTGCTGCAACCTTTTATGATTACTATAGTCAACACTCTTCACAGTTATTTAACCTCGGCATCTGCAGTAAAAGGCAACCGTAGTAAAACGACTCACATGACAGCTTTAGGGTTCTTCAGCATGCAGGCTTTGGGCCCGAATGTGGTGACAGGGCTTGGTCCATGAAGTGACTGTGTCCTCCTTTAAAAGAGCAGAAAGATGACAAACATGACTATAGCATGGAGCTCTAATTTGAAGTGTATAATATAGCTGCAGGCAGCGATAATGGGCTCAAGCACTATGGTCCCATCGCAAATTGGTGGCTCTAGAAACACAATACACAGTGAGAACATGCATTAAAATGACTATGTCTATATCTGTTGTTCTGTAAAATAAAATAAAATAAAAATGATAATATATATATACAGTATTCCCTCAGTCTATACTAGTTATGAACTTTTAAAATGGTGCATTAAACTTTTGGAAGACTGCAGTGGTATATATGGTGTATAGAAAAAAGTAAAAAGTTTTCCATAAATAAAGTAAAAAAAAAAAAAGCAATCTTCCCCTTTACCCACATGACATTCAATATCACAGTGCAGAACTAGTAAAACATTTTGTAAAGCAGAAGTGTTGCAAGTGTGGAAAGACTGTAGTTGAGTAAACTATGTGGTAAGATAAAGCAATCGTGTGTTGGATGAAACGATTTATACACAATTGGTGAGATCAGGCAATAGATCAGGTTCTTACCAGGAAACTACTACTGAGAGAAACTGGCAGTGGCACTGTAATACACCATCCAAACAGGTGTTTCACTGTCATAGCTATAGGTTGTGTATTTCGGAAAGCTGTATACTGCAGACCATCCATACAGTTCTCCCATGTCCTTGGCTTTTAAATAACTTTGCCTAAAGTAACTTGCAGTTGAATCAGTTCAGGACTGTGTTTCTTTTCCAATAAAACAGCACTAACACCTTGTCAACTGAAATATATACACTAACAGACACGATTAAAGGCACTTTGAGTCTAAAGGCCGATGATATAATTCCAGCAAAACTGAAGAATGAATTGGTGATGTCAAATCCACCCACTCCTTTTTTTTTTTTATAATCCCCATAAATTAGGGCTGGGAGATATGACCTAAAAACAAATCAGATTTACGATTTAAATTGTGTTTTTTTTTCTTCCCCTACTTAAAATCAATCTTCAGATGACAAAGAAATTGTTCAAAACAAGTTTTAACTTTATTTTGTTTTGCATGGTATTTATGCAAATGAGCACATACCTAATTAGATTATGCACCGTTTGTCCATGTTAACAAACCATTTAAAAAAAACTTGTTTTTTTGTCTTGATGCAAGTAATCAACTCAGTAATTGGTGTTATCTAAAGGTTAAAATTACCCTATTCACATGAGAAGAAGAATGAATAGGCGTATGAATAGGATATATTTGGGTCTTTTTCGAAACTTTCCCCTAATGGGATTCTTCGGGACTTTTTTTTCCTTACTCAGGACATATTGAGGATACAAAATCAGTTGAGTTTGCTTCTGTTGCAATTTGTTCAACCTATTTTCATAAAATGACTGGACTATTCTGTTTTTGCTCACGCCCAAATTGGGTGCAAATTTGACAAGCTATAATAAATGATCTATGGCGTATTTTTGCATAATAGATCCCCTTTAAGTCTTTACCCTGACAGGCAGTCTTCTATTACCTGAACTTAGCGGAGCAATGTGCTGATGGCATAGACATACTCCTGGTTTTAGTCCTGTTCCGGAAGACTTTCCCACGGAAAGGCTCCTCACTGCTATCACAGGCTGAGCAACACTTGGGAAAAGGCTCTGAGCTCGCATCTGACTTTAGTGTCCATTTAGACTCGCCAGAATTCTCCATCTGGATGGCAAAGTTGGAACAAAAAGACAAAATATGAGCATCAGTTCACAAATACACTGCATACACACAGAAAGACACAGTGCCAAGTTTCTCCCAGACTTACACACACTAACATGACACATGCCGCATTCAGGAAAAACAAAACAAGACAACACTTAACAGAGAGCAACAATGGTCCACGTCTTGAAATGGTCTATGTTCTGCGCACCTGCAATACAATGACCTGAATGTTGAAACTGTTACTTAGCAAGTTCTTAAGGTCAAAAAGTCAAATAGTTGCTCTCTCTGTGGTATTTTGTGCCAGTATTCTTTTTTGAGCTGGGAACACTTGCAGATTCAGGAAGCTTTCACACGGGACACGTTTGCTGTGGTCAGAGTCCGAGCACAATGGTCCCCGATTAAAACTTGACTCTATTGAACCCTGGTGCATTTGTGTTCATCTTACGTCATCGCAAACGTGCACGGCACATGATAGAAAACATACTGTGTTTTCTATTAATTTGGTGCTAATTAGCACGGCAGAGTGAACGACACTTGAGTTTATTGTATGATCTGTTTATCTGCATGAAGGCAGACTCTTTTGAGGACTTTTTTTCTTTCGTCAAATCAACTTAGATAATGAATGTGTTTCAGATAACACAATATTTTGAGTTTCTGTTAATTAAACCAATCTCCTTCATTGTATTAACTCAAATTTTTTATTTCAATAAACTCCATTTTACGGCAACCAGGAAACTTACTTTTCGTATTCGTATTTACGAGGTGGGACGTCGTGTTTATGCCATCAGGTGCATTTCAAGTCACTTTCGTTGAGGTCACTTTTGTACCTTCTCTCAATTAACTACGCAAAAATACAGCAATGATTTTAAACTCTATTTCTAAAAAAAATTAAGAACAAAGAATGTGCATCAGGTTTCTTTTTTAGGTTTTTAATTAGTTTATTAAGCCACTGTAAAGTTTATCGTTACATTTTATATTGTTATATTACAATGCTGCTATATTTTGTGCAGGGAATTAGCTGATTTTGTTGTAAATAAAAAAGCCTGGCAACATCACTGCTAAATATCTGTAAATATTGTGATATTCCATCATGTTTCTCACTGACACACCC
This sequence comes from Vimba vimba, assembly GCA_022828995.1. Lineage (NCBI taxonomy): Eukaryota > Metazoa > Chordata > Actinopteri > Cypriniformes > Leuciscidae > Vimba > Vimba vimba. The sequence goes on along the minus strand of CM040835.1, from coordinate 3,909,876 downwards.
CAACTCGTAAAGATCAGGGCTTAAAGAAAAGCCTGAGCTTCACACTCGTATTTACGTCCAACTTGTAAGTACAATGTTTCGACATGACTTGAACGCACCAACATTCATGCAAACAGCGCCACAGTTTCAAACTCAAACCACTCCTACTACAGGTAGTCTTGAAATTAGCAATTATGTTGATAGTTAAAAACGAGATAGGCCAACATTTCTATCTAAAAACATTTATATCTTCTAAAAAGCATCAGTTGTATGCAAAGTGATCCACATGTGGTTTCTGAGCAATGAAAATGTGTACAATTGACCAATTTACTCATGGAGCCACATTGAGATCTCTTGAAATTACCCATATTGAGCCTTAAAATATAAGATTACAAAAGAACAGTTTTTTTAAGAGTTACAGTCTAAAAGTATTTTAGGAGATCTTAAATAATTCCTGAGATACAGACATGCAAACTTCGGGTAAAAAACACAAGAAGTGCTTTTCCCCATTTTTGAACTGTCACTATTATGTAACAAAGATTGCTAAAGTCAGCAGATTTTACTAATAGACCAACCATTCTCTGTGAATAAAATAAAGAAATGCTGCTGCCATCTTTCTTAAAGGGAAAGTTCAGCCAAAAATTAATATTCTGTCATTATTTACTCCAGTTTTTCCAAACCTGTATGAATTTCTTTCTTCTGCTGAACACAAATGAGGATGGAGTGAAGAATGTTGGTAACCAAACAGTTTACGACACCCATTGACATTGAAAAATAATACTATGGGATTTAATGAGTTAATATGACAGAATTTTCATTTTTGGGTGAACTGCCCCTTTACGTAATTTTTACCCCCTGTAATTTGGGGGTAAAAACCCTCCACATCTCATGTGAAATAGTAATTTTAAACCCTTCTACAAAATAGTGAATTACTCAGCAAATATACATCCATGACATTTAATATTTGGTCTCTTCTTCTTCATTTATGCATTTCTTTCACCAGATTAATTCTCAAAATCAAACATTGCACCTAGTGAACTCTGGCCCTGGTTGAGTTTACACGGAATGACCCAACACACTGAGTCTTGATTATACAATTACACAAAGCCTGAAAGTTTACACACACTGATTGTTCTTTAGTGGAAAATCTTGTTTCTAAGCTCGTCTAGACAGCATTTTTGTCGTGATCCGACTCAAAAACAATAAATACACCTGCGATGGCCACAATCATACACGAGCCACAATACGCTATCGTTATAAACGGACAGAAGAGTTCTGAAATAAAAGCATTTAAGCACAGGTTTAATGAGTTAGCCGCTAATGAGAGAACTGTACCTCACACGGGCTCGATCCCGATCCTTTCAAAAAAAACAAACAAAACAGCTGATGTTTAGCCCACTATAAGGCTAGCAATACAGCAGGCGTTATCCCCTGTGACTCTGGATGTAGAATATTAATACTTCCATCGCTATATGTTCCTGGACGGATCAAAGGCTAACAGGTTTCAACAGTCCCTCTTCAGCTGTCATATATACACGAGCGAGCACTTCCTCGAGATGACATCAAACCTCTGCGCCCATTGGCTCATTCTGAGGGGCGGGGCTTGGCTTGGCTTGGCCAATGAATATTCATTTCTTAAAGCGTCTTTCACGAAGCACAAAGATAATTTTTTTTTTTAAATAATGTTATTCCCCCACGTTTGAGATGCTAAACCAAAGTTGTTGTTTTTTTAATTGCTTGTATGAAATAAAAACGTATTAATTAAATGATATATCATATAAATTGTAAATTGTTGACGCAAAAGATGTGTCTTCAGCAGTTTCTTGAAAATGACTAAAGACTCTGGTTGAGTTAGGCAGGTGAAGGTCCGTGAAAATGATTTTGTGCCTCTTTGGGATGATGGCACCACAACACACTGTTCATTCGCAGAACACGTAGGTCTGAAGTAATGAGTTTAGGTATAGGGGTGCAGACTCTGCAGAGCCAGTGGTTGTTCTGTAGGAAAACATCAGTGCCTTGAATTTGATACCAGCGGCAATTGGCAGCCAGTGCAATTTTATGAGTAGAGGAGAGTGACGCGTGTCTCTTCGACTTGATAAAGACAATCTTGCTGCAGCATCTGGGTCAGTTGCAGACGTTTGACGGTGATGCTGGAAGACCAGCCAGGAGAGCATTACAATAGTCCAGTCTGGACAGAACAAGCGCTTGGACAAGGAGTTGTGTAGCTCTGATATGGGGCCTGATCTTTCTAATGTTGTATTAGGCAAGCCTGCAGGACAGGGCAGTTCTAGCAATGTGGTCTGTGAAGTTTAACCTGCTGTCCAAGGTTCAGACTCACCCCTCCAAGACACCCTGAAGGACAGACTGAGAGGTAAGACTTGTTCCTGAGATGCCTTTCATCTTGAGGGTTGACAAGAGGATCTGATGGTTAATATCAAAAGCAGCAGACAGATCCAGCAAGATGAGAACTGAGGATCTGAAAGCTGTCTCAGAGATTCGATAACTGAGATTATAAGCCACAGTTGAGTGACTGCATTTATTGTTGGCACTGCTAAATATTCAATATGGATCTGAAGATACATTGTGAAAGAATTGTGAAATGAATACATGGCTGTGTTTAGAAAGAAAATTGGAGAGTATTTACAAATACCGTGTGTTAAAATGGAGGATAATAGTGTTTTTGTAATTTGGTGACACTCGTTACGAAACAGCTTTAATACTTTCAAAGTAAAGCGGAGTAACAACTGCTTTCAGAAGTTAATTTTAAATACTTTATTTTTTATGTCTTTATGTTTTAATTCAATATTTCTTCCCAACCAAATCTTACTTTCCCAGCAGCCACAGGGTATTTTATATTTTGTGCGCTCAGAGCCCGTGCAGAGGAAGATCAGCTGGCTTTACATGAAGGTGATGGAGCCACAGGGTGAATGTTGTGTGTTTGATTTTGTGTGGTGCAGTTGTAATTAAAGAGTGTACAAACCTCTGTTAAAACGGCTGTTTTTTGTGATGTAAAAAAAATGACTTTTGCACCTTTAATGTAAAAATTACAACTTAAAGTCCCCCTGTAGTTGATCATTTTATCCCTTAGAACTCATCTTTGATCACCAAAATGAATTTTTCCTTGAAGAAAATCTTCATGCCTTAAAGTAGTATGCGTGGTTCTATGAATATGCAAATGAGCCCCGCCTCCACTCACTCACTCACTCAGCTCAGAGATCCACTGGTTTACGATCACACGTTGATCTGATTGGTTACAAGGTAGTTTGTGACGTCAGAAACACCAGCGATTTCAAAGCGTGTTTTTGAGACTGTCTTTGGTTCACTGCAGTTTTAAGGAGAAAATACTCAGCAATGGTGTCGACTTATGAATTTACACATGCAAGCATATTAAAAACACCACATATAAACAACTTTAAAAGCTTGACTTTCACCACAGGCTTTAAGCAATGTCACTGAAAGTGACACATTTCAGAAAAAAGAGATAAGAATAAAAACCAACCCAACAGCATAAATGTGCACACCCTTGGGTGTCTGACTGTTCAGATGAAACTAATCATCAGGTTTTATTTTTAATCATCAACATTTTTGTGTAGTTACACACTTGTTTTCACCTGAAGTGACTCTGATTAACTCTAATAAATATCAGCTGTTCTTGTAAGATATTTCTGACATCATCTTGGTTGCTGCTACAAGAGCCACAAAGAGCTTACAAAGCATCAATAGGATCTCATTGTTAAAAGGTGTCACTTAGGTGAGGGTTACAAAACATTTCCCAGGCATTAGATAGATCGACCATTAGTCATCATCAGAGGAGAAAGTATGATGCAACGGCAATATCAAGACCACAGTGTCCCTCTAAAATTGATTGATTGATAGATAGAGAAAAAACTGGTCAGGGCTGTCAAGAGGCCGACAGCGACATTAAAAGAGCTGCAGCTTTTTCTGGCAAACACTGGTTTCGCCCTACACACACATAGACTACACACACGTAGACCATACTCACAACTATCTCTCGTATTCTCCATCTGTCTGGGCTTTAGGGCAGGGAGGAAAGCCTTTTCTGACTAAGAAAAAAACATCCAAATCCAAAAACATACATTACCAGTCAAAAGTTTTTGAACACCCCATGTTTTTCATATATATTACAAAATTATAATATAGTAATATATTTTACTACAGCACAACAAAACATTTTTGATCAGTGATCTGCTATTTGAAATTAAATAACATGAACAGCATAATTCTTAAACTTTTCCAATGATGGCCTAAAGTTTGTTTGTAAATGAGTGCAGTATACTGGTACATGTAGGCTACCTGTATACTGCAGGTATAATGCTATAAAAGTAAAGTGTCTCATTCACAGTTGACTGTGCTGTCCAGCTGAATTGAATCAGGGCTTCATGGTTTCTCAAAAAGTGGGTGTGTTCTACCCTTTTTGGTCTAAGGTTTTTACCCCAGGTCCCAGCCAACATTTGTATGTGGGGCCCATATGGGTATGAAATGGGCTGAAAAATGGGCCCCATGTAGGATTGTCCACGGGTTCCATAATGGCCCCATGTTAATTGCCCAGATAGATTTCATGTAGGATTGCATTTGGTACTAGGTGGGACCCAAGTGGGCAGCATGCACAAGACCCATCGCGGTCCTAGCTTAACCCGGCCGACATTTGTATGTGGGGCCCATGTGGGTTTGAAATAGGCTGAAAAATGGGCTCTGTATGGGATTGTCCTCGGGTTCCATAATGGCCCCATACCAACTGCCCACATGGATTTCATAAAGGATGGCACTTGGTACTAGGTGGGACCCAAGTGGGCAAAATGCACAAGACCCATCTCTGTCCCAGCTTTAACCCAGTAGACATTTGTATATGGGGCCCATGTGGGTTTGAAATGGGCTGAAAAATGGGCTCTGTATGGGATTGTCCACGGGTTCCATATTGGCCCCATGTTAATTGCCCAGATAGATTTCATGTAGGATTGCACTTGGTACTAGGTGGGGCCCAAGTGGGCAGCATGCACAAGACCCATCTCGGTCCCAGCTTAGGGTCATATTTTCACGTTTTTAAAACATTCAGTGGCAACCATGGGAGGCAAATGTGAACTAGCAAGAGAAAGGTAAGCTTTTGTTACATTGAAGAATGAAGCCATTTCCTGCAGAAAAATGTTCCGTTTTCCGACGTTTCAGTGTGGATGCGAAACTTTTGTAAAACTCCTCCTGCTATCGCTAAATTTACCTTTATGGCGCATGCGTAAAACCTCACAAAAGGAAAAAATAATAATACATTTATTGTGCAATTCTTATGGATTCCCAGGATAATTTTATTTAGCTAAATATTGTATCTCATCATTCACTGAAACGTACAGGTCGCACTCACTATTATACATTAGGCTACTACATTTTTACAGTGTTAACCACTCGTTTATTGCACAGTAGGCTATGTGGTATGAAGGTTTTAGCCACGATGCTAATTAATCTAAGGAACAAATGGAAATCACTGACTTATTGTCTTAAATTGTTTTAGCCATTCAATTCAACGTATTGTGTACAACTGTCTTCAAATTGCTGATATAACTAATTAACTAGCTGATGCTGTCGTCACTAACACAAGTGGTTAATATAATGTTAGTTTGGTCTGTTTTTGTTTACTTAGGCTACTACAGGTGCCCTCATTCTCTCAAATACAATTTTAAAGCCATTTACTAGCCAATAAATATTATGTTGTGAATGGATAATCAGCGTTGTTCTTTTGTTTCCCCAGAACAACCATTACATTTCTAAAATAATCTGAACATTTCAGAGGCAATATTGAATTACAGTAAGTTACCTGCACCACATGCAAGTACTTTATTACTATGAACTTTTCTGTGTGAAATTGTATTGTTTGACTGTGTACTTGTGCTTTTTAATCAGTAATTCTCAGAAAATCTTCCCTCATGCTCTCAAATCTCATTCATGTTACTCAGAAAAATAATATCACAGGTTTGGAGCCAATAATGCTATGCATTTTTTATCTGCTGATTTCACGCAGCCGCCATTTTGAAATTGAAAGTGAGGCTCCGGTGGGAAAAACCCCGGAAGTAAAGATAAACAACAATGCCTTTGGACTACCAATCTGAAGCTGCTGCCGCGATTTACAATTTTTGGATGTTAATATCCAATATAGGATATGTGTATAGTTCATTCCTGCTTCTTTTTTTACTTTCTGAATTATATAAAAAAAAATATTTTATTTATAAATGAATTTCACTGTATATAGTCTAAAGTATGAAAGAAATGTATGTACAGTTTTAGAATTGACACAACATCATTAAACACAACAATACGCCATCGCATTCACGACTCTCCTGTGATTAAAGGCCACACTTCCGGTTTTCTTCCCACCGGAGCCTCGCTTTCGATTTCAAAATAATGGCTGCGTGAAATCAGCGTATAGGCTACCTTAATCATCTGCATTTGAATATAAGACATTTGAACTCTGAATTATAACTTCAAGTTTAGTCAAACAAGTAATAAAAACTCGGTGAGTGTTTTAGCGCAATTTTCTGACCTCATGGGATCACAACACTAAGAGATAGTAAATCTTTTCCTGGATTTTTTTTTTTTTTTTTTTTTTTTGGTGCGTTCCCGAGATTAGACCTTCCTTAACATAATGCCGAAAACCCGAAGTCTCTAGGTGGTCTGGTTGAGGAGTAGATAGAAGTGCAAGATTGGTGCGCACAGACAGAACAGAAATCATGAGTTAACAATCGCAATTTTGTCCGGTGGAAAATTGCGCTAAAAAGCTAGCCTATTATATGGCTTCAGAAGACTTACAACACAAATCATAACACATGCGTTGTGGACTCGTTTTTTTTTTCTTCTTCATTTTTCATATTTTTAGGATCTTTTCTGAGACATTTTTGGAGCTTAACAACATATCCATTTTTACATAAATTGTTGCATTGAATTGAACTAGACAAGTGTAGATTAGAATGGTTTAATGAATGATTTACACAATTTTTTTCTGCTCGTTTCATGCAGTGAAAGCGAACGGTGACTGGGGTTGCATTATGCCTGAGATCTGCTTTTGGGCTCCACAGACAGAAAGTCAAACAGGTTTGAAATGTCACAAGGCTGAGGAAATCATTTTAAGTTCACAACTATCACTTTAATAACATTACTAACAGTAAATTTTGTTCTTTGCAGGGACCTCGGTAAGCTGAAATACAAGTTTGAACAAGAATAAAAATCCTCCTGTACACCTGAAAATCATTGAAGTGCCTCCTGGACCATCCACCAGAAAAGAGGAAAAACACACGGAAAATAAAGCTGCTGTATCTTTTCACTTTTCTAACTCCTTAAAGGGATACTTCACCTCTGGAGAGATGAATGTGTATTTAAAATGGGTCATTTTTGTAGAAGAAATGTGAAATTATTTTTGAATTTTGAGCTTTCTAGACTGAGAAAAGTGTGGATGAAAGACAACAACTCCCAGAATGCACTTGCTTCGCTGCCCTAGGAGGCCATTCCCAAGCCACGCCTACCGGTAAGAGAGCGCAGTTTAAAACAACAAGGCTAGGCTACCAGTGAGACTCCGTGACGAGTCTGCCCAGGATTTCGAGATCGCCCAAAATGTCCGGGATTCGGCTTTTGCGTTCTACAGTCTCCATTTATTATGTTTACTGTGGCGAGCAGGATGAGGCTGAGGGCCGCGGGAGAACGATGAGAGGCCGGTGGCGTGATTACTGAGACGCACCGGTCTCGTATCTCTCACGGAGGAGCGGTTATTTTCTTAGCAATGCTAAAACGCACATCAACCGATCACTTGTTTAGCGTTCATGTAAACACTACATTCAGATTCACCAATCGGAATGAATTCAGTTAGATTGAAACAAAAGGTGTGCATGTAAACAACGAATGGTGACTGCAGAAAGCAAAAGCCGAATCCCGGACATTTTGGACGATCTCGACGGCCGGACATGTCCGGGAAAAAGAGGATGGTAACCCCTACTAACGTTACTCCGCTTTCTCCACAGAGCAAGAGCCTGCTAGCTTAGCTTCCAAAGAAAGACGGCTGACACTATGTGTACATTCTGTGAGTGACATCCCACCCTCTATGGGCGAGTTGGAGTTTGGGCGAGCTGGAGTCTCTCGCCTCTGGCCAAAAAATCCTCAGATGACGCAAAATGACGATTTTTGCGTCATCGGAGGATTTTTTCCAGACAAAAAAACATAGACAGTATATAAACTGGACACAGCGACCCCATAGGTTTCAACAGAGAAAAATGAAGCAAATTAGAAGCACTCACTTCCTGATGGCTGAGCGTACTGCGCAGACTCAAACTGAGCTTGACGACGTGGATGTGACGTGAGCAGCCCGTCTGTCTTCTAGTAGCAGTGTCAAGAGAAATCTGAATCATTCCCTTCCGAATCTCGCAGAGATGGAGAGCGTGAGTAGGAGCTGTCCATGATAGGAGCAGGAGCAACTTTATGACTCTCTATGGGCTTCTCCCTTGACTTTATCAGACTTTATGCCTCCACATCCCCCCGATTGACTGCGAGCTTATCTTCCTGTCTATACGGTAATTTCCAGAGAGTCGTGTGGTTATGACGCAATCGTTAGCCTATGCTTCTACAGAGCCATAACGTAAGATACAAGGTAATGGAGCCTTTTATACATTGTCGTGTTTCTTTAGAAATAAACAATGGACAAATGGAGTCTTTAAACGCCTCAGATGTAAAGTTATTCGCTGTCAAAGTGATGCCAAAATGAATGGGAGTCAATGGGATGCTAACAGCAGGTGAAGGCTTGTTAGCCAATGGCGGCGCCCGGGGGTGGTACGCTATCCGAGAGCTCGATTACCCCCCTGCAAAAAGTACATAAATCTCTCGTCTCAGGGGGATATGAGAGTGGAAAGCACGGTAATTCGAAAATACTACAGGTTTTCTACTGATACAAAGCTTAATGCTAAATCCTGAAGTATCCCTTTAAGTACCTCACATGTCCCTTGTGAAGATTTTATTATTGATTGCATTTTATGTTGCAGCGAGTAAAAGGTGCGGTCACATTTGTGAATTTCGTGAAATTACACAGGCAAAAAGGTCCATTGACCATTGTCAGCAGTGGAGCGATGAAGCACAGATCACACATGAGTCACTTTCAAGCAGCTTTCTGTTGGTCAAATCCAGAGATTTCCAGTGACCACCTTGGTCCCATAGTGAAATTTTAGACCACACACGAAATTGCTGATTGTGTGGATTCTTATTGAAATGACTGGAATTCACCAGTGAACATTCACAGAACAACAGATCATTTTACTGCACCTTAACTCTGTTAAAATGAAAATGTTTTCTGCTTCTTGTGACATATAAGGAATACTGTTTCCGGGTCGAAGCCTCTACTTCTACTTCCTCTTGTTTCTAGTGAGAATACTATACTAAAACAACCATTTAATAGCACTGTTGATTCAAGTCACATATTTAAGCTTTTCAAAAGCCATAGTGTACATTACAGTCTCCAGTCTCACGGCATCCCAGACTTCAACATTTTATGATTCAAAATAGCTGAATAACTAACCATCAGAGATTTCGGAATAGAGATAAAGGTTAGGATCATAATTTTCAGGAATATTACAGCACAGTGAGTGTGTATTAGCACTGTTTGTTGTGTGTTTTTGGCATCTGATAGAGCTTTTGGACTTGGAAACGGACGTCAGACTTAACAAGCGGACTGAAACACAAATGTTTTAAAGTTAAGTGAAGATGGACATTTTTTATTTAAAAATTTACATTGATTTATTACAAGGAACATGTGTTTCCATGCATTTTGTTGAGATGTCTTTTCTTGTATAGCCTATTGTATATTATATACATGGTTGATTATTCATGTTGCTTATATATTATACTATTTTTTTGTGTATTCATTGATATTAATCTATGACTAGCTTTTTTCCCAAGTGCATGGAAGTGTATGTATTAAAATAGATCTAAAATATGTAATAAACAATTCTTATTTTGTATTTGGTTCAGTTTGTTTATTATAATAGAAGTCAATGGTAACCATAGTAACAACATGAAATTAAATGATTTTTTTTTTTTTTTAAATTTGGCTCCTGGAGGCACCCAAAGTGGTTCCACACAGTGCCTAATATAAGAGTTCCTCAGGAACCCTGTGTGGTTCCTCAGAGAACCGCCCCTTTAAAAGGTGCCTAGAGGATCTACAGACGGTGTGGCAAAGTGAAGAACCCCAGAAGGTTCCTCCAGGCACCTTTTAGTTTTACAGTGTAGGGTTGATTATTGTAATGCCCTTTATCTTGGCCTACCTGCAAAGTCTGTTAAGCGCCTGCAACACATCCAGAACTCAGCTGCACGTGTTCTTACACATACTCCTCGTCAGCATATCTCTGGGGAGCTTAGGATCCCAGTAGCACCTCAATGCAGTCCACAAGATCCAGGGGCGGGGTTGGATCACATCTAAGGGGTGGAGATTGGTATGTTTATGGGTGGAGTTTGGTAGGTTTAGGGGTGGGTTTAGGGATCAGGGGGTGGAGATGGGTATATGTTTAGGTATATGTAAGGTGGGAGGAGTTGGATCTGGATCCCCTGGATTTTGTGTTCTGCAGTGAGGACCATCTCCAGGAACCTGCATCGGCTTCCGGTCCACGCATTGATTTTAAAACTCTTATTTTAACAGCTGTACAAGGAACTGCACCATCATATATGTATGATTTAATTAGGCTATAAAGGCCCTCTCGATCCCTCCGCTCCGCCAACTCTTTTCTCCTTAAACAGCCTTCTTGCAGACTAAAACTACGGGTGAAAGAGCCTTCTCTGTGATGGCCCTATAGGTTGTGGAATGCACTTCCTTTTTTTTTTGGCATACTTTATTTTCATTTTTCAGTTTACAAGAACAAGAACAAACACAAACAAACAACCCCCATCCCCCATCTATCCATTTAGTTATGGATAGAGGGGAATCAGACTTCCACAGCAATACACTTTCTGGCCACTGCCAGGGCTATTTCCAAAAATCTTATTTGAAATTTAAGTGGTTTATCAATTTTCATAAAGTTCCTTAGCAAGCAAAATTCTGGGTCAAGTCAACAGGTAATGAAATTTGAGTAATCTTAGTCAAGACATCACAAAAGTCAATCCAGAAATCTCTCACCTTCACACATGCACAACCAAGTGGAATGCACTTCCTTCAACTGGAATGCCCCAACATTAAGTGGTTTTAAGAAACAGTTAAAAACACATATTTTGAAGATAGTGTTTGTGTCTTAATTGGAGACACTGGATGTATATAATATTCTACCTGTTGTTGCAATATTTATTTTATTTATTTATGGATCTACTTTTGTACTTTACTTGTAGTAGCGCTTTGGGTATAAGAAAAGTGCAATATAAATTAAATGTATTAAACTAAAATAACAAAATAAATGGGCAGCTGTTTCTTCAACAAAACCACAAAATGAGCAAATTTCATCAATCTCAGAATATTTAGGAATGGATGAGTTAACAGGAAAGATTTTATGAAGGGTTTTATAATGACCTTTTTGGATATACAAAATGTATTTGGCAAAAGCCAGGCCTTTCTCCCACTTACATTTATTACAAAGGAGCCCCAATAGAATTTACTTCTTGGAGTAACCTAATCTTTCTCTTCATCTGAATGTGTTTTTTTTTTTTTCATCTGGAATTTATTTATTTATTTATGTTTTAATTATCCAACGAACTTTAGTAGTATACATAATTTACATATTAATACACCCCCCATAACACATCCATATATCAAAATTGTTTAATTTAATTATAACATTTGTTTTTCTTCTAATGAAATTTTCTGAACCCATCCCTGTGCAGCGTGTGGTCATGGACGTCACTCACGGGCGGCGGTGATTGGATGCGGAGGACTGATAACCACGCCCATAACCACGCCCACACGCGCGAGCACGCTTGCAGAGAATGATGGAAGTTTGATCTGATCCTGCAAGCTGTGTGTGAACTTGCTCATTTTATTCCTGGCATAAATGGAAAGGGATCCAAGAGATATGGAGGACAAAATACACGGGACTGAGTTTTCTAGGAAACATTTACGGACGGCAGACAATAGTAAGACGGTTCTTCTTTTAAATCTAACGTATCAGTATCATGTTGATTGTTTTGATTTGATTAATTCAGTTTAATTTCTTAACGCAAGAATTCTTTAAGTGTGCTTTTCCCTTTTGATTTAAAATGACCATTTCCAGTGATATTGTATATTCAGAGTACTGTTTACAGTATTTACAGTAGATGTGTTTTCTGTGAAATGTTATACTGGAGGAGAGATTTGAGGAGGAGAGGAGTGAACAACAGGAAAGCTTTTATTTGGACATGGGTCACTGGTCTTTAAGTGCTTGTAAAATGTGAACTTTTGAACTTGGGGAAACCTGCACCCCCATCCAGCAAATTCTAGGATCAATCAGGAATTTGTGCAGCTTTATCTAATCAGCCTCCTTATCTGAACCACACCATCCCAGAAGATTCACAGTGAAGCCTGAAACCATTTTTTCATCTGTTTTGATTGAAGTTGCATTCAAATGACATGGCTGGATTGTACCATTATGCTTTGCAGTAATATTGCCCAAAATAGAAACTATATGAAAAACATATGTGGACATGGATGAAATTTGAGAGTTATGGCTGTGGGGAATTTTTAACTATTAAGTCTGATTATTTTTAAGATTTTATTATCATTGTTATTTTGTCCTAAATTCTCCCAAAGCCATGACTTCAGAAAGATTGAACGATTTTGAAAGGACGCTCTCTTTTGGAGCTCAGCAGCGTCAGTCCCCATTCACTTTCACTGTACGGGTGGGCATCTTCCCAAAATTTCATATCATGATCTTAGAACAAACAATGAATCTGAATCACAATCTTCCCAATTTTGAGATGTACTATCAAGAATATCCAGACTGGAACAAGCCTATGGACTTATCTATTTGCACTAGGGGCTGCACGATATTGAAGGAAAATGCGATATGCTCAAAGTGTGTAAAATAAACTTAAATTATCTTTAAAATATATTTAAAATGATTTAACCTATATGTGTTTCACATTATTTTTGTGACAAGAAAACATCCCTACAACTTCTGAAAGTGAACATCAGTGTTTTACTGTCGCGTAAGAAGTGTTATTTTAACATCAGTGTAAACCACGGGGTTCAGGGGTTCAGGTTATCCTACATTTGGGTTATTAAACAACACAAACTGAATAATCAAATGTACAAATAAAACACTGCTTAGTTTTCACTGTATGAATTAAATAATTCTTATTAAAGCTACTAAAGTTATTCAGCCGAGAGCAGTGAGTGATTTTCTCTTTTGTTGAACTTGTTCAAAAATCTCTCACTGCTCTCACAGGCCCCCTGAAATCAAAATGTAAGTTTTTTTTTTTTTTTTTTTTTTTTTAGCTTTTAGTGTGAACATGTTAGCCGCATGGTTATGAATAAGCTGGTGTGCTCCAAAACAATGACAAAATTTGCATTTAGGAGATATAAGCATTCAAAACTTAGTCTCTCACTTCCGCTGAAATGGATCAGGGATTTTTATGACTTCAGCTTCTCATCACATCTTCTGTCCAATCACATGCTCTCTAGAATCTGAAGCTCCGCCCCCCCATGCTATAAACACCACCTGACCAAAGCGAGCGTTGACTCGTCACGGAGCGATACAAAGTTTCTTTAACACTTACTTTTCTATCTTAATATAAGACATAAAGAAGATATTTTTGTTTACATTTTATTTTTGTCTACTAAAACTAATATAATTAGTTGTTTGCCTTATTAATGTGGTAAATAGAATAAAAACAGTGGTTTCAATTCAAACTTTTCTACTTGTCTTTTAAAAAAATAAAGGTTATAAAAAATGTCAATAATTCGATACCGAACGATATGAAACATTATATCGTGATAATTTTTTTAGCTATATCGCACAGCCTTAGAGCCACTGTAGTCACTTGGACTTTTTAACGATGTCTTTACTGGGCCGGCAAGTTTCAATCACAGAGAAGCCGATGGAGGAGTGAGACAGCTCTCAGAGTTCATCACAAATATCTTAATCTGTGTTCTGAAGATGAACGAAAGTCTTACCGGGTTGGATCAACATGAGGGAGAGTAATTACTGACACAATTTTCATTTTAGGGTAAACTAATCCTTTAAGTTTAGGCTTTTAGAGACGGGCGAAAGCACACCGCTTTAAAGGAACGGCATGCGGCACAGTCTGATCATCGCACTGCTGTTGAATTGTTTTTCAAATGCGACACCAAGCATGAAAGACACATGATATGATTTGGCCAGTGAGCGTAGGCAGTCATTGCTGTTTTAAAAGATCACGAGGATTCTCTTGAAAAGCAGATCATGTGAGCTCGATCACAGATCGCTGTGTGGAAAAGAGCAGCGTGGACATTCTGCTGAAGCTCTTTTGTGTCCCGCGAATGAAATCATACGGGTTTGGAAAGACATAAGGCTGATAAATGATGCTAGAATGGATCAATTACTTTAATGTCATTTAGTTTTTTTACTGAATTATAGTCTGATCAATGGCTTTTTGTCAATCCTGACTAGATAATTAATGATTTCAAATAAACCATTTGCATATTGTTATGCCAAATTACATCAAGATTTGTCTGTGATTTCCAAAATATGCCGACTAGCACATCACATGAATGCCACCTTTTCTTTTTCTTTTTCTTTCTTTCTTTCTTTCTTTCTTTCTTTCTTTCTTTCTTTCTTTCTTTCTTTCTTTCTTTCTTTCTTTCTTTCTTTCTTTCTTTCTTTCTTTCTTTCTTTCTTTCTTTCTTTCTTTCTTTCTTTCTTTCTTTCTTTCTTTCTTTCTTTCTGTTCTTTTCTTCTTCTTTTCTTTTGTTTTCTGGGAATGATGAAGGTGCTGGAGAGAGACGCTAGCCTGTGTGACGTGAATTCTGTGAGTCGGTTTCTCTCTTTGTCCTTCAAACCCCCAGAGTCCTCCTTCTTAGCTGTAACTGTATCACATGTCCCCGGAGACCCTCCATGTCAAATACAGTCACTGGTTCTGAAACAGCCAATCAATAGGCCTTCAGCCATTCAAACCAATCTTTACTAATTAGGGCCTCTGTCACAATATTGCTTTATATAATAAATATCTTCATAGTCATTATTTGACAAAGTGTACATTTACTTATAATCTAGAGCCAAGGGGTTGATGCGACGTAATTGTTCTCGGTGTAACAGGTTGCCATATCTTAACATTTTTTTCTCAAATTCAGTTTCACCCCCCCCCCCCCCCCCCCCCCCCCCAAATATAATTTATTCCTTTTTAATTTTTCTGGATTGCATTTTTTTCCATTTAATTTTTTTGGACTCCAATTTAATGGTTTAATTCAATTTAAATAACCAAAAAGCTTGTCTAATTATTTGAATTCATATATTTTTTCATTTCTATGAAGTTTTTTTTTTTCTGGCAAATTAAGGCATAAAAACATTAATTTAATTTATCTTTTAATCATATGAAAACAAGCATTTTTTGTCAAGCAAAGCTCTGCGCAACAGAGCTTTACTGTTAACATTAAAACATGGAAGAAAAATTTTGATTGTTCCTTTAAAGGGGTGGTTGATTATGATTCACTTTTCTAACTTTAGTTAGTGTGTAATGTTGAGCATAAACAACATCTGCAAAGTTACAAAGTTCAAAGCAAAGGGAGATATTTGCTTTTACAGAAATCACTTTTTAAGGACTACAACAAACGGCTGGTAGCGACTACACAAGCTTCCTCCCGGGTTAGTGACATCACCAACCCTAGAATTTAACATCTCTGTGCCACAGTAGGCGTTCGTTTTACTTCCAAAATAAAAATGAAACGAGTGTTTTCCCCCACGACCCAGCAACTGCGCTGTGAGTGAGAGACGGGACGCGTTACTTACCGACGCCTAGGGGAGGTTAGA
This sequence comes from Vimba vimba, assembly GCA_022828995.1. NCBI lineage: Eukaryota > Metazoa > Chordata > Actinopteri > Cypriniformes > Leuciscidae > Vimba > Vimba vimba. Next base: position 3,893,959 of record CM040835.1, on the reverse strand, counting down.
GCCGTAAAAGTCAGTTGTGTGTTCCCAGAAGGCTGTGTGATAGAGAAGCGCTCATGTTGTGGAGACTCACTGCTGTCTGAAGCCTGGAAGCTGAGTTATGTGCAGAGCCAATGCCATGCTAACATCACAGCCCACTATATAGAGGAGTGGATGCTGACCGCTCATGTTGCAGTGCTTTTTCACATTCAAAGGATATTTCACACTGTTTGATGTGTGTGTGTGTGTGTGTGTGTGTGTGTGTGTGTGTGTGTGTGTGTGTGTGTGTGTGTGTGAGGCACAGTCTGTGTCTAATAACTGTTGTAAACTGGATGTAATATTAAGGTTTTCTCTTCAATGCAGGTTGTTGTGGTGATCTTCTGGATGCAGAGGAGCATGAGATAGGTAAGGTCAATTTAATTTTAAAATGAAGAAAATTGTAGTTCTTTTTAATTTTTGTTCTGAATTAAACGCCTCTGGCTCATAGTTTCATAGCAAAAGAGTTCAAATGTCCTTTTAGACTTTCTGAGTTCAGAAACCTCAGTCTACTATCCAGGTTCTAGTGTGTGAACATCAAATGTCCAGCAGAGGGCGTCCTGTCACTGCGAGCAAAACACTGTTCCTCGGGTTAACATTCGAGGGCTTGGAGCCAGAGGGGCGTAAGTGGCATTATGGGCAAATATGAGTTATTGATATCAAAATAAAGGTCTCAATAAGCTCTATCCAATGGTGCCAAAAAGACCTATCTGAGATCAAACTGTATTGAATAAAGCAACAAAACAATAAAGAGCTAACACAAAAGTTTGAGTAATGTTCACATTTACGCCCTTCTGGCTCTGAAAAATGCATGTTAGGTATTCCTCACACATACACAGAGTTCTACAGTGCTCTGACAGTGGACAGTGAGTAGAACTAAACAAACTAGTGAACAGAAAAGCAAATAAGACGCGACATGATTCTTTGGCTGTGGTCAATGAATAGACTCACAGAGTAATTGAAATGGTTGAACAAAACAGAAAAGTGAAATGAGTAAAAGAACACGAGAGAACTGTCAGTTGTATAGAGTATTTGAAAAAAAAATGAATAAATGTAATGAAATAAATTGAACAACTCATGAGTTGCCAATCAGAAGTGTGTTTAGCAAGTTCAGTGACGTTTATTACAGTCTGTACTGTTCAGCAGATGCCCAGAATGGAAAAGTGAAATGAAAAATTAATTAATGAGTTAAATGAAAATTAATTACTTGTTCAAGTGTTATTCAAGTGTTAATTATTCAATCAATTCCCCTTTTGACCAATTATTTTCTGCGTTCAGCAGATACGCCCAATATGTCCATAGAAGACTTGGAAATGTTTGGTGCCAAAAAGGCGTATCTGACGTTTTTTTTTTATTTTAAAATGTTTTAGAACATGTTCATTGTATTAATATGCCATTAGTTTATTACTTAAATACTCATTCATGTAAGTATGCCTGTGGTTACAATGTTTGTGGTTTAAGGTTAATAATACAGGTGATTGAAGTGTGGTCAAAATTTAGTGTGGTCTCTCCTGTAAAGTTTGTCAAAAGCCACTTACGCCCCTCCGGCTCCGAGCCCTCGTTTGTGGTTGCCGTACTTGTAGTTACTAAAGTTGCTGAGGTGAATGCAATCCACTGAATGTCTTTGAACACAGATGCTGTGTCTGAAACCAAAGGCAGCAGGATTGTTTCAAGAAATATATATATATATAAAACAGTTCTCTGTTGAATTGTAATCATATATGGGTAAAGTGGGATAATAAGTTTCAGTTACTCCACATCATTGTGAGGTATTTGCAAGTGAAGACTACATCTGTCCAGCATCATATCAGACAGAATGTAAGAAAGCGTTTGATGTGAGCGACGCCTCTGTGACCCGTGTGGAGTTCAGCATTTCACTCTCAGAAGAACCGGTTGCGTCAGACACTTCACATATAGAACCTTCTGAGAGTTCCGTCATGGAATCATTTTAGGAATTTAGGAATTTAGTTTTAATTAATTGTGTTTTAATTCTTTTTTTAATTTTAATGAAATATTATGAATTAACTCATAAACATACTTTATCTCTTGAAAAAATTGAAATAACCCATTAAACGTGAAAGTATCATGCAAGATGTTTCTTCTTATTTAGAACCTTTTTGGCATGAAGTGTTCTTTAAAATTGAGTCAAGAACCCTCGAGTTCTATATAGAGCTTTATGCGCCAGAGAGACATTTGTGCTTGAACTTCCGTTTTTGCAGTAGCTCTGTATATGTCTATGGCGTCGCTGTCAAAGAGTATAAGTAGCTGGTGAAGTGGATTAACTTATTGTAGAGTTAAGGAAAGTTATCATGAGCATTGTAATGTTTGTCATGGCAAATGTCAGTAGACTGGGAAGATTTCATAAATCTGTAAGATCTTGCCTTCATGCAGTGAAAACACAAACCGAACGAGTGCGGCGCTGAAAGGGGCGGAGCTACAGAAGCTCTGTAGAACATTATTGAACATAAGAGTGACTTTGTGTTGAATTCCAGGATTGTGTATTATGGTTTTTGAACTCTTTTGTGATCATGTTTCTGGCTCCATGAATATTAATACAATCGTACTTACTGTCCAGTCACGTTCATAGACTGTAAAAAAAGATGGACGACGCCCCTTCGCTAGCTTCCATTGATGAGAACTGAAGCCGCCAGTGTCCCGATATGGCGCTGACATATTGCAACTTGAGTCTGCGCAGTAGCGATCTCGGGACCAGACCTGCGCAGTAGTGAGCAGGAAGCAAAGCACAATATTATCTGCCTGCAGAGCCGGAGGCTGCATTTTCAGGACCCCACTTCTAGGACCGCATTTCTAGGACCCTAGTTTTTTGTGACAGCGCCACCTACCGACTCGGAGAACCGCAGTCTCAGGAACGCATTTCCAGGACCCTAGTTGTGCCAGGCAGTATTTCCACCCACCCAGTTTTAACTACATTAGAGTTTTACAGTTTCATTACACCCAAATACTACTTTATTTATTGCAATTAAACCTGGTTCCTAGGAATGTTGAGAAATTATTGGGTCTAGCATAATATAATAACTCAAGTAAAATAAACAAGGAATCATGTTATAGTCTTTTCAGTCACTAGATTGACCACATTTTCAAGTATAGAGGGAAGACAAGGATGACTCTGGGGGTAGATTGTGTATATTTTACAAAATAATATATCACACCTCAACTTGAACACACTAAATATTTTACAAAATAATATATCACACCTCAACTTGAACACACTAAATATTTTACAAAATAATATATCACACCTCAACTTGAACACACTAAATATTTTACAAAATAATATATCACACCTCAACTTGAACACACTAAATATTTTACAAAATAATATATAACAACTTAACTTGAACACACAAAATATTTTACAAAATAATATATAATAACTGAACTTGAACACACACAAAAACAAATTTGTTCATGATGTGGACCACAAACAGAACTTCATGGACAACATCATCACTGACTCCTAAGAGAGAGAGAGAGAGAGAGAGAGAGAGAGAAATGAATTAAATAAGGAACATTTAGTTGAACATGTTCTACTCTCTAATTTTTTTTTTCTTAGTTACCAAACAGTGCACACATATCAATTAATGTTCATAATACTATTATTGCATACTGTTCAAAGATTTGAAAAAAAAAAAAAGGTTTTGATGTTGTGGGAACAAAGGTTCTAGAAACACTCATGTCAATAAAGCCCATCTCAACTAAGAAATCTGAATAGAAATAACATTGACACGACTTTTTTTCTGACCATATATATATATATACACACATTTACATATGTATATAATATTTAAAGCACACATTATAAAACCATGTCAAAATGAAGAGACGCATGTAGACGCATACTACACATAACATGTATTGTGGGTAACGTTAAACAGGCTGACTGTGAGCACGTGACAGTGAAAACATTAAGATTATGTTAACTGAATTAAAATGGAAGAACAATGAGTAATTAACAAGCTTTCAGAACGAACATGCTACAGTTTTATTGTGCTGTCAATAAGTCAACACAGGCTTAACACGCAACAGTTCCGTTAAATGAACGTGCTAACAATTCATTTTACAGCATTAGAGGCTAAATACTATGGCTATGCATTCAAGACTATTTATTTAGCAAATCACCATCACGTTTGCTACGTTAACTTTCCAATTAAATGCATCGCAATTGTAAAAATTTATTCGCATTTGATACTCACACTCTGATTGTCATCCATCTTCGCTGGTCCTCTAATTCGGTAGGTGGCGCTGTCACTAAAAACCTAGGGTCCTAGAAATGCGGTCCTAAAAGTGGGGTCCTGAAAATGCAGCCTCCGGCTCTGCAGGCAGACCCTACTCAAGCAAAGCCGTGAAATCAACGCTCTGCCCTCACTCTCGCAGAATGCACTCATAGTCCAGGCGTTTTAAGCCAAAATGGGGGTCAACTATGAACAAATTGCAACAGAATCAAACTCAACTGATTTTGTATCCTCAATATGTCCTGAGTAAGGAAAAAAAAGTCCCGAAGAATCCCATTAGGGGAAAGTTTAGAAAAAGACCCAAATATATCCTATTCATCCGCCTATTCATTATTTTTCTCACTTGAATAGGGTAAAAAATGTAACCTTTAGATATCACCATGAAAATGACTGAGTTGATTACTTATATCAAGACAAACAAAAAATGTATTACAAGTTTTTTTTAATTGTTTGTTAACATGTACAAATGCTGCATAATCTAATTACAGATGTGCTAATTTGCATAAATACCACAACAAATCTAAACATTGGGTACAGCGTTTTTAACGCAGTTAAATGCAGTTTGCCTTCTGCATTCTACTCACCATTGTCTCCTGTTCTTCCCTGAGACTCGTCCCCCAGAAACAGTCCCACGGACCCAGCCACAAACCCCATCTCTGCAATAATAATTAATAAAGGCTGGTTTCTAAAGTACTTCTTCCTGCCTCTATGTATTAATGCTCATGGGTAGCCTAAATGGGTTCCATTCAGACCTTAACATTAAGTATTTTACTGTTATATGTCAACAAGATTCAACAAGACATTTTCACCCGGCTATACCCAATGTTTAGATCTGTTGTGGTATTTATGCAAATTAGCACATCTGTAATTAGATTATGCACCATTTGTACATGTTAACAAACAATTAAAAAAAACTTGTAATACATTTTTTGTTTGTCTTGATATAAGTAATCAACTCAGTAATTTTCATGGTGATATCTAAAGGTTAAAATTTTTACCCTATTCAAGTAAGAAAAAGAATTAATAGGCGTATGAATAGGGTATATTTGGGTCTTTTTCGAAACTTTCCCCTAATGGGATTCTTCGAGACTTTTTTTTCCTTACTCAGGACATACTGAGGATACAAAATCAGTTGAGTTTCATTCTGTTGCAATTTGTTCACCCTTTTTTCCTAAAACGCCTGGACTATCAGGGAGAGTGGATTCTGCACACTTTTAAAAAAATTGATTGCAGTACGACAAGAGGCTTGTTAAAATAAAGTAAATACAATCTCCTCAGTCCTTCGAAGATCCCGGAAAAAATGTCCGTTGGTGCTTCAGTGACTACTTCGCTCAGAGAACCTGTCAATCACAGCTGTCAATCATGACGTTACACCACCGCATCACGTAACTAACTAAAATCCAACTTATTTTTGAAACAGACACTTGAACTCACATCAGCATGATAAAAACGACAGCAAATGAAAGAAACCACCTTTGGAAAAAAGATTTTTGAAGTGTAATTTAATTGTTTAGTTGGTCTCACGTCCCGTTGAATAACATGGGGAGGCGGGGCTTATGACCTATACTAGGACCAGCCACCGGGGGGGCGATCGAGACGTTTTGGCTTCACTTTTCAGGGCTTGTGCGGCACGCTTGGTCACGTTACTTGGATTTATATTTTTCATAGGGTTTTGATTGGTTGTTTCTATATGTAAATTTCAATTTTAATTCTGAAATCACTGCGATTTGAACATGATGAACACAAATGAACATGATATATAATTTATTTATAACGTTGTCCTGTACATTTGAGTTTACATATTCATTCAAATGACAAAGTTTTGGTTCAAGGTTTTGTATGTTAGAAGCCAGTTTTTCTTATAAATATATAGTGACATCGCCATCTACTGGCCTGGCTGCAGAATACAAATCTCTCTCTCTTTCTCTCTCTCTCTCTCTCTCTCTCTCTCTCTCAATCTCTCTCTCTCTCTCTCTCTCTCTCTCTCTATCGCTCTATCTCTCAATCTCTCTCTATCTCTCTCTTGAATTCTCTCTCTCTCTCTCTCTCTCTCTCTCTCTCTCTCTCTCTCTCTCTCTCTCTCTCTCTCTCTCTCTCTCTCCATCTGCTTGTCTGTCCGCTGTAAGAGGGAAAGGTCATTTTCAGTTCAGCTGTTGCTGACCTCAGTGTGAACGCTTCCCATAAACCTCTGGGAAACTGAGGAGGGACAGAGGCGTCAGCGACACGAGAGACAGGACTCTAGAGTCGCTGTCATTGAGGAAAAAAATATATTTTAACCATTGGGGATTGAGTGGATGATGAAAAGTGGCTGTTACAAAAATGATGATGCAGAATGAACGCGAGTTGAACTAGTGTTACTATAGCGAGTTATAATCAGATTACTGTGCATTAAATAAGTAAATGGTGTCAGTTTGATGTTGACCTTAAGATTTGTAACACATTAATATTACGTCTAAAACCATAAAGATCCCAAAACTCTGATCTGTCCGTTTCATCGCTGATAACTCACTCAGCCTCAAAGTTTCTGCAGTTTTTGAGAGTTGTGGGTTTGCCGGCATTCACCGGTCCTCCGGGAACAAAGTCGTGTTTACAAGTTCCCAGGCTTTTACAGTAAGTGCTTCCGAGGAAAAGTGTGTGTTGTTGCCTTTGCCACAGTTAGTCCTGGGCTAAAAATATATATCAATCAATGGCTTACCTAATGGTGAGCTTTGCATCCAAATGCATGCAGTTCAGTTCAGAAAGATGGAAATATTCTGAATTTTTCGACCTTTTCTCGGCCGGTTTATGAGAATGTAAACGATGTGCAGCAAAATAACACTTTGAAATAGATCATTACTTTTCTTAGTTGGACCAGTGACATATAAGAGTGTCAAAAATAATAAAATAACCAAACAGTTCTTTTACAAATTGACTTTAAAATCGTTAAAAAATGTAGTTTAAGTTCGTCAGACTCAGATCTGTACTCTTTGTGTTCATGTTGGTTTGACTGAAAAAATGTCAAAAAATGTACAGTTTAAAAAAGCAACTAAAATGACTCTGTGATTGGCAGAAATGCACTGTAAAAAATACAGTAACAAGATTGTATAGCATATTGATGTTTGTATATTTTACAACTTATAGCCATATGTTTCATTTAGTGATGTAATGTTCATAGAAAGCCACATAATGCACAAAACACCGTAATGCACATTATTGATTACAAAAATTAGAAGAAACAAAACTATTAAAATGAATCTAATCATACCTTTTGGTTTTTGCACTGTAAATTATACGGTAATTCATAGTTTTTAACTTACAAAAAATCTGAGTATTTTACAGTAAAATTACATATAATTCTATGTTAAACCATTTACAGTTTTTTCACCATATATGGTAAGGTAACTTACAATTAACCCTCTGGTGTTGCTTAAATTGTGTTTTTTAATATATATTTTTATTTTAATGAAACTAATATGCTATATTTTATTCTTTTTTATTTAATATTTTTCTATTTTTAGGTGATTTTATGGAACTAAATTATATTTCTGCAATAGTTATGATCCATTTATTACCTGTTAAGCTCTTTTTGAGCATAGACCTGAAAATGAAACTGTTGTAAATCGGAGCACAGAATGAAGTTTGGCCTCTTTTTAAAGACGACACTTGGCAGATTGTTGCTGAAGTGGAAAACGTAAAAAAAAAAAAAAAAAAGTAGAACTAAAAAGAAGTTATAGAAGTTTGTGTTTGTTATTATGAAAAATGCATAAAAATACTATTTTTTAAAAAATTTCTATGAAATATATTCTTTCCAAAACATGTTTTTACCTAAAAAATGAGCTTTCAGTCAGATGTTGTTGGGGTGCAGTACCAAACGCTTCCACTAGAGGAAATTCACTGCCCATTCGTTTCCAATGCGCAATGTTTTAGACTGCGAACAATGCAAGTGTGACTAGTTTTATCAGGACCATTTAACCTTTCGAATCATGTCCATGATTTTTTTGTGTGTTCACACACAGTAAGTGCCAAAACCGTTACCAAATTTCGTACCATTCCGATGGAGTAAAAAATTCAACAACAAAAAACAAAATTGAAAATTTCTCGGACCGAATGGCACCAGAGGGGTAATAAGGTTTTTACTGTAGCATTTTTACAGTGTTTTTCTGAAAAACAATTACAAACATTTTTAGTTTCAATTTAATGGCTCAATTAAATTAAAGCATCACATAAAAGGTCAAATGAGATGACCTTTCACAATGAGAAGTCGTAATGTTCTGCGATATATTATCAAGCTTGTGTGGAGAAAGACTTTCTGCAAGATAACCTGGTGACATTTAGTATTTTTGGACATAGTTGCAGTTTACAATATGGATATACTGACATCATCTAAAACTGTATTTATATGCACAGCATAAGAAACATTGTTTTTTTTAATGAATCCTTTATATTTATAACTATATTTGTATATTTACATTTTATTATTATATAAGAATCAAGAATCAAGAATTATATAGGTCCGTTTTGAGCACCTAAACTCCTCTCAACAATATAACGAACATAATGCACAGTGATAATAACTGTAATTACTGTACTATATAACGATATCCGTCAGGCCCGGATTAGGGAAGCGCTGTGTAAAGTGATGCTTTAGTCACTGCACATCCCCCTTCATTCGGGCGAGTCTATAATCCAAATCCAGTTGCAAAATAAATAGTCAGTTTGACCCTGTGTGTGAGAGAGTGTGTGTGTGTTTTGCAGGGTAAGTTCAGCATTAGTTTCAGTGCTAATAGAGTTGTGTTGGGCCTTAACCCCGAATAAAGAAATGCACTGCCCTTAATCTGAGCAACCTGTCAACTTCCCCATCCATCCCTCTGGTTTCCATGGATACTCCAGCTCCCGTCCAATCCCCAGTGTGTGTGGCTGGCGTGACCAATGGGATTATTGGGAAAGGGGGCCAGTCAGCGCGCGGGGTGTGTGTCAAAGCCGCGGAGGCATCGGGTGTTTTTGTGTGGATTTGTGGAGCGGGTCGCTGTCGGGATGATGTGTCTGACACAAGGGTTGTGTTGTGTGATCTGTGCATGATAAGAAACACACACACACACACACACACTCACTCAGACACACACTCACTCAGACACTCACACACACACACATACAAACACACACAAACAAACAAACACTCACACACAGACACACACACACACACACACTCTCTCTCTCTCTCTCTCTCTCTCTCTCTCTCTCACAGTCACACACACTTTCACTCACTCTGTCTTTATTTGCGGCAAGTACTGCATACACTTTTTTCATTTCTCATTTTATATATATATATATTCTGTATATATACACTTTTTAACTCATATTTATCATTCAGCTACTACTGTAGTTTTTATTCATATTTTGAATTAATTTTAGTTTGTTTTTATTTATTTTTTGTAATTTTTGCTATATACTTGTTATACCTTTTTTGATCAGTTTTAATTAACTTAATGAAAATGAGAAATGTTGCCTTGGCAAAAAGCTGAAATAAAATGCTTAAAAAATAAATAAATAATAATAATAAAATATATATATACATTTTATTTTGTTTTTATTGGAGTCCAAATAAATTGAATGTCAAGGTTTTTATGGTTTTAGTTTTATCTGACTATAATAATCTTGTGAGAGCCTACTTAGTTATTTGTTTTAGACCAAGATAAATTATAAATGATAGAATTTACAATTGTAAAAAATGTATGTTGAAATGCAACGATTACCTTTTAAAGATGCTAACCTGCATCTCTCTCGTTCTAAATGCATGGGCATCTGCCTATAATTCTGAGCAGTTTGCAATAGTGGCGACACATCTTGCCCCACTGTCCCCTGTACAGTAAAGCCAGCAGGCGAGTGAGTGTGTGTGTGTCTGTGTGTGTGTGTGTGTCAGCAGAGGGCAGTGCAGAGCTCCTCATGTGCCCTCAGTGAACTCACACACACAGATGCAGACAGCTGGCTCCAATCCAACACATGCTTCTCTGCTGTCCTCACATAACACATACCTTCCCTCTCTCTCCCCCCACACACACACACACACACACACACACACACACACACACACACACACACACACACACACACACCGCTGCTTTCTTTACCCGTGTGAGAGAGGGAATGTAGTGTTGGGCATCTCTGCATATAGACACGTCACACTGAATGGTTTACTGTACAAAACCAGCCAGTGGATTTTCTAGAAATATTAGCACTTTGTAAAAAAAATGCAACAAAACTTTAACTAAAGTGATAAAAAGAGGAGAGTTTAATGTGTCCTCGAAGAGTTTGCTTAAATTTCAGTAACTTTTGTTTAGAAAGAGATATCAAGTAGATTCTTTTTTCTGTTTGCTGCCACCTAGTGGAATTAAAGGAAACGTCCTAAGAATTAAAACAAATAAAATCAAAATCAAATTCTGACTTTTTATTTGTTTATCGTAAAATTGTGAAAAAATACAATAAAATATATGCAATATTCCACCACTGTGTTAAAATTTAGAGGGTTTTCTGTAAAATGAGACGATTTTTATCAATTCACTCCAGTATAGGGTTAGAGTATATTCAGTATATTCAGAAATGCCTAATTCTCAAAAAAAAAATAAAAAATTTGCACAAGAGCTGATGTGGTTAAAGAAAGGATGATGATGTTATTATGGCAGCTTTTATTTAGCATATATACATGAGGAAATAAAGTCTTTTTAATAATACATTGTCAACCAAAATCTATAGAGAAAATGAAGGGAAAATACTAGCTTTTATTTGCATATATTTCGTTTTTAATCAAAAAAGTACATATTTACTAATAGCCCACAGCAAGTTGTTGTAAACATAAAGGTGATTAAACAGGCCCGAAATGTCATCCATATGAGCAAAAATGTATTTATTATGTTTTTAATATTGTGCGTTTAGGTGCTCGACATGATCTATAAAATGTAAATATACAAATATAGTTATAAATATAAAGGATTTATAAATCTGTCACAGTTGGTTTCAGAAACGAAGAGTAGTTGAGGCAGGATCTAATCGCTGCAGTCACTTTATTTAACAATTCAAACTAAATAAGAAACTCGCAGGAGAATAAAGGTAGGCGGGAGAAACACATCCGACTGAAAATAAACGAGAACGAACCAAGAACAACTCAAACCGAGGGCTGTAAATACACAGAGAAACCAAACAGCTAAACAAGAAGCAGGTGAAACCAATCAATTAAACAATGAGTCGCTATGACAACAAATGAGAACCTGTGCATTGTGACATTACTGGCCTTGTTGCACTTCGCAAGCTAGCAGAACAGTTGCCGGTTTGTTGTATACGGTGTTCTCTTCTCTTCATGCTTGATGCATCTGTTGTCTTGTGGCGTCTGACTGCCGGATTGCTTCCCGGTCATCCAGAAGTGGGTCAGACTGTTCTCCTGTCTCTTCATGCAGCATCAGCGTGCGCAGCGAGGGAGAACTAGCGGGCGTAACTAGCGTGAGTCACGGATTTATGCGACAGATCTGCATTTCCTATCCTGCCGTGTGATTATCTCATTAACCCATATCATACTCCAGTTATTGGAAACAGAAGCCCAATTTGTAATTACACTAAACAGATTTTCATGCTTGAAATGCATGCTTCAACCGTTCGGTTTACATAAAGCGCTAAATATATTTGACGGTTATGCTGATTATCTGTAATTCACATCCATATTCAGTGATCTGGACTGCAAATTCACATTTAAAGGAATCGTTGACCCAGAAACTTAAAATTGTCATAATTTATGAACCCATAAGACTTTCTTCCAGAAACACAAGAGATGTTTTTCCATACGGTTACAATGAATGGCCATTAAAAGCTTTGAAATGGACACAAAAGTGCAATAAAAGTATTATAAAGGGGGTCGTTGTGTGCAGTGTTTTTCAAAAGCCATATGAAAGATTTGAGAAACTGAAATTTAAGTTGTTACCCATGTGTTCTTAATTCTATTGAATGTGCACTTGTATTGTACTTCAAATCTTAAAAGTAAATTTAAAAAATAAAATCAAATTACTTGCCGATAATATAATAGACTTAATATTAACACTTAAGTGTACTTCATGACTTAAAAAGTGCACTTTGTAATGATGTTTAAAGTACATTTCAAATCATTGTTTTAATAAACTTTTGTCGTCTTATTTGGATGTGTTGACTAACATGTAAAGTACTTGTATTATAATTTTAACTGTAGTGTGTTATTTAATATTACATTTAAAGTTAATATATTTCAAATGTATTAAATTACAAATATATTTAAGTGCATGACATACAAGTTTCAATAGAAATGACATCAAAGTGTATTATAGTTTATCATAAATGCTTGTCCGTACAATTAAGCGGTCCTTTTTGCTTTTAATATAAATTAAAACTACAATACATTTTCATTCCGAATGCAATTAATATACAATTAGTGCACTTCTTATTCTGGGGTGTTCACTTAAAATGTTTCATCTGCGCATCTATGAGTTCATTAGAGACGTACTAATGCTACAATGTACCAACGTTAATGAATGTTCCTTTTGAATTTGAATATGATATTTCCAGTCTGGATGGATTTTTCTTCTCACCGACTCACTGGAAGGGAAGATTATCAGTGAATAACAACTTAAAACGTGGTCATTCGTTTTCCCTTATGATTTAAGTTCATAAGTTCAGAATATTTCTATTTCGTCCTGTTTTAAAGCTTTGGTGCCCATTCGTTATAATTGCATGGAAAAGATTGACCGTTACAATCTGAATTTTTCCTTGTATGTTCCACTAAAGAAAGTCACAAGGGTGAATTTCTGGATCACTTTAACTATTGCTAAGTGAGTTTTCTGCAGCAAAAGCCCAATTTAGGGTGCAAGAAATGCGAGGCCAAGACTGTGGTCAGACTCTCTCTCTCTGTGGGTTTTAATGCTATTATAGTCCTGTGAGTCAGGTCTCTCTCAGTCACAGTTCGGTCTGGTCACCATAGTAAAATCTCCATATGGGCCGCAGCCGTATTCCTCCTTCACCTCAGACACTTTCCACTGTAAAAGACAAATAGAGAAGAGAAAGAGCGAGACCGGGGAGGAGAAGAAAAAAGAAAACAAAAGCTTGGTTTAGGCTGGCTGGAAAATGTCAATGTGTTAGAAATTTCCCAGCACGTAAAGCAAACTAAACAGGGCAATTACGTCGGGATTGTTTCCAGATGATTCAATCTCTCTTCCTGCTGAAAAAGCGGGAAACGAGCTTTTTAAGAAGCGAGTGCGCTGATGGATTCTCTCTCTCCGCTCGCGTGGGAAGGTCAGAGATGAGTGTGAAGAAGGTGTTGCTTTGCTCCTCAGTGGGAACTATTGTTGGCTACGTTTTTATATTTATTTTGCAGGAGTGTGTTTTCGTGATCTATTTCAGGCCAGATCTATTTTAGCCCGATGGACCGTGTTTAGAGGTCAGCCAAAACCGGACAATAGTGCTGTTTAGGACGCAGAATACACTGAGAACGTTGTTGCGTGTGTTTTGAATCGGTCTTGTGTTTGGTTGCAGACAAAGTCAGTGTCTTTAACCGTCATCCTTCCCTCGCACTTTGTAACACATCTTTCCCTCGCGGGTCAAAATGACCCGAAGCCCCTAAAATTATACTTTATTTATTTTATTTTTTTTGTCCAGAAAGCTTCTATTTTTTAATGCATTTTTTTTTGGGAGATTTTTTTATTTATTTTATTTACCTTTAAATTACTAGACTTGATCAATAAATAAATAATAAATGCATAGTAATTTAAGCACATTCCTCACATTCTTTCAACTTAAATTCGAAATAACTTACAATTTCATGCATAACCCTTTTAATTCAGCTCAAAATTTCTTACATTGGGTGTCTTTGCTGACCTCTTGTGAAAAAATATATAATATAACATGATATTTCATGACTCTTGCCTCTAGATGGCCTTATAGCTCTATATGGAGGAACGAGGTGTTCCGCTGGGTCCTAAAGTCAGTTCTACAGCATTCAGACACACATGTAGACATTATAAAATATTTTTTTGGTAAAGTTTTAGCATTTTTTGTTTGAATTTCGAGCATTTTTTACGTTTTTCTTTGTGTACTGAAGCATTCCTCGCATTCCATTAATTCCTAAGGGGGCAAATTGACAAAAAGGATTTGTCACTTTTTAAAATTTCAACCATTTTTTTTTGTTTTGTTGTTGTTGTATTTGTGGTTCAAGTGTGACAAAAGTCCTAGGGTCTTGTATCCCGCTGATGAACACTCAATTTAAAAAAAGAAAAGAGTTTTGAGTCAAAATGACCCGAGGGAAGGATGAGGAGTCCTTTACAAAAACAGCACGTTAAGCCGTGCCGCTCATTCTGGAAAAGCACATTTGAATCTGGCTCGCAACATTTCCGGATCCTGATGTTTATTCTCTTAGATCTTGGGAAGATTCTTGAAGAAAGGAACTTATTCAGATAAACTAATGTGAGGCTTGCTTGCTAGACCTTTGTGGTGGTTGCCAGGGTGTTCCTATGCTAATGATTGCTAATGATTTTAAGCACTAGGTATGCGATTGCCATGGTTTAGGGCATAGTTGGGCAACTCTGGCTCTCGAGATCCACTTTTTCTGCTGAGTTTAACTCCAACCCTGATCAAACTCCCTGCCTGGAGCTGTCTAGGGCTGTGTTCACAATAACCCCTATACCATCATTCACTATTCCCTACAATTCTGCATTAATATAGTCCACTTGAAGGAGTGAATGAAAACAAGTGAGTGAATTCGGACACTGAAAACTGTACCTGCTTTTGTATAGTTTGTGCTTGCCGTTTAATAGTCATTTGAAACTTAGCAAACTGGCAGCTCCAGTGGTAATGTAAAGATTTAGCTTATAACGAAAAAACTAGCTTGTATAAACCTTAATTAAACAATTTAATAATCAATTAAAAAGGAATGTATACCTGTCTGATATTACGCTGTACCCACATTGGACCAGCGGTTTGGAAAATGGATGGATGATTGAGCTGCGAGCGCCATCTTCTGGCGAGACTTGGGAATTAATTTCTGTGAGCGACTCTCACAGTGCATTATGGGTATTCTCTAGCGGTTGTTATTCTCTTCAGTTGTGCACTTGTTATTGCAGTGTATTGTGGGATTGAATGAGTGCACTTCATAATGTCCACTATGGTTTCGGACACCACTACAAATGGCTGTTCCCTCAAATAGTGCCCTGTTTAAGGGTTTAGGGGGCGATTTGGGACACAGCCTACTGAGCCTAGTAATCCTGAAGCCTTGATTAGCTTGTTCAGATGTGTTTAATTAGGGTTGAAGCTAAACTCTGCAGGAAAGTGGATCTTGATGGCCAGAGTTACCCACCTCTTAACGTTTATATCACTCTATTTATCCATTTTCACAACGTTCCAGACCAGAGTATGTCAAAGTCCATTTAAGACGAGTCATTGCACTCGGCGGACATCTTTGAAACGCCTCTCGGACATGTCTCTTTGAATGGGGAAACATAAAATTCTCCAAAACTGTTCGCCAAGCTTCCGATTAAATTCCATATTTAAAATCACTAATGAAATCTGACAACTGTCTCAGAAATGTTGTTTCTAAACGCTCAATTCATAACAGAAAACTACATTTTTGCACGTTAAAAAATACATATGACCTCACGTTGTCTCAGTGACATTTACACACTGACTCCGAAACTTTTGTCCGTCATAAAAAAAATTCGGATCGGGTTTGATTTTCTGCGTTTCTCACGATTCAGAGCCAATACGAAAAAACACATACAAAATTTTTTCTTTATTCTGCCATATTGAACGTTGCACTTTTCCCCATTCAAAACAATACAAGTGTCTTGTGTTATTCTACAGAGTATGCGAGTGGTGCAGAGTCTGAGTGAAACCGGGAGCATATTTGTGGGATTTTGCCTAAGGCAAGGCAAGGGTTTTGGAAAACTGGAGCATCTGTGTTTGCTTGGAGCGATCCTGAAGCACTGGCTTCTTGTCCACAGCTGAAACTCAACCGTGCTGATATTCAATACACTAGCGCTGTTGTTTGTCTAATATTGCTTAAAGTCTAGAATTGCATATCTTTTATCTCTGATGAATAGTGTCGATTGATTGTGCGGTGTGCTTACCCGACCCCTTCGGCTGTCCCGATAACACTTTTCAAATGACTCTTCCCAGGATTCCTTCCACTGCTCCTGAAGCGAGCAAGTCTCTGACTGAGGTTCTTGCACCGCAGTTTGCATTCATTGATCAGTGAGTTGTGTCCATTGGAAACCCACCGACAGCAATGAATGTTTATCGCAGTCATTAGTGGGCTAATACACCCATACTTCTCTTTCCAGAAGCTTCATTTGCATTGTTGTTTTTGGCCACCCTCAGGGTACAGTCAACGGTCAATGGTTTATTTTAGAAGCTCAAAACTCACCGACAGCGTTGAATGTTCACCAAGGGACCAGAAAATCTTGTAGGACAATGAATGTTTTAGTGTGGATTTACCTTAGAAGCACCAGATGCGCTTTGGTGAAGAGTTTTACGTTGGAATGGAATTAAAGGCAACATGTAATAGAGAAACAAAATAAACAAGATATTCAACAGCATCAAAAAAAAAAAAAAATGGATTGGATAAAAAAATTGTGTTGCCTTTAAAGACCTCATGATATATATATATATATTTTTTTTAGTTATTAGCTTGAAGGGCATCTAAATGCTAGTTCACTCCTAAAAAAAAAAGAATATGGAATTTTATGGATTATTTTTTTTATGGAAAGAAAATGATGACTCATCCTGCACTACACAGATTTTTGTCCAATCAAATGCTCTTTAGAATGAGAATGCCCCGCCCCCTAATACACGCCCGCAACTGACTAGCAAGTTAAATATTTAATAGTATTTACGTCTCGCCCCAAACATCCTGGAAGTAATTAAAAATATGTCCGCACATGACTAAAAACTGCTTTCATCATGCAAAAAAAAAAAAAAAAAAATTCTGAAGACTAGAATAAGAAAAACACATCACAGCATGAGATTTAATACAACTGTGAGGTTAAAAACCCACTAAACCTGAGTGATGCCTCCCTCCCTCTCTCTCTCTCTCTCTCTCTCTCTCTCTCTCTCTCTCTCTCTCTCTCTCTCTCTCTCTCTCTCTCTCTCTCTCTCTCTCTCTCTCTCTCTCTCTCTCTCTCTCTCTCTCTCTCTCTCTCTCTCTCTCTCTCTCTCTCTCTCTCTCCTGTTCTCTTTACCCTGATCTGAACCCCAGTCTGTGTTTCCTGAGCTCTTTGAGGCAGGCATGCATTATTAATGCACGCTCCCATTTGACTGTTCCTTCAAACTACGCAACCAATCCCGGCGACTTTTAAACGCACTATATGCCCCCCCCCCCCAACACACACACACACACACTCTTCTGGCACAGGAATCAAGAGGGCTGAGGATGTTGAGGGATTTAAAAAATCCCTGATTAGAATATCATGCGAGGTTTGACAAAGAAAGGAGAGGAAAGGTTCTTTTGGAAGCAGTTTTTGTAATGATGGGCATGAGACCTCATCAGCGTTATGGCACTAATAAAGAAAGAAATGTTGGTAACACTTTACTATAAGGTTCATTAGTTAGATTTAGTTACAGTGTTTATTAATCTTTGTCAATGTTAGTTAATAAAAATCTAGCTTTTCATTGTTTGTTCATGTTAGTTCACGGTCCATTAACTAATGTTAAAATATACAACCTTTGATTTTACGTGTTAGTAAATGTTGAAATTAATATTAACTAAGATTAATAAATGCCGAAGAAGTTTTGTTCATTCTTAGTTCATGCTAACTAAGGTACTTAACTAATGTTAACTAATGAACCTTATTAGGCGCCAATCGTTGGCGTTCTTATTATTCTTCTTCCGTGTGGAAGTCTATGGCCGCCCATAGGACCGCTTGCAGGAAAGTTATGAAATTTGGCACACTGAGTCTGATCTGTCACCATGGCAAATTTGGAGTCTCTAACTCAATCCCTCTAGCGCCACCAACTGTCCAAAGTTTCACTCATGTTTATGCTAATAACTTTTGAACCATAAGGGCTAGAACCAAAATTCTCAGGACGATTTGATTGCTTCATATGACGTCATTTTCATATCGTGCTTTGTCCATCTACTCTTTAAACGGTATTATGGTAAAAAGATTTTTCGTCATGGTTTTCTTTCCATGTTTGCAATTCTGTGCCGCTGCCTACAATGCGCTGGATCCTTTACTGGAAATTAAAAGTAAAAGTAACTCACTCCCGCTAAACTCATTAATTATGCAGCCCAAGCTGTGTTAATGAATACAACTGAGATATTGACTTCAAATAGATCTTCACTGAAACCAAGAGCTCTAGCGTTGGGTTATTGCACCTGGTTTCAGCTAAGTGGAACGGTTTAACGGCTGGTGGCCTACGTGTGTGTGTGTGTGTGTGTGTGTGTTTGTGAGCAGGTGAAACCCTCAACCTCGCTGAACCCCAGAGCAGACTCAGTTATCACCTTTCACACACACCTGCTGACACCAGCAATGAACACACGACCAATGGACTGCTTGCACGCGTGAGTGAGCGAATGTCTCAAAGTCTCTCTGTCTCCTATTAAAAATGCAAACACATTAACACGCTTACAGCGTCAGACTGAAGTGCCCTCATTCTACGTTTGCCGCTATCGCTCTGTTCCAATAACCAGATCCAGGCCATGAAACATCTGGTGTGTAAAGCGGCGAATGGGAATGGGAACGGGAATGGGAATGGGAATGGGAATGGGAACTTCCCCTTCTCTGAGAGTTTCTCAGGCTGTTCTTCCGGCCTCCCGCTGCTAGATGTGTGTGTGTGAGTGTGTGTGAGCAGGGGAAAATAGACCTCAGGAACCGTCTTCTACTTTTACAAGAGTGTAGGAGTGCTGGAAATGACCAATTTCACACCACTGCCGCATTCATTTGAGCAGATATGCCCTGAGACTGCTGTAGGCGCAGCTAAAGATGTCTCCTCTTTGTGGCTTTGAACTGGGGAGGCACTGATATAGACATTTTAGATGATACTGATTTTGTCAAAAAAAAATAATAAAAAGTATATATACAGTAGTCAACATTTTGAAGTGGATCAAAAAAGTTAATTAAAGTTGTCCTAAGACAAGAATGGGTATTGTTCAAAATTCATGTATAACTTTGATTAAATGTTTTGATCCACTTCAAATGTTGACCAATGTATTTATAACCAATGTGATTGCAGATGAAATACATAAATATATATACATATATCCCTGTCTCCATCTTTAAAAAAATAAGTCACTGTTTGGATTTAAATAGGCCAATGCTTAAGAGTCTATGACTGGATCATTATTGCAGTGATTATTATGTTTGGCAACAGTTCTTCTAACCCTAATTATGGAGTGTGTAGCTTTAACAACCATGTTGGAAGACACATCATCTAGGAAGACAATGTCAAGATTCATCCGGCTCAGATTGTGGAAGAGTGATCGGGAGGAGCATGAAGATGAAGAATCATTTTCACACATGAATTGGCCTTAAATTCATTGAAAGTGTTTGGGATGTGCTGGAGGACTTTACAGAGTACTTTATCAATACAAGATCTTGACCAAAAACCTGATGTAAAAAACCTGAAATAGTGATGTTATTTTCCTTTAAGAGGAACATCAATTTTGCAACATGATAGAAACATAATAATCACTGCAATAATGATCTAGTTATAGACACTTAATTTGCTTATGTAAATCCAAACAGTGACTTATATAAATATATATAAAACTAATTTAATTATAGAAAATAAAATGTACACATTTGTTAATTTAAATGACCACTAAATTTACACAGTATTTAATTAAAGTTCATGATTCACTAAATTATTAGAAAATATGTAACTGGCATTTGTTAGATTGATTTCAATGAAATTAGAATAGAAATAAGCCTTGATATTATTCTAAAATCTACCTAATCATACAGATGCCAATAATTAAAAAGAGTCACTTACTAACTCATTTCTACTCTACATTTAGGCAAAAGCACCTATTGTCATTTTTCTTCTAGCTCATTTTTCTTTTATCTCCCCTTTATAATAATTTTATAATTTTATATTAAGTTTTTCTTGTACTCATGCCAAACAGAACTGCAAAAATAATGTAACTGGTTTCCAAAAAAAAAAAAAAAAATCTATGCATATTAAATGATGTAAATTGTGTCATCTTTTAGTCTCATGCCGTTCCTAAACTCTGGTCACGCACATCATGCTAAACTTCTTTTAGAACAAATGATGTCATACAGGGTGACATCATGAGTAAAGGATGCCAGAATGTTCAATTAGAGTGAACTAATAACCCTTTAAACATGAATACATCAAAAACAAAAAATGACACTTCAGCCTTAAAATGAAACGTAACAGGACGTTTAAATCGAACACAACTAACCCTGCTGTGCAAAGAACCAGGAGCATTTGATCACTCTTTCCATCCTTCTCATCACCATCCATCCATTCATCCTCATCTCTCTCTTTCTTTGGGAGTTCAAAGACTGTCTCTCCTCTCTTTTAAACCCCCCACCCGTATCTCTCCTCTCTTTCATAGCCCGCTGGTCGAGCCCTCATTAGAATGGTGAGGACTTGAGCTGCTGAATATGTATGGAGAGGAGAGGAGAGGAGGGATTGTGGATTAAGGGAATGAAAGAGGAGGCTGTCGGGTCTCTGATGTTGGCCGTGACATTTCCATGATGGCGTCTGTCTGCTCCCGTCATTGTTCGGGGTCGGAGCCGAACGACTTTCACTCCTCCATCAGCGCATCTCTCCGTCCGTCAAACTCACGGCCGTTCTGCAGAAAACACAGAGAGAGAGAGAGACACTTAGACACTGACCTATTTATTGCAAGTGTCAAAAAACAGACTCCTTTGAAATGAGGAATGCACCGAAAAAGTCTGTACTGATGTTCCTCAAACATTCAGCTTTCTCCTGAACCTTTAATATTTCAAATAAACATGATCCTCAGTATTAACCGAAATATAACGTTTAGTTCGGAACATCCAAATTTATGTGTATAATTTCAGCCTCATTTCTTCTAAGAAAAGAGATAAAAGTTTAAACATTTCCCGTCGACGTACAGAACATTCATAGAGTGTTTAGAATGTAACGCATCATCGCAACATTTGCATACCGAATTGTGATTGGTCTTGCTATCTGTACATAAAACCTAGAGTACTTGTACATTTAAAGGCGATACTTTTGGTATTTCTTTCAGGAAATGCACATATGATTTCTTTTCGTACTTTAATTTTACTACACACTATCTTATTGATTTCAGCTTAAATTTTTCATACTTTTCAATCAAAACTCATTTTTTCCCCCATTCATACTTCTTATTTGAAGTTTAATAAAGCGTAAAATAACCTTGATGAGGTGATACGCCGTTAAATTAGTGTTTGCCCAAAGATGTGCGGAGCCAAATAAAAGCTTAGCGCACACACACACACACACACTTGATTTGGATGTTTAATCCGGGTTTAATCTGTTCCATAGACGCCACGCTGCCACAGTGTTTGCTTCAAACTGAAGCTAATCTCCATCGCTCGCGTCCGATTGCTCTTTATCACCACACACACACACACACACACTCGTCTCACTAATGCGCCTGTGGAAAAGAGTAAAATTGATACGCTCAAGCCGTGGGGCAATAACGCTTACTAAACGTTGATGTATCCCTTTGTAAGAGTGAGCGAGTTACTGCGTCTCCTTGTCTGTTTCCACATCACCGTTTGTGTCAATAATGATCTCTCGGCTAGAAGTAGGTTATCAAATGACGTCAATCAAACATGAAAACACGCTCAGACTTGCGTTCTAGTGAAAGGCCTCTGGTCACCCGGCTCAAGTCGTTTGCATACATTACTTTTGCATGCACACCTCGATAAACGCGACTTTGCTAATGAGGCTCTCGTAAAGGACTTAAGTTAAGCGTTTCCTCTGCGTTTGGAGTTTAGAGGAAAGATGCTGACGACGAGTGTGGGTTGATCTTAAAGAAATCAGGAGGCTTCTCCATTCACATTTCAAAGAGCGACTAAAGCTCAGTGGATTAGAGCGAGCGAGCGGCTTGACGGGCCACCGCTCCGTCTCTCTTCCCTTTGTGCCGGTTAAGAGCATTATCACACACACTCCCCTTCTCCTGCTGGCATCTTCACTCCCGGCTCCACTGTTTCATCTCGTCTACACACACACACTCTTCTGCGAGTGTGAGGTGTGCCGGTAATGCGTTATGGAGAAACTTCAGTCCCGGCTGTCGTTATCTACAGCTGATGCTGCACTCTTCCACAACTCAATCCCTTCCCTAGTCTTACTCCGCATCGCTCGTCTTTTATACATGGATTTGATCTACTTGATGTACACAATCACAGTCAACAGACTAGGTGCCATTTTTGACAGTTGTTATTGATTTTTAGAAGCAGAGATGCAGTTAGCATGATAGCTGGCACTATTTTTCCCATAATTGAGACTGATTTGAGACACTTCTATCCATTTAATTTGTCTTTTCTCATTGTTGTAAAGCTATAGCACTTGACAAAATACAAAATACCTGGATAAAATGTTTTACTTTGACCCAATAACCCTTTTAAGAGATAGTTGGTCCACTTTGTTTCTTCTAAAGAATGGCTTTGCATTACTGTTTTTGCCCTTACAATACAAGACATTTTTCCAAAATATCTTCATATATCACTTGTCTTTTCTAAATGGATTTGATCTAATTGATGTACACAAACAAAGAGTCAACAAACTAGGTGCCTTTTTTTTTTTTTTTTACCGTTTTTATTGATTTTAGAAGCAGACAGGCACTATTTTTCCCATAATAGAGACTGATTTGAGACACTTCTATCCATTTCTTTTGTCTTTTCTCATTGTAGTAAAGCTGTAGCATTGACAAAATACCTGGATAAAATGTTTTACTTTGACCCAATAACCCTTTTAAGAGATAGTTTCTTCTAAAGAATGGCTTTGCATTACTGTTTCTGCCTTTACAATACGAGACATTTTTCCCAAATATCTTCTTTTGTGTTCCACAGAAGAAACGTTTGCATCCGTAACGGTCTTGATGCCATAACATCTGCGTGTTTAGATTTCTAGACAATCCCAGTTTATGTCTATTTCATTAATCTCAGCTCAGACCACTTTGGCGTAAAAGAGGATCGTCGCACTGAACAACAAAAACCATTCTTGTCTTCTGAAGGGAAGCCTAAGCACTGTTCCTCACTTCAGACAGGGCCGAACAGGTATTTCTTTACGACTTCACACGCTTGTGTAGGGCCGTGCTGTGAGAAGACCGTAAACTACTGAAGGATTACACGACTTATACGGCCTCTGAAACAGCGCATAGATGATGGTGAACTCGTAATTTCACCTCCAGCGCGACGTAACGACGTAACACTTGAAAGAGCGACGCAGTCTCTGCCATATTTACAGCCAGGGTCTGAAATTAACACCCGCCGACACACCAAATGCGGGTAAAAATCAACTGTGGCGGGTAACGCTGTCAGATAACAAGCCAATTTGGCGTGTTGATTATCATATTTACTCGCTTTGCTGGGGAAGTTCGTGCAAATCCTCAACTCGTGAGTCATCATGATATATTAAATACGGCGTATTGCGCAGAATCTGCTCATATCTGGCTTACTTGAACACACACGTCACTGCGCAACACAGCGGCACGCTTGCTCATTTGCATTGAAGCAAAAGCAAAGATTGAAAAGCATTTGTTTAACAGAAAATAGATTATTTTCCAACATCCTGCATTTTTTTAATGTCCGTTGTACTGTATTGATCTGTCCATCTAAAACACATTTTTGGTGACGAGGATGAAATGGGAAGGGAGGAGACGCTGGATGACAGGATTTGTTTGAATAAGAAATGAATGTATGAAATCCAAATTTTATAATACAGCTGTGACGTAGTTAATCTTGTTTATTTCTCTTTCTTTTTTGTGGCTAGGAGAAGTTCTGAATGGCCGGTAACTTAAAAATTTAGTAGCCAAATTGGCCGGTGAGTGAAAAAGTTAATTTCAAACACCCATGTCGTTTCTGCGAGCGCACGCTTTTCTCACTTTCGCCCGGAGAAGAGGAACGTCGAGCAGATGTGTGTTAAACCGGGTCCTGTAATCTGCAGGTCGACTGAAGCACAATAGGCTGGTGTGTTAATCAGTGGGACGAACAGGATTCCTGCGGATGGATTAGGCCGTCGTATTAGAAGCGGGAATGAAAAAGCGTTTTTGGTGTTGTTTATGTGTGTGTGTGTGTGTGTGTGTGTGTGTGCATTACTGAGACACTTTTACAGCATGTTGCTCTGGTCGAGTCGTTGGTCGGTGGGTCTGATTAGGAAACTCTTCCTGCCATCAAAGACTTCCATATCCTGTCCCACACACTCCCATCCCCCCGACTGTCTGATAATCTCACGCACAGAGTGTGTGTGTGTGTGAGCTCCGTATCGGCTGGCTGGAGACTGAATCCCCCCCCCCCCCCCCCCCCAAGTGTGGGTCTCTTCTTAATTCAAAGAACGTCAAGCGCTGATATGATCTTTGACGGGATCCGTCATATAGTCTGCGTATGAATGAGTGGTGTGTGTGTGTGTGTGTTTGTGTTTGTTTCTGCCTGTAACTGAACAAGTCTCTGCATGTTGGGTAATTCAAAGCGTCTGCCATAAACATTGTCTGTATCCTGAGCAGGACATTCTTGGACATAAACACGTTTTATTGCGACAGACTGGATCCTCTGTAGATTAAATCTCGCCGGTGCTGCTGGTTTCTGTGATTATCCAGGAATAAATATATTCAGCCACTGTACAGGATTTTAAAGTAAAACACTTCTGTTTCAATAGCTTTTAATCAGTGAAAATTTCATTATAAATGTGTTGCCTACGTGATGCTTTTTTCTCTTCTTTTTTCTGTGTGACATTGTAAAGCACATTGGTCAACTTGTGTTGTTTTAATTGTTCTGTGTAAATAAAGTTGCTATTTCTATTGCTGTTTGCTCGTTTAACTAGTTTGTGATGTTTTAAGGACTCAGTAATGCGCCATAAGAAGTCTTTATGGATTAAGACCTTTGGACAAAAGCATTGTGTGAAGGGGAAAAAAAATACGTAGACAGCATTTGCTGTCACTCAATACATTCCAACCCTTGTGACCCACACGCACACACACACACACACACTCCCACGCTCACACGCACAAAGAAAAAACACAAATTATGACTCCTTGTCATAATTACAGACCGTTTCCCTCCCTCTAGTTTTAGCAGTTGAAGTGAACTCACTGCACCCTTTTTTCGCCTCGCGTCCCACAGCTAACCACAACAGTGAGAAGACGAGGAATCGAACTCTTCGTATTTCGAGAGCAAGAGTCTGGTGACCTCTAACCCTTCAGGGGCCCCTCGATCGCCCCGTGTTTCTCTCTCTCCCCCAGCAAACGCCTGACCCCGGGTCTGGATGAAGCTTGACCTAGTCTGTCTGGAGGGGGTCGGACGCTTTTGTCTCGATTTCTTCCTTTAACCCCCACCACACACACACGCACACACACCTCACTCGGGACACATCACACCGTCCACACGCACCGTCCCGCGACTCTCCAACTGTGAATCCTGTTCATTCCCAAACCTCTCTGGTGTGTTTCCCAGCGGTTATAGTGGAACTAATAGGGATCATCACGGTTTGTCTCTCAGACGGCCGTCTGGACGCGGGAGCTTTGCGTGTGAAAAGCATAAGCCCTCATTCAGAACTCAGATAACAGAAAAGCAAACAACGGTGGAATGCACTGAATGAACTCTGCCAGAGTGAAAGCGCACGGCGCGTCACACTCGAAACGACTTTTGAGCCACAACAAAGGGACAGAACTGAGAAAAAAGAAGAGGTTGGGAAGTGAAATAAGCTTGAAGTACTTACCTCGCACTGTAAGGTCATCAGAGCCCAACTCACAGTTTCCAGAACGCCGATTTTATCAAAAAATGTGACCAAAAATTATTTTTTCTTATCAAAAAGTAGCCTCCAAAATCTCCAGTCCTCCAGAATGAGTTAACTTCCAGAATAATCAGTCTTTCTCGCATACATTTTTCTCCCTCTCATACTCTTTCGCCCGCTTCATTTGCTCCCGAAACCCACACACAAGCACACGCAGTCGGTCACAAAGCAAACTGTAGGTACACAGAGTCTTCAGCCGGTCCCACACACACACGCACACACACACACACACTCACAGCCTTGTCTCAGGCTGCTGGAATGGGCTATATATGACTCGCTTGATGGACAGAGGCACATTCTGTCAGGTGACAGAAAGAAGCTCTTCTGATTGGCTGGTTGAGGCCAGCCCCGGGGCCGGAGCGCTGTGATTGGCTGGTTTCGAGGTTGCTGAAAGAAGAATCTTTCAGTTTTCCAGACTACTGTTCTGGCCGGGGCAGGACTACTGCTCTCTGTCAGTCCTAACACTAATCACAGAGAGAGAGAGAGAGAGAGAGAGAAACATCCAAACACACACTCACTTACAGCCCAAAACACACCCCATCAGACCATTATATACACACATATATAATGTTCAATTTCTAAGGCCAGTTTTTTACATGATTTCTGTATTATAATCTTTTTTTTTTATTGTTTTATGTTATTATTATTTTTGCTATATCTAGCCATTAAAAAAAAACAAAAACCAAAAAACGTGTGTATGTATATATATATATATATATATGTATGTATATATATATATATATATATATATATATATATATATATATATATATATATATATATATTTTTTATTTTTTATTTTTTTTTTATTTAATTTAATTATTATTATTTTCTGTACTAAATGTTCTAAATCATTTTTAGTTTGGATGCAGATGTAAATTTATGTTCATTAACAAAAACATCTGTAAATGTAACAACCTAATTTTTCATCCATTGCGTTGTTTTAATGCAAAATGTATTTTTTTGTCATGCCACTAAAGCTTTCTGAATTGAATTGAATTGAGAGAGAGAGAGAGAGAGGGAAAAAGAGAGAGAGAGAGAGAGAGAGAGAGAGAGTGAGGGAAAAAGAGAGAGAGAGTGAGGGAAAAAGAGAGAGAGAGAGAGAGAGAGAGAGAGAGAGAGAGAGAGGGAAAAAGAGAGAGAGAGAGAGAGAGAGAGAGAGAGTGAGAGGACAAGAATAGTCTGAGTTGTTGTGTGGCTATTTTGCCTCAATAAAAGTGTCAGGAAGTGAGGTTTCGGAGGCAGGGATGTCGGTTGCCTGCCGCTGTCAGTGCTGTGTTTCACATTTACTGGAGAAAAAATGAACTTACTAAAATACAGCAATAAATTATAAAGCATTTGTTGTGGAGGACAAAATGGAGGACAAATATGGTCAGAATTACTTTAAAACGAGAGAGAGAAAAAAATCTGCCCTGACGTTCATTAAAATGTTTCAACGTCTGATTTTACTCAAAGCATGACGTTCTACCGGAGCCTCGGTGAGAACATGGACAAAAGAACAGGGGTAATTTAGTCAGTATAACGTGCTTTAATTACTGGCTTTTTGTTCAGTAACGAAGCTGAGATGAAAAAGTTCCATTGTGATGATAATTTTTTATACATGCTGTAAGTAAGACCGGAAAAAAGCAACATTGCAGGACGATAACAATACGCTAGCAATGGTTTTAGAAGACTTGGAAAAATAACCAATCATAGATTAGGGATTTACCTAAAAGAGCTAGTGAACTGAACCACTTTTCTAATTAGCTCACTTAAACGCATCATATATATATATGGTGCTTTTAATTGAGATAATTAGAAAAGTGGTTAATATATATATATGATGAGTTTAAGTGAGCTAATTAGAAAAGTGGGTGGTTGAGATTAATCTGCTATTTCCACAACAAACGTATTCCAGGGGCCGGTTTCACAAAGCTACTTTAGACCGGTCTATAGTGTTAGACTAGTCTAATGCAAGTTAGACTGTTTCACAAAAATAAAGACTGACTTAATTTAGACCAAAAACATTAGACATCTAACCCAGGCTAACTAAGGTCTAAGACTCTCTGTTACCTTGGCAACCAGCAGTAACAATCAGTTACATTACAAACAGCCAAAAGAAAAGGGAAAATGGCTCATAATTTAAACATTTCTTCTTGTTACTACATTCTCCGCTAAATTTCCCAAGTAAAATGTCCTTGTTATACTCCTCCAACAAACACATATTTTCTGCTGGGGTAAACTGCCCTGAGAGGTTGAATGCGCTTACTCGATCCGCCATATTTTTTGTTTTGAAAAGTGTCTTATTTTACCCAGAATGCATTGCAGTGTAGTCCTACTTAAGACAGTCTTAAGTGTTTTGTGCAACGGTCTGATTTAGATGTCTATCTGAAGTCTGACTATCTACTATATCTAAGCCATAGTCAAAGTCTATCTTTGTGAAACCGGCCCCAGTTTTCGTTTGCATACACAGTTTACTGGTGAACTTCTGTTTAACATCTTAACAGTCGCTAATACTTTATTAGTGGATGCAGATATTGATTTGACACCTGATGATTAGTGCCTGATCACATTATTGACTCCAAATGACTCAAAATCTCATAACCTGGTTTGAGTTCGTGCTCTTCATGTGCAACCGAGACTTCAAAACGACGGCGAAGGGGAACATTTCCAACTAATAACTACTTGAATTTCACATTCATTGCTTTCAAAGAATTTCTTTCTGAATTTTTCATGAAAATTAAATAACTTCCTCATATACAGCAGTAAATGCGACTTTTGTTACAATAGCATATCATTTTGTTTAAGTAATTTGTTTTTTAATATAAGTAAATGTTTATATATTTTAAATGTCTTAACATTTGAATAAAGTTTGATCCACTACAGTTTGATTCTTTTTTTTTTGGGACGTTATCGTCAACTAAAATGCTTTGAAATGGACTGAAATTTTGGTCAAAAGACAAACTATTGCTACAACGAAACGCTCAGTCAGCATTAGTCAAAATCGGCCATCATATCTGTTACTGACATAGTTATATTGATTTTCAGCGATCATGTTGACCCCATCTCTACTGTAACTCTGAAATGCTTCCCTCACTAGATGTTTATTTGATTTTTCTCGCTCAGCCTGGGTTTATATTGTGCTCTTCTTCCCTGTTGCATTTCAGATGTTTCAGATAAATCTGCAGTCGTGTCTCCGAAGCGAAATCATGCTTTATTCTCTTCCATCCACCCTTCTCGCGCGATGACGACAAAGCCACGCTGGAAACCGGAACGATTGCTTTCATTCTTATCTGATAACGTCTCGCCACTGGCCATAAAACTCCTTTTCCTCCTCTTGTTCCTCACAACTCTTCTCTTGTTTAACCCGAGTGTTTTAAGCAGGCCTGTGTCGGGATGCTAGCGTTTCGCCGGGCCTTCGCGTGTCCATATGCATGAGTGTGTGGCCCAGCGAGCAGTCAGATGGAATAGATGTGAGTTGTGCCCAAGATGGCACCCGATGCCCCGAGCGTCAACAGAGCATGAGTGTGTATGAGCGGAGCCGAGGGCCGAGGAGCCCAAGCGTAAAATCCTCTCGTTAGGATCCTCTGATTGTCACGTCACACTGAAGCTGATGCGAGGAGATTGCTAGGCCCATTTCTGCCTGATCCTTCTTCAGCTTCGCTTAGCAGAGCATTAGATCTTCCCTCAGATATTCGTCCTCCTCCACGCTTTCTGGCTCTGCGAGTCGCGATGCAGACATGCTAATTGATTGTAAACCTCTAGCTGCAGTTGTGTATGTAATGCGAGGTTGGAATGGGTTGCATTCGCTTCAGATGTGGGTGATGAAATGCTAAAAAACCCAATTTACTCACTCTCATGTCATTGCAACCCGGAATGACACAATCCTTGCTAACAGGGAACGCTGGTTTACTTTCTGGCAAGATTCTCTTAATGTTAATATTAGGGGTGTAACGAGACCCTCATGTTACGATTCGATACATATCAGGATACTGAACTCACAATACGATATTATTGCCATACTTAGGCCATGTCCACACTAATACGGTTTCGTTTGAAAACGTATATTTTTCTCTCCGTTTTGGCCTTCCGTCCGGCGTTTTTATTAATGAAAACGGAGCTTTTTGGAAAACGCACTCCAAAGCGGATACTTTTGAAAACGCTGTAGTGTGGACTGTGAAACCGGAGGCATTTAAAAACGATAACGTAAATTTAGTCATGTGACGCATATTGTACCAATAGATATTCGTGTTTATTACCAGTATTGTGCCTGTTATGTGCTATTCACTTTCACACTGTTGCTAAAAATATTCTACATTGCACACTCATATCACAGTCCTGCAAAGATGACAGAATTTACTCACATTTCCTGGCCTTCCTTCGGCAATACATGAGCTGGTAGTTGCGTTTTAGACCAAACATATGGTGTCTGCGTGCGACCTGGACGCATCAGTGAATGGTGAGTTATTTTATTCAATGAAATTATCCTGTCAGAAGAATTGCGCGATAACTTCATTATTTATTTTTCCATCTGAATCATATCAGTGAGCTTTTGTGGGGGTTTA
The DNA here is from genome assembly GCA_022828995.1 of Vimba vimba. Lineage (NCBI taxonomy): Eukaryota > Metazoa > Chordata > Actinopteri > Cypriniformes > Leuciscidae > Vimba > Vimba vimba. The sequence goes on along the minus strand of CM040835.1, from coordinate 3,863,181 downwards.
ACGCATGCGCAGTAAAGGTGAATTCAGCGTTTTCATGCGTTTTTCAAAAGTTTCTCATGCACACTGAAACGTCCGAAAACGCCTGAAAACGTTAGTGTGGACGGAGAGCGTTTATTAATGTAGACGTAGCCTTAATCGCAAAAAAGGTTAACAAAAAATGCACTGTTGATTTAAAATGTTAAATTTGGTATTACATTGTGTGTGTAAATGAATAGTCTTGGACTTGGTGCTGGAAACCCAATGCACAGGACAATAGAGACACCAGAATAAACAATATTCATGATTCTGAAGATGAAAATACAGAATTATTTTAGACAAATATGCTTTCGCTCTGTCACTGACTAGATATAAAGACACGGACACTTTTACTGGTAACATCAGACATTTGGCATTATCAGGACCCACAAATATTCCCCCATTGCTTTATTATACATTATTATTCAACATTATATATAGCACTTTAATATTTTACTGACACTAAAACTCTGAAAACTTTTGGGTGAATTATACACAATACATATAGCCTAGTCAACTATCCATGATTCATATTGTTGCAGTTTTGTATTGCGATATATTGTGACACAATGGGCCCTATTTTAACAATCTATGCGCATAGTCTAAAGCGCAAGTTCACTTACTGTAGGTCATGTCCGAATCCACTTTTGCTAGTTTAAAGGTCCCCTATTATGCAAAATTCACTTTTGCATGCTGTTTGGACATAAATGTGTGTTGGCAGTGTGTGTACACAACCAGCCAATAGTGATAAAAATCCACTCACTCCTTTTTTATTAATCCCCATAAATCATCAGCAGTGTCTCCCAACGACCTGTTTTCAGAATGCTGTTTTAGTGATGTCACTACAGCACAGGCCCCGCCCACGAGTGTTGACAGACACTGCCGTTCTAACATAGCCCCGCCCTGATCGAGTTCACAGCTGCTGCACTGACGAGAAAGTCTCCCAAGAGTAGTAGGTGTTGTGTGGCTGGATGTATTAATCCACATAGCTCTCTCTATTTACTCCCGAAATCTGAGGCAGCCGCTGAAGACGAGGTGGAATTATTTTGTTTTTAAAGAAAATGCTCCCTCAACTCTACCGAAATTTGTTTATGTACTTGCACACTTCTCTTATAACTTACTGTGTTTACTCAGCTCTTACGGTGATTTTCTGAAGTAAAACTGACGCTTCATGTTTTGTGTGATGTACAATAAACTTTATTAAACTCATCAGTATATGTTTGGTCCAGTGGCGGCTGCTGGTCTTTCAAAGAGGGGAAGCTCATTTTCGGCCTACATCAAACAAATTGTCCATTTATTTATACGTAAATTCTGCCCAACGTCCCTTTTCAAGAAAATGCTCTGTGACCCTATATCGTTCCAACTAGGCGTCTTTTCCAGTAACTTGACCAGTGTCCTCTCAATGGCCAGCAGAGTTAGGTATAATTGTATAAATGTAATAATATAATAAAGGTATAAATAATAATATAATAAAGTATAATAATAATACTACTAATAATATATAGGCTATTTTTAATTATTTTAATAATAATTGTTTTAATTATTACTAATAATATTATAAAAAATATAATAGGATAAGTAGCCTAATAATATAATAAAGTTATAAATGTAAATGTAAATGTATAATTTTATGAAATGTATTATGAAAAATGGCTAGCAATTTCGACAAGCAAATACCAAGAAAGAGGTAGCAGCAGTTTGTCTTTTGACTATCGCTTGAAAAATCCGCGATGGGACTGAGCTCCAATAGCTTCAGCGGCAGTGACTTTTTATTGTATGAAATCGCTGTCAATCAAAAGGAGATGCAGCCCCTCCAATCATCACGTGGAAGCCCGGAGTCCGGGCCAGCCCACTCCTCATTCACCCCCAGAGACGCTGAGCGTCCGTGGGCGGGACATAATCGCAGCATTTATCCAATGACCGTCTAGTTTCGAAGCGCTGAAAAAAACTGTTCAGAGCAGCCCCATTGAAGTCAATGGACGCTGGGCTTCAGCAGGAAAATGCACTGTCTGTGACGGTGACGCTACGGGAATGTATGAGAAGGAAATCGAGTCAGCCGACCTGCTGTATGTAGCTGATTCTGAACGAACTCGTCTTTGAGATTAACGTTTTCTAACGCATTTTTAGTCAATAAAATGTTAACACAATAGTACATATTTGACCATTCATTTTTTGACATTATAGGGGAAGCCGAGCTTCCCTTGCAGTCTTAAAGAAATCCCCACGGGTTTGGTCATCATTCGGACCTGATCCGAAACAGCAGACTTGTAGGCTATTAATAATGGATACAAGCAGATGACAAATACGTTATAACCGTAATTAAACTTCTAAACTATACCTGTTCCATCTCTATACAGCACTCTGACTCTGTAGGCATTATTGTCCGACTCGAAATGAACACCGTTACTGAGAGTTTCTGATATTATCATCATTCCGTGAGATGAAATTGTCCTGAGAGACTGAACGCGAGCTCATGAAGCTCCGCCCCCTGGGTCATCCAGCAGCAGCTCATTTGCATTTAAAGGGCACACACTAAAACAGCGTGTTTTTCTGAGCCCCAAAAAATGATCTGTTGGGTATTTTGAGCTAAAACTTCGCATACACACTCTGGGGACATCAGAGACTTATTTTACATCTTGTGAAAAGGGGCATAATACGGGACCTTTAACGACGGGAAAAATGGTCGGTGCTCCCGGCGCATGGTCTAAAAGGGTGGTCTCTATTCTCTTAATGAGTAATGGGTGTGTTTTGGGATTTACGTGCGTTAAACCATTCAGAGTCTCGTCTCCCATTCCCTTTAAATGCCAGTTGCGCTCGCGCCGTGGCGGATTCGCTATTTACATGACGGAATTTGATAGTGGAAAGACTCAGAGCGCAAACGGATCTGCTCGTGCGCGAGGTTAAAGAGCGCAAGCAGAACATCTACGGGACAAGCCGGATTCACCATATCTTTATGTACACAATAATAATCTTTTACATTGTAATCCTTTTATTTTAAATATTTGGCATGTTTGTGTGCTGCTGTGCGTCCCTGTGTGTGTGATAAGCAGAGTGTGCGTTGTGGACCCGACTATAAGTGCACATTACTAATGCGCTCTTTAAATAACAAAAAAAATAATAATAATATTGCGCCATTGACTTTAGAGCAGGTTTCAGTTGGTCAATGGCTTTGTCTATTTCTGTTGCCTCAAAATAGTAACGCGCCTGAACACACACACTCGGCGCAGGACGTGGAAATGATAACTGTGTCATTGCGCCGGGTGTAAGATAGGGTCCAATATATTGTTACACCCCTAGTTAATATTTTATCAGTAACAATAATAGAATATTTGATCAAAGTTATCTCATTGCTCATGGAACATTTTAGTTGGAATTTTGTTTTAAATGTTACTTGTTTGGGAATGTTCAAAGAACATTTGAAAGTATCATTCCGATAATGTCTGCAAAATGATAAAATGGAATGTTCCCTTAAAGTTCAGATAACCAAGAAAAAAACATTTAAAAAACTGGACGTATAACGTTCAGAGAACATTCAGAAATAATGTTTTTTATAACTTAATGTTAGCATTATCAAAATGTTCTTAGAACGTATATTTGTTAGCTGGAAAAGAAGACATTTCATGTTGCTTTTTTTTCAGTGGCTGTCTGGCTTCAGAGAGCTTTAAAAAATCCATAAGTATAAATTCATAAGATGCACACAAGAACATTTGTCTTTTTCTGAAATGGAAATAGTCAGGGTGGTCGGGTCGCCTAGATCACATGTAATGTTCACAACTTTCATGGAGTCTTTGTCTACTGAAAGGTTATTAATGAGCTGAAGAATTGGGGTGATGTTAAACAACAATCCATTGAAGTACAAAAGTGCACAGCCTTGTTTTCATTCCTTTCAGAAGTGAAACATGCAGCTATCTTCTATAGACATCTATCAATAGGTGTCTTTACATGCACTCATTTTTGCAAGTCATCCAATGCCATTTCAGATTCTGAAAGTTCTGTTTTTATATGATCCATAAATGTTGTAATCAGAATCACATATATTCGCTCACATGTATTCTGAGCAAAACTTCAGCGCATGCGCAGTAATGCGAGTATAACTGCAGATTTTGCCTTGAGATATTTTTGGGCAATAGAAGATCGGTTAAATACACCGGAGCTGAACCATTTAGGGCCTTATAGGGTCAATAGCAATACGTTGTAATCCATACAGAACTTAACAGACGATATAATTGGGTTTATATGATCATATTTTGATCATTTGAACTCTAGCAGCTGCATTTTGGACTAACTATAGCTTGTTTATTGAGTATGAAGGCGTTTCAGTCCGATTGAACCATCAATCCGATTATAAACAGATTATTTGTGTGCATGAATTGCAGATATTGACTCCAAATGACAATCTTATGTATCGTAACCTGGTTTAAGTTTGAATTTGAACGTGCATATTCCGTGTGCTAAGTGATAGTGGAAGGGAAGATTTTCATTTCAATAATTTAACAGAATATATATAAAATGAGGTTGTTACAGAATATATATAAAATGAGGTTGTTACAGAGTATATATAAATGAGGTTGTTACAATGTTTGCAGATGTTACTGTTTTTGTTAATGAACATAAATTTACATCTGCATCCCAACTCAAGCTACTGTCAAACGTTCCTAAGAGCCAAACCGTGTAACGTTATTAATATTGCAGCCTGCACTGCAAACTGTGCCGAAGTTGTTTTTTTAAGTTTCTCATGTTCTTTTAAGATTTGGTTAAGGAAAAAAGACTGGAAGAGGATTTTACTTCTGTTAGCTTGTGCATATTTTAATGTAGAAAAAATATTTTATGATTTTTTTTATTTTTTTTTATATTCTACCTCAGATTTGTGAAATGTCCTCCTGTTTGGCAAATGTTTGTCATGTTCTGACAATAAAGAGTAGTTTAAAATCACAATTAATTGTCTGGATTATACAACTTTCACTCTGGAGCAAAAATCATGGTATCGCTTTATTTTGATGGTCCCTTTTGAACATTCTGCTGACTAAAAGTAACTTTGCAACTACATGTCAACTAACTCTCATTAGAGTATTAATAGACTGTCTGCTTAATATCTGCTAACTCTTTATTGTGATGCTCCCCAACAGACATTCTACTGACTATAAGCAACTTTGCAGCTACATTTCTGCTTACTCTAACCCTAATCAGTCTACTAATACTCTACTAATACTCTAATAGAGTTAGTAGACATGTAGGTGCAACGTTACTAGTCAACAGAATGTGTTAAAGGGACCATCAAAATAATATGAAACCAAAATCTTTAAACCTTTTAAATTTGAAAGAAATAGATTAGGCATTTATCGTGATTATTATCGATATTGAATGATATGAAAAATGTTGTGATGATTTTTTGGGCCATATACAGGTGAAACTCGAAAAATTAGAATATCGTGCAAAAGTTTGTGTATTTCAGTAATTCAAATTAAAAGGTCAAACTAATATATTTAGTACATATAACTATATACATGCATGATTATACTTTTCAGAGGGCCGACATTTCTGTATTTAAAATCCTTTTTTTTTTTATTGATTTCATGCAATATTCTAATTTTCTGAGATTTTGAATTTGTGCTTTTCATAAGCTGTAAGCCATAATCATCAAAATTATAACTTTTGCACGATATTCTAATTTTTCGAGTTTCACCTGTAGTCTAGCCACATGTTTGTGGGATTTCTTTAGAGAAGCCGCTTTATCTGATTTGTGAACAATGCATCAGATTTTTCCAGTGAATCTGACTGATCTGAGGGGTGTTTCCCGCACAACTACATATCTTGTTGCTTAATCACTTTAGGATGATGCATCGTTGGAGAAATTAACTAGATAATCTCAAATGTTTCCCTGAAACCGTGTTGTTAATGAGGGGGTGTAGTAATAACTTCTGCTAATTAATCAGTTGAGATTAAATTTCGACCAAAACTCAAACAAGTTTTAGCGTTTTAGCACTTCCGGTTCCATCGTCCTGAAGTCAGTGGGTTTTTTGAATGGGTTTCTGGTTGAAATTGCTCTGCTGTTTGTTGGAACTATAGCTTTGGGAAACAAAAGCAATAGACCTTTTACGAATATAAACAAAATATAAAATATATAAACTATTATACATTATTATTTTATACAATAATTATACATTATTCAACATTTTATTAGCTTATATTTCCGTTTTTGCGTAAATGGTCTATTTGTTGAACAATGTTGGTAATGTTGGAACTTGCGACCATAATGCTAACGACCAACGCTAACGATGCGTTCGTTTGATGAGGTCATCTCATGAGGTCATCTCACTAGCTCAATGAGCCGGTCAAAGGTGAGGATGACCAAGCTATCAAATATGTCTTCAGAAGACTTGATGTCGCACACAGGTCATATGGACAGTTCATTTTATGGTGCATCTTTTTTAAAGCTTGAAAGCTTTACTGCTCGTTCATTGAACTGGCATTTAAAAGAGTGACGAGTAAAGTCTTCAGAATTTCTCTTTTAGTGCTCCACAGAAGAAAGAAAGTTGTGTTTATTATTCCATGTGACCGGTTTCAAACTTTACAGACATCTGTGAAAAAAGGGCATAATATGTCCTCTTTAAAAGACAAAGTCTTGATGCTGTTTTTGGGCTCTAGTAGAGCAGGTTTTCCTGCTTGAATGTTGATTATTTTCCTCATATTCTCCACTGTTGCAGCTCCTCTCTTCCTAGTCTGTCAGTAACGCTCTGTTTACTTCCTGTCTCTATGAAGCCCCTCCTTCTGAAAAGCACACTGTGCTCTGATTGGTCGGCTGGAGCAGTGTGTTGTGATTGGTCGAGTGTGTTTGGGAATGTCCCGCCCCTTCCCATAACCGCCAGTTTAACACACTTAACTAACTCAACCAGGCCCCGCCCCTTTATTCTGCGTATGAATTATTTAAATGAGGAATATCGTGACCATAGACTGTAAAAAAATATGGACGTAGTGTCCGTGACGTCACCCGTAGGTTTCTGAAGAGCATTTTTGAAGCCTAAAGTAGGCGGAGCCGGCCGTCGCCATCTTGGCCTCGCGTCACTCCCGGATAACAGAAAATAGGCAAACAGGCGGGGCGTGAGTGGAGCTGAGCAGCCGTAATCACCTAGCTCGACGTCATAGATATAAACACTGTTTTACATCTATGATATATCTATAAACACTGTTTATATCTATGGCTCGACGTGATCGAGTTAGCTGATGATGTAAAGCCAATTAAAAGTTCCTGTTTTTGCCCTTCGAAATATTATATTATAATATTTAAAAGACACGGCTACAAGTGAGACTGTGTATTGTGATTCTGTACTATTCTGCTAACGTTAGTTGAAAATGTATTATGCAGTAACTTAATATTACTCTGAGTGTGTGTGTGACAGTGATTTATGTGCACGTCAGTCACTCTTTATGGTCCGTCAGCGCGGCATCGCTCGTCAAGTTCGTAGAGAGCTTATTAAGTCCATTTTAAATTCTGATTTTGGCCGCCTCTCAAATGGGTTATAGATATATTGCCTATGAAGTTAAAGTAAATGCGCTAGAAAATCCGCGCTCATTCATGGATGTGCATTTATAGCATGGACGGAGAAAGCGCCGACGACTGCATGATTTCATCTGACGGTACATAAGCATATTATAATCTATATCTGTTCCGTGAGAGCAGAACGAACGAGCCTTTATTGACGTTTTTAAATCTGAAAACTCCAAAAAGCAACGAAATTGTCAGACATCCATTAGTGCATGTTCACAGAGGAAAACTGAAATACAGCGCTGGTTGTTCTCTCGAACGATACTCGACGACAACAATCCTAAGCCGTGGGCGAAGTTAACGTTACTTAATGGGTGTATTCAATAGTATGAAATAATCCCGAAAAAAAAGCACAAAACAAGGCAGAGATGGCAAGTTCAGCAGCTAACATTTGCTGAGGTGAAGTGACGGCTAGTAACAACAGACAAGAGGCTAGCATTGACATCAGCGACAACCCACCTGTCACTCAAGTGGCCACACCCTTAATTATGCAGAACTTTAAATATTAATCAACTAAACGGATGAGTTATAAAAAAAATCACCCCCCTCACAGTTGTCATGAAGGGCAAAAATAGCTTTATAGACCAAAAAAACATACAGACACCAGGCTGTAAACACGTTTTTTTCTGCTGTAAAATTTGGTATTTTAACATGGGGGAGATACAGATTTGACTCACTTCTGACATCAGCCTCAAGCGGCCAGTCAACGAATTGCAGTTTAACTCACTTCCGTGTTGGTTTCAAGAGAAAGACGGAGAGGTTGCCGCTTGATCATGACGTGTTCGTTCCCGGAAGAAACTCAAGACTACAATGGAGGCGTTTCAGGGAGTTCAGAAACACTGACACTGATATAGAGAAGAACTCCCGCTGGAGGAAACCTTTTCAAACAGCAACATTACACTCTAAAGAAAGTTGGTAACACTTTACAATAAGATTCATTAGTTAACATTAGTTAACTAACTTAGTTAACATGAACTAAGAATGAAAATACTTCTTCAGCATTAATCTTAGTTAATTTCAATATTTACTAATACGTTATTAAAATCAAAGGTTGTATTTCTTAACATTAGTTAATGCACTGTGAACTAACATGAACAAACAATAAACAGCTGTATTTTTATTAACTAACATTAACAAAGATGAACAAATACAGTAACAAATGTATTGCTCATGGTTAGTTCATGTTAGTTAATACATTATCTAATGTTAAAGGGCCTATATGCAACTTTTCCCCCAAAATAAACGTAACAATAGCCTTTTTATTTGACTATGTATGACTCAAACATCTCCTGATGAGCATACTGACACCTTGTCAGCTCACAGCGGGTGCACCTATAAGCCTGTATCCTATTTTTCCTATTTTCTGTCGGGTCGGATTTTTCGCGCGCTGTCTGCGGATGTGACGTCAAGCGCGTTCATGTTAAACGTTTCAGATCACTCTGCCACCACCGCTAGTCAGCAAACAAACTTAGTTTCTCAAACAATATATGTATTTGACTGTTCTTACCTCTGTAAACATAATGTAGACTTCTTTGCAGCGGATGACTTGTGAAGTGTGCACGTACGAGAGCGAGCAGAAAGGAAGAGCAGTTCCGTTTTTTGGCCACAGGTGTCAGTCGCGAGTTTAAATTTCAGAAAAAAGCATATAGCCCCTTTAACTAATGAGCCTTATTGTAAAGACAATCTGATTAGACAATCTGAGCTGTTTAAGGGCACCAGCTCTGCACTGCATTATGGGTACTGTAGTTTATAAATGTAATTCAGCAATGGTGGGAACAGAAGGCATGTGGATCTGCCATGCGAGGCTTAGCGCTCTCTCTACACAAACACATTAAACACATGAAACTCAACATCTGGGCGTCTGGGCAGTGCCGGCCACATGTGCGGCTGCAGGGAATCAGCCTGCCAGTAAAGTGTGTAATCGCTGCGGGCCTTTGTTTCAGATCAGAAATATACACAGGCTGAACCTGAAGGGTTGCATGCTTTTTATAACAAATATTTGTGAAATTGTATTTTATAAACATTATATTTTTTTAAACTAAACTAGTTTGAATGAGTGTGTTGATCTCAAATTAAATCCCTTGTGTAAAGGATTAAAGTAGCAATTTAACAGGAACACTGTGTCCTAACCAGACGCGATAAAAGGCATCTTTTCCTTAAACAGAGTTTTTGTCCGTGACGGTGATACGTGATGAGTGACAGACGACTCTGTTTTTTTAGTTTCTGTTTTTGCAAAATCGTGGCTCTAACAACAACATGCAAAGTATGACAATGATAATCTCAGGTACTAATAGGTACTTGAATATCATTTTGCGTGACCTTTATTGCTGTACTGAAAGTGACAATGAATAATTCACCTTGGATGTTGAAAATAAATGAAAGGAAACAAGAACGTTCAAACTGTGAAAAAACAAGTGTATTGTATGATAAAGATTGTTTCAGTGACTGAGTATGTATATTTGATCATGTTAAAATGGTGTAATATTTATGAATTTGATAATGTAACATTTGGTTGTGAGTGCAGTGCACTTGCATCGAGACTCCACCCACACGCTCTTCTGATTGGCTGTGAGTTTTGATTGATTTGTATGTGAGTGCAGTGCGCTTGTATCGAGACTCCACCCACACACTCTTCTGATTGGCTGTGATTTTGGATTGATTTTAATAGCGAGTGAAGTGCGCTTGCATCGAGACTCTGCCCACACGCTCTTCTGATTGGCTGTGATTTTGGATTGATTTGTATGTGAGTGCAGTGCGCTTGCATCGAGACTCCGCCCACACACTCTTCTGATTGGCTGTGATTTTGGATTGATTTGATTGCGAGTGCAGTGCGCTTGCATCGAGACTCCGCCATCACACTCTTCTGATTGGCTGTGATTTTGGATTGATTTGGTTGTGAGTGCAGTGCGCTTGCAGAGAGACTCCGCCCACACACTCTTCTGATTGGCTGTGGTTTTGGATTGATTTGGTTGCAAGTGCAGTTCGCTTGCAGTGAGACTCCGCCCACACGCTCTTCTGATTGGCTGTGATTTTGGATTGATTTTAATAGCGAGTGAAGTGCGCTTGCATCGAGACTCTGCCCACACGCTCTTCTGATTGGCTGTGATTTTGGATTGATTTGTATGTGAGTGCAGTGCGCTTGCATCGAGACTCCGCCCACACACTCTTCTGATTGGCTGTGATTTTGGATTGATTTGATTGCGAGTGCAGTGCGCTTGCATCGAGACTCCGCCATCACACTCTTCTGATTGGCTGTGATTTTGGATTGATTTGGTTGTGAGTGCAGTGCGCTTGCAGAGAGACTCCGCCCACACACTCTTCTGATTGGCTGTGGTTTTGGATTGATTTGGTTGTGAGTGCAGTGCGCTTGCAGAGAGACTCCGCCCACACACTCTTCTGATTGGCTGTGGTTTTGGATTGATTTGATTGCGAGTGCAGTTCGCTTGCAGTGAGACTCCGCCCACACGCTCTTCTGATTGGCTGTGATTTTGGATTGATTTGGTTGCGAGTGCAGTGCGCTTGCAGTGAGACTCCGCCCACTTTGATTGACTTTTTCACGTCTTTTAGTCGTGTCTCGTCTGATGTCTTATCTCATCTTGTCTGGTTAGGACACGTTGTTAAGTGGCTTGATTTAAAATCTCTTCATCTGAAACCCAGAGAGGACAAACAATAACATGGAAAAACTTTCTTCCCATTAGTCAAATATCTGTCCCGTTCCTCTTGAATCAGAGCACTGCTACCTTTCGCACATACTAACACACCCATGGGAAGTGTGGAATAAAGATGAATTATTTAGTTATTTTTTAAGTTAACTCTGAGTTAGTCAAGAGTGGCGGTGGGGGAGGGATCCGCACTCGAATTCCCCCTAACTGAACCCGCTGAACCTAAAACACGCTCTAAAAGTGATTGGCCTCTTCCTGTGCCGCCCCGACTCAGTGAGGGCTAATGTTTAAGACTCATTCCAAGCTTTCATATTTGGATGGGGACGTGTTTTATTATGTATATGTGAGTGGACTTTGAAGCTTTCAGAAGTCATCATAACTTGCTGTAGATTTACCGTATACTTGTTCACTTCGGACAATTTCTTCTGTGAAAATGATACTAGAGAAATTGTCTCCCCCAGCCGGACTACATGTGCTTCAGCCTGATGTTCCTGCTCACTTCTGGCTTGTGTTGTAGGTTCTGGCAGCAGTGCTGGTGTTGGCGGCTCGGGTGGGAATGAGAGCCACATGTCGAGTGCAGTGAGCTGGACTATTTCAGGGAAAACCCTCTGCTTAGAGCGCATTTTTACTCGACTCTGTCACCGATCGGCATCATGCAGAGATTCACGGGCCCTGCCGCTCATTATGGTGTCAGAACACAGTCGACCGGAGACTCGGCGAGCCACGCGTGATCCGTCATAACGGGAACGCTGCGCGGTTGATGTTTTAATGCGCCAATGGAGTAAAATTTTGGTCTTTTCTTTGGAGTATGTCCAATGCTTTATTAGTTAGTATGCATAATAAAGATATTCATTAATTTTATTCAAATGTTTATTTTTCTGTTTCATATCGGATTATGATTTTAATGTACACTAAAAATGATATACCGACCCCAGACTTTTGAATGAAACTCCCCCGTAGTCATTCATTTTATCCCTTAAAACTCATCTTTGATCACCAAAATGACATATTTAAATGTTTTTTCCTTGCCTTAAAATATCTTGACTGTAACTCGACACCCTTGCCTCATTTAGTGTGCATAGTTCTATGAATATGCAAATGAGCCCCGCCTCCACTCACTCACTCAGCTCAGAGATCCACTGGTTGACGATCACACGTTGATCTGATTGGTTACAAGGTAGTTTGTGACGTCAGAAACACCAGCGATTTCAAAGCGTGTTTTTGAGACTGTCTTTGGTTCACTGCAGTTTTAAGGAGAAAATACTCAGCAATAGAGTCGACTTATGAATTTACACATGGTTTGTCTTAAAGCATATTAAAAACACCACATAGACACATAAACAACGTTAGAAACTCGATTTTCACCACGGGGGGACTCCACAAGTCTCGCCAATGCTGCATTTATTTGATCAAAAATACAGCAAAAACTGCATTTTTTAAAACAATGTAATTTTATTTCAGCATCATTACTCTAGTCTTCAGTGTCACATGATCCTGATTTGCAAAATAATGTAGTATAAATTCAGACGAGGTAAAGCTCTTTTAAAGTGAGCTTGTGAACGATTTGACCAAGTACCAAGGTTTCCATTAAAGTTCGAGTGGAGGAATAAAACACAAGCAACAACTGTGATTTGTTGGAATGCTTAATATAGACATAAAACAGACAAAATGAAGGGATTTCAGGGAAAGAATAAAACAATTTGTTGAAATGTTATGATCTTGAGTATTTTATTATGTTATACACATCTGTGAATCGTGGACGTTTTGTTTGTTATCATAGACAATGAAGCGCAAACACAGATTGTTTTCTGGAACAATTATGGACAGTTACACAAATAGCCTGACAATCTTTGCACATCAAACACAGAGTGTGTTTGTCTCTCGCTGTAAGAAATATCATCTCAACGCAAGGCCATTTTATTTATCTAGCACTTCTCATACACAGTGGTGATTCAAAGTGCGTTACATCAAATAGGAATTAAAATCAAGATAATCACAATAAAAATATCATGCATAAGAAATAAAATAACAATAAAAGCATAGACAGATGATTAGATTATTAAAATGAATTGTTTAATGACACAAATTATTAAAAAATGACACAAATTATTAAAATGATTGCTAAATTCGGGACATCCCAATCAGAATAAGCGTTTCCCAAAAGTTAAAGAGATGTTATGAAGAAAATAAAATTTTCTTGATCTGTTGTTAAATACACAATGTCACGTTTGGTCAGGTAGTGGATGAAAAATGGTTATGAAAAATTAAATTATGACTGTTTTTAAAGGAGGTCGTCTTCAGTAATGTAGGATAATTACAGTAGGAGATGATACACTTGCTTCAAAGTTTCTGTTTAAGCTCAGCTTAAATAATCTCAGCTATGTCAAACTTATCCCGCTAGCAAAGTAAGGAAAACTGTGTGAATATGTGTGATTATTCCGATATATTTATTTTACGGTAACTAATTTTTGGCCAAATGTCCTGAGATCAGAAAACCAAACATTATTTCATTGGATGTTTTGGAGCGTGTGTCATAATGGCTTTATGGATGTATTCGTCACTGAACATCTCGATCTTGTAATGTCAGAGAGATTTGATCTTGTGTTTTTTCAGTTGTAAACCTGAAGAGATCACATCAGCCTTGTTTAGACATTGAGTTTGGGATGTCTTTCTGTTGTCATAAATCAGACTCATCTTCCGTTATTACTGTCAGCTAAACTCCACTTTGTGAAGATGAAATCGCTCCAGGAACGGAACAAATGTCAATAGAACAGTCATATTTGTGTCAGTCTGTTTTGCTTAATAAAATTAAAATAAAATAAAAACAAAGAAGTCTGTTCTGCTCACCAAGGCTGCATTTATTCGAACACAAATACAGTAAAACATTAATGTAAAACATTACATATTTAAAACATATATATTAAAATGTAATTTATTCCTGATCAAAGCTGAATTTTCAGCATCATTACTCCAGTCTTCAGTGTCACATGATCCTTCAGAAATCACTCTAATATGATGATTTGATGCTCAATAAATATTTATGATTATTATCATTGTGCTGCTTCGTATTTTTGTGGAAACTGTTATACATTCTTTGATGAATAGAAAGTTCAAAACCGCATTTATTTGAAACCAAAACTTTTTTATCATTATAAATGTGACTTTTGATCAATTTAATGTTATAAAATAAAATATTTTTGCTAAATAAAAGTATTAATTTCTCAGCTAAGATGTTATGCATTCAGTGGCTGTGGAAAGAATAGTGTATTATTATTGGTAGCTGGAGAGCATTAGTTGTAGGTCAGTGATGATCAGGCGTTGGAAATCTGCAGCTTTCTTCTTTCTCTCAGTGTTGGAGTAATCTTCAGTGAAAAGCCCAACCGTGTCTCTATTTAACCCAACCTTGGGTGTCTTTAATCTTCTGTTATAGGTTGAGCTGCAGAGAGCGTGGATTATTTGCCCACCCTTATTTATAAGCATGAAATCCTTTTTAACAAAGTAAAATTCCTGAATCCACTGTTCATTATGCATCTTACTTGAGCGAGGAAACACTCTCAGAAGAACGGCTCTTGACTCTTATGCCTAAAAGGTTCTTTATAACGATCAATGTTTAAAATTATTGCATAATACTTTCATGTTTAATGGGTTATATCTTTTTTTTTTTTCTAGTGATCAATGTTTATGAGCGGTTAAATTTATACAATTTAATCAAAATAAAACATAATAATTTGCCAGCCAGCGCCAGCATTTTTATATATATCATATATATATATATATATATATATATATATATATATATATATATCTCTCAAAAGAACAAACCGAGCCTCTGCGTTTTTATAAAAACATTTTATTCTAGCTTTATGTATTCTTTTTTGATCAACACTTGAATGTAGTTACGTTTAAAAAAATAATAATAAGCAGCAACATTTTGAATAAAAAGCTGAGAAAATCTCGGTTTTTTTAAGACTACATCTTGTCTTTTAGTGCTTGTTTCTGCTCTTTTTTGCCTGTGTTTTGATCCAGACATTCTCTACTCTTTCAGAATTTGTGTAATAGCACCCCATATAACTGGGAAAACACGGAAAGCTGGACAATTCTGTCAATAGAGTTAGTTAAAACTAAATATGTAAAATGATCCCATGATGGGAAGCTCTTGGGCCCTGTTCACAGCTGGTATTAAGATGCGTTTTGGTCGATCGGATCACGAGTGGATGACTCTAAATACAGGAGTAAATGGGTCTAAAACGCTTTGAGCTCGTCCAGTTTCCAGAGTCAGTGGAAAACACATTCGACCGGATTGCTTTCGTAGTGTAAACGCTCATGTGATCGAATGTGTTCAAACAGCCTCTAAAGACCGTCTTCTCTCCGTCTACTGGTCTAATGCGGGAACATTATGGGAAGAGCGACAGCCAGACGGGATTTAAACTCTGTCGACTGAAGACTCAAGTTTGGTTTGAAGATGAAAAACGTACGAAGCACAATGTTCTCTCATCATTCCTGATTTCTGACACACACTCACAGCGTTCGGCTGATCTCGCGTCTGTCAGGGCAGAATCTGAAGCTGATGCTCTCCGTGTGTTTCTCCGTCGTCTCCGTGTAAATTACATGAGCTTATTGTCCATTAGATCGTAAGATCTGAAAAGCCCAAACATTTACACACCCATAGACCCTCCCCTCGAAGAAATCAGGACAGAAGTGTTTGAAAGTGGACAGAAGAGATGGATTAAAACACCAGGGGCTCTATTTTAACGATCTGAAACGCAAGTATCAAGCGCAAAACGCAAGTAACTTTGTGGGCGGATCCCTAAAATGTGTTGGTCTGAAGTAGCTTCATTACTCATAGGTGTGGTTTGGGCGTAACGTGAAATAAACCAATCAGAGCGTCATCTCACATTCCCTTTAAGAGCAGGCGTGCTTGTTCCATGGCGGATTGCTATTATAACGGCGGATTTGCCAGGAGCGGTTCACAGCCGAGGAGACCGACGCTCTCGTCAGGGCCGTAAAACACAGAGAAGTGACACTGTATGGGGATGGAGAAACACACCCAAATACTCTTCGGTTAAACAGGCGTATAATAATTTGAGTAAATGTGTAAGCTAGATTTATGCCTATTTTTTCACATCTTCATGGACACCACAATAATTTCCCTCGTGTGGAATTTTTTCCTTGTAATTATGTATGGTTTGCAAAAATGTCAATGAGAGAAGCAAAGTGTATGTGCGTTGTGCACACGCTACATTATGGCCAAGCATGCACCCTCAAAATAGCATCTGAACACGCCACTGACTTTAGACGAGGTTTTTCCTGGTCAGAATTGTTTTCTGAAACTGCAAAATAGCACCAGTGAACATCTGTGCCGGAACACGCCTCCTCTTTTCGCTGAACCGCCCCCGGGAGCGCAAGTTCATTCCCTAATTTACCGACGTGCGTCTGTGGAGGGAAAAGTCCGCTGTGCGTCGGGTGCAAAATAGGAATGATACATGTGTACAAAGTCAATTGCGCTGGGTGCAAGATAGGGCCCCAGGTGTAAACGGGAATGTGTATCCCTCGTCTACTTGTGATCCGATCGACCAAAACACATCTTAACATCAGCTGTAAACAAACAGAGCCTATAAGGTTCATATTAAGTGCCTGACAGATCCCTTTAAGCAGCTTTTTTTTTATATAGTTTTTTTTTTATGTGGCTTTATCCAACATACACAATCTAACACTCAACACTCAACACATCTGATTGCACATACTATTGAAATTAGTGTTTTTAACGACATTAAAGTTGTGCTAGTCTCAGTGCTTGTGCTCTTCAGTCACTCATGAGAGATCTCTGTGTTGATGGAGTGGATTTAAAGATCGCCTCCGGTATGTGAACCGCCTCTCATGATGCTGTGACTATATAACGTTTCAAAAGACTGAAACCCCACATTCCTCTCATGTACTAACTATTTTTGATTTATCATACATGTAATGTATCAATAATCATATTTGTGTGCATTATTTTTCAACCAGTCTATTTTAGGGCTTGTTGTTCAAGCTCTCTGTGCTTGTAACTGTGCGTTTGTCATCAGTGCATTACTGAGATCCTTCAGTGCTTGTGTGTTCTGCTCAGAAACTTCATGATCCCTGACATGTTCCCAACCCCCAACACACACACACACACACACACACACACACACACACACACACACACTTGGGGCCCCCTAACCGCATCCTGCAGCTGTCTCCCGAGTGACAGAATCGTTTCAAACTCTTTTAAACTCGGCTATTACCTTTAGCTCAATGAGGCCGTACCAGAGCAAACCAGCACAACTCGTAATTAAGTCTGAAGAACAAGCTGAACTGTGCAAGTTTAAAAAAGAACATTTAAAAAAATGATTGTCTGAACTGGGTATCAGTTGGATTTGTGCAAGTGTGTTTGTTGTGAGTGTGTGTTTGTGTTTTTTTGAGTGTGTGTATGTAAAGTATCTAGAAACTAAATATAAATTTATTTGCCATGACCTCAGTGGACATTGTTATTGAACAACTGAATCAACACTGAACTGACACTGTTGTCTTTTTAGAGCTGCTTATAGCTGAACTGAATTCTGATTTTATTTAAGTTCACATAATCGATCATTGTTTAAATTAACGACCAATTTATTGATTAGGCTAATAGTTAACCATACTTAAAGGGGACATATCATGCTAAATCCACTTTTTTAGCCCTTAAATGCATTTTGTTGTATATTTGGAGTGTTTAGAAGTACAGAAAATTTGGAATTATTCTCTTCAGGTGCTTCGTTGATATCTTTATATTCTGTTTTGGTCATATTTTTCAACCTGTTCCGATTTTTCTGTTATCTATGACGTTTTTTGAACTATTACGTCACAGTATTTGCAGCGGAACTGCCAAATAAGGACATTGACTTCCGGCCCAACACTTCGAGCAATCCGCCATATTTATTTCTCGCTGCAATTTTGTAGTCCAACCTAAAGGATGCAGAAGTTACGAGAAGGTAAGTTAAAATGTTCGGTTGTTGGATGTAGTAACCCACACGCTTCATTACACCGTCTAATGTAGATGAACTGCCGCACTTGTGACAGGGCCATAGACTGTAAAAAATATGGACAAAGCGTCTGTGACGTCACCCATAGACTTTCTGAAGAATGGGTTTGAAGCCGTTTATGGGGGGTCTGGGCGGCGCCATCTTGGAAAATCTTGGGAAATCCTAACCCCGCCCACCTTCTGACGCAGCGCGCGTCACTCAGCTCGCTCTGCTACTCCGGTTATGAAAAAACATAATATAAAACACAAACCTGCCTCTTTTCATTTTAAATATAATATAAAAATATTAAACATTTTATGGTCCAGGCAATATGTGAATTTGTACTAAACAACAGATTTTGCAGTAAACAACATTACAGATCATCTTCGTTGTATTAAAATTTAAAATGACAAAACTCAACCCAAGTTTTATCAATATTAGCCATTATACAAGTATAAGTAAAAGGTATAAGAAGCTATACAAATAAAGCAAACAATTCAGTCAAACATACAAAGTCAGCGCTCTAGTCTAACCATACATCGGTAAAGTTAAATAGCTTATAAAGTTATGAAACTTCCCCTCAGCCAAAACGATTGCCCGGGGAAAAAATGATAGATTCACAAGACCAAAAATCGCCCATTAGATATACACAAGACGAATTATATCTCATGTTTAACCACTACAGAGACGCCAGAGTCCGCGGCATTGGCGGCAAATCTCAGAACGTCTAGCCGAGGAAAGGCTGCTGCAGGCGGGGTACAGGAGCGCCGAGCGCCCGGTCATAGCTGGATCAACTGGATAAAATTTTCATAAATCTTTAAATAAGCCACAGATTTGAGCTTCCTCTAGCAGATTTTTGATGTATCGCAGTTTTTCGCACTTCCGGGTAGGCTTCATTTTTCAGATCAGAATGTTGCCGCTTGGTGTAAACAAGACTTCACCGTCTCCAAACTAGACGCTGTCTTGCTCTCTCTCCCTCGCATATATTAATCAAAATAAATCGACACGGTGGTAAAAGGTCGGAAGACCAAAGTTTCATGTGTAAATACAGTAACACACCATTGCGATACATCCATATGAAGACGTTGTTCTGCAGGTTCGTCGTCTTCATTTTCATCTCGCTCCGGCTCCGACTCTGGCTCGAACATGTAAGGCTGGCTGGACAAGTCTTCTGTTGTTGACATTTTGTTAATAACGTGTGAATAAAACGTTTCTGTGCCGCTAGATAATCTTATCTCTGCTATCAAACTACAAAAATGGCCGAACGGGGTGGAGTTGAACCGAGTGTGGGCGGAGTATTAAGTGTCTCAATTGTATTTAAAGAGACCGCACCAAAACGAGTTGCTCTCAGACGCACATCAGAAAAGGGGTAGAAAAGGGGCCTGTGGAGCTATAATAATGAGGAATTCAGACCCAAGCATTGCAGTTCCGCTTTATATAGACTACAAATGTATGATTTATATGTAAAAAGGAACGACTTAAAAGCATGATATGTCTCCTTTAAATCTGAAGCGGAGGTTGCTACTAAAGGTACGTTTACATGACATCGATATGTTTAAAACTGAGAAGTTTTTCCTTTGAGTTTTCCGCATACAGACGATCATTTTCAAAACGATCCTCATTCACACGGATCCGCGAAAACGACTGAAAACGCTGTATTCTGCTGCCAGGCCAGTAGATGGCGATGAAACACTATAGACTGAACACGTAATACGCATGTGCATGACCGTCATCATCTTCAGAGATTCACCTTTTTGTTGTTTACACGGAGACCGTTTTCAAAAATTTGCACTTTGAAATCAGTTTTCAAAAGTTTGCGTTTTCAGGCCCAAAACGCCGTTGTTGTGTAAACAAACGGCCAAAATGCAAAAAAAGTTTTACGTTTGTAGTTGAAAACGGTGTCATGTAAACAGTAAGTATCACGTTACTTAACAACCACTTTCAGTGAATATAGGGAATATGACCATCACTTAACAAGTGCTCTATTTTCATAGCGTGAACAAACTGCTTTACATGAAAATGTGATCTGTAAAATCATAGTAAATTACAGATTATCGTTGAAACGGTCTCAACTAGCAGTGCTTGGATTACGATAACATTAAAAATTAACATGTATCACCCAATACCGGTATGGTGGCGATACATTGTGCATCCCTAATTATTTTTTTTTATTTTTTTTTATTTGAGATGTGGTATATAGTTGCACTCAGAATGAACACAAGCTTGCAGACGATTGTAGGAGTTGGCCGGGTTATTTCCAGTGGAAGATTAAGTTGTGACATTTTAATTAAATTATGTAAAAAAAAAAAATTAAAAATATAAATGGATTAATTGCAATACAATTCGCAATAAGATCTAAAATATGTATTTACAAAATAGATCTCGTCAACATAGGAATATCTGTGATCATTTTTCCTCTGAATTATTTTGCCCTTCATTGAATGGATTATGGATTAGACCTTTTGCTACTTTCTGGCTAAAATAAGTTTGTAGTCCCCGTGCTGCTTGCTGGCCTCACATCCGATATACATTTTAAAGAAATAATAAGCGATGTCGAGGAAACCGTTACACTGTAAGTTAAATTGATTAGATATTACATATAATAATGGTGGTAAAACAAAGTGTTGCACATTTTCTTGTGAGATGAGTGTTTATTTTATAAAACATTTGGAACTGACTTAATTATAAGCATCACAATTCAGTTGTGTCGTCTAGGGACTAATGAACAGAAGTTTACAGCTTTTTTGAAGTGTAAAGTATTGAAAACCAAAATGTAGCCTAAAGCACTTGTGTGTTTCATCAGTTCTACACACACATCTGCGGTTTTCATGCACACTTACAGCCTAATGCAGGAAATACGTCATTCAAGTGGTCAGAGACCGCAAGTGTGGGTATTTGGACTCGTCACGCACTTAAACTTTTCATTATGTTATTTGGGGACAATTGCAAGAAAATGAACATGACTAACAGGAATTAAAAGCCAAAGTTAGTCACTGTTACGCAGTGATGGAGTCTTCCAGCCTCAATTTAATGCTGATATTTTTCTAACATGTTGGTATTAGTTTGTTTAATTTTGATATACTCTGTCCCGTTTCTTAAAATGAAAGAAATCAGAATGACATGTTGACATTATCATATAGGGGTGTAAGAAAAAATCGATACACTTGAGTATCGCGATATTTTATTTTGCAATACTGTATCGATTTTCAAAAACGCAATATCGATTTTTTTTTTTTTTTTTTTACGTCCAAAAATATTCATGGTAAGACCATAAGACAGTGGTTCACGTTTATGTTGTTTAAATCCCTACCACTAGATAGCTATGCTGAGACGCACCACTAGTGTCCTCGCCAGGCTCGCCTATAACGGTGCGTGTCCACTGGACATTTTAGGATTGACAGCGGACCGGAGAAAGCGGTGAGAGCGACCGAGAGCGTCAAAAAGTTGGGCAGTTCCTTTATACAAATATCAAGCGAAAAACGCAGTCGGCAGCCAATTGCTGTGAGGTTCGGGATGTGACGTCTGTCTTGAGAGTTTAAACATATGAAAATTGTACCGGAGTTTAGAAGCGAGCTAAAGTCAGCGAATAACACACTGACATAATGATGAATAAGTAATATAATGTATATATATATATTATTTTATATATATATATATATATATATATATATATATATATATATATATATATATATATATTATTATATATATATATATTATATTACTTATTCATCATTATGTCAGTGTTTTATTCGCTGACTTTAGCTCGCTTCTTTGCACGAAGAACAACATAGTGACGAAACGCGATGGTCCGTTTAGGGCCACTGTAGAAACATGTCGATGTAAGTGGACCCGCGGTGTGTATGTCGATAGAAATGGCTCATTCTAAGGTAATAAACACATAACGGTTCATTATGTAAGGTCTTTATACACCACATAGTTATGTATATTATATTGCATTTCTGTCAACAGATCCTCCTAAATATTACACAGTGCACCTTTAAAATCAACTATGAGTTTAATGTGTTTGCTGCCTGAAAAACAGCCACTTATGAAGTTCAGTGATGATTATAATGCTGCCTATGTAGGGCACACTAGGTTTTGGAACGGTTACACCAAACACACTCATCATACAGTTAGAAAACAGATAATTAATTCAGTTGGCTGTGAGTTTTTAACCTGCTGACTCGAGCTCGTCACCTGTCTTAGTCAAATGACTCGTCAGTGCTCATCGTTTGAGGTTTGAGACGAGCCCGCAGTGAACCATAACCCACTTATCTCTCTCTCTCTCTCTCTCTCTCTCTCTCTCTCTCTCTCTCTCTCTCTCTCTCTCTCTCTCTCTCTCTCTCTCTCTCTCTCTCTCTCTCTCTCTCTCTCCCCCTCCCTCTCTCTTTGAATAAGTGGGAAACTAGGTCATGGAGCCAGGCTGCCAGTAGTGGCAGTGTTCTGTGTCTCTCTCTCTCTTTTGAAGCTTAAATAGGTCTTTTATGTAACATGGGGGTTGGGGATACATGTGCGTGTAGACACTATATGGATGAGAATCTCCCAGCAGCTCTGGAAGGGAAATAGTCTGAGGAATCACTATAAACTTCTCTTCCTTTTATGCTTTTTTTTTTTTTTTTGGTTCCTGGAAAAAAATGTGCTGCTTTTATGAAACGATTCTGTAGCATATTCTTTGAAGTAGATTTGTTCATGCTTTGCACACTCTGCAACCATAGCTGCGCATATGTGAGAGAGATGACTATAGCATTCAGAAGGATTTTAATGCATAAAAAACATTTAAAAAATCTTTGTGTGCGACTGATTTGTTGTTTTTATCTGGTGGTTCTTGTTACAAAGGCTTTTCTTATCCGTTGTTCACATTTTGATCCAAAGAACTAATTATTTAAAAAATGTAATTTGGAATTGAGAAATTACATCTTTATTCATGTTGATTTCATACATTTTTGAAAAACCCTTTATATCGTTTTCAATAAAGTTTTGATTTAGTAACCATCAAATAAAAAGGGAGAACAAATCCTTTCTATCCACATTAATGTGCAGATTAATTAACCATTAAAAATGTTTTGTAAAAACAGTTAACATATACATATAATATTTTGAATAAGTTTTTATATTTTCAAAATTATATTTATATTTTAGTTAAAATTTTGTCATTTTTTTATGTGCTTTAGTAAATGATTAATTTTAGTAAATTATTAGTTTTTTTTTTTTTTTTTTTAATTATTAGTTTATTTCTATTTAGCTTTCATTTATTTTAATTTTAGTACTTAACAACTTAAAACGTTACGTTGTTGTATCTAATATTGTATCTATTATATACTTTCAGCTTTTTTTTTCAATTAACCAAAATTAATTGTTTGAGTTTTAATTGATAATAACAACTCTGTAATATCATAAAGTTTTTTAGGATTACTTAATTTGGCATTTCAAAACCTAATTAACCCTGTTCATTAAATTCAAAGGTCAAAATGTGTTATGTTTAAAAACTTCTGCGGCCTTCTATATAGATATATAATTTTGTCTGTTTTTTTCTCGTTGCATGACAACAAAATGAACACTACAGCAGATGAAAGGTACTCAGATATTTTACATACATTTATATATTTTAAAAAAACTGCTTCACTCGTTTTTTTTTAAATAGATAACAAAAAAATCGAACAAAATACTTTTATTTTCTTTAATACAATCTCAAATACTTCAAGCCCCACAAAAATTGTCAAAGTTTTAAATCAGAAATGTAAGGAGTATTTAAGTCATCATTTTTAATGTGTTTTTGTATAACTTGGTAGATCCAGACAAAAACATGATCTCGTCACTGACCGTCATGTCACTTTTCAAACACACATTGCCCTGCAAAACATCTGCAGTGCCCAAAATGACTGCGTTATAATGTCCTGAAATCACATTTACAATCACGGTTGTGGAACAAATGCAGTCTGAAGGCGTTTCGTCCCGTCCAGATGTTTGACCCGTGTTTCCTGCGCAGGAAAGCATATGCACATCTGTATCCTTGTCTTGCGACATCATTATCTCGTGCTGCGTTTGGTTTCAGGGCACGTCCTAAACCTGGGAAAATGGATCTGTAGAGTTAGGGAGTTAATGCATGTTTTGACATTTTCAGACCTACAAACAAACTTTGTGGTGTTGAAAAGAGGAGCTGAGAGGAGCAGATTGCAGAGCTTTGATCTTGCGCCGGTCGTCCCGCGTCGAGGTCTTTGAACTGAGGGCTTCGGGTCAAACACGTGTGTGTCGGGCGTCTCTTTTGGCTTTCCTGTGAAACGGACCCTCATGAGAGGTGAACGAGGGCAAGGAAACCCCAGACGCCCCTCCGCTGGGTCAGGCCGTAGAGAAGCACAGACGTGATCTTTAGTAGCTTTTGTGTTGTGTGTGTGTGGGCATGTTTAGCTATATGTCCCCACAAGGATAGTTAAACTTGAGAGTCCCTACTTTGTGAGGACTTTTGCTGGTCCTCACAAGGAAAATTGATGGATAAACATAATAAACTGTGTTTTTTTGATAATGTAACAATGTAGAAAGTTTTGTGTGATGGGTAGGGTTAGTGTAAAGGGACAGAATATACCGTTTGTACAATATAAAAACCATTACGTCTATGGAGGTCCTCACAAGTATAGCTAAACAAACGTGTGTGTGT
Source organism: Vimba vimba (assembly GCA_022828995.1). NCBI lineage: Eukaryota > Metazoa > Chordata > Actinopteri > Cypriniformes > Leuciscidae > Vimba > Vimba vimba. Next base: position 3,838,284 of record CM040835.1, on the reverse strand, counting down.
GTGTGTGTGTGAGTGTGTGTGAGAGTGAGTGTTAGACAAAACAAAAACACAGAGATGGCCGACAGGTGTCTGTCTGGGCTTGTCCACCTTTGAAACACACATTCTCTTAACTTTTTCCAAGTATGACTGCCTGTCTTGCTTATTTTCACTTATTTGTATATCAATATGCAGTCGTGTGTGAAAAAGAATGGATACACTTTAAAATTTTATGGTTTTACGTACCAGAACATAATAAAAATCATCTGGTCGTTAGCAGGTCTTAAAATTAGGTAAGTACAACCTCAGATGAACAACAACGAAGACATATTTCACCGTGTCATTATTTATTTAACAAAAATAAAGCCAAAATGGAGAAGCCATGGGTGATGGACTAAGTCCACCCTTTCATTCAGTTGCTTGTAGATCCACTTTTAGTTTTAGCAGCAGTAAGTTGAAGGAATGGTTTTCTGGATGACAGTATCAGTCTCTCGCGCTGCTCTTCTTCACAGCATCGCTTCAGTTCATTCAGGTTTGTGAGCATCTGTTTATGCACAGCTCTCTTAAAGAAGTAGTTCACTTCAGAATTAAAATTTCCTGATAGTTTACTCTCCCCCACGTCATCCAAGATGTTCATGTCTTTCTTTCTCCAGTTGAAAAGAAATTAAAGGAGAAGTTCACTTTTAAAATGAAAATTCTGTCATCATATACTCACCCTCATGTTGTTTCAAACCTGTATGAATTTCTTTCTTCTGCTGAACAGAAAAGAAGATATTTAGAGGATTATCAGTAACCAGGCAGTTTTTGGGTCCCAATGACTTCCATAGTAGGAAAAAAAATACTATGGAAGTCAATGGGACCCAAAAACTGTCTGGTTACTGATAATCTTCCTTTCTGTTCAGCAGAAGAAAGAAATTCATACAGGTTTGAAACAACATGAGGGTGAGTATATGATGACAGAATTTTCATTTTAAAAGTGAACTTCTCCTTTAAGGTTTTTGAGGAAAACATTCCAGGATGTTTCTCCATATAGTGACTTCAATGGGGTCCAACGGGTTGAAGGTCCAAATGTGAGTTTCAGTGCAACTTCAAAGTCTTGACATGATCCCAACTGAGGAATAAGAGTCTTATCTAGACAAACCATCCGCCATTTTATAACAAAATAAACATTTATATAATTTTTAACCACAAATGCTCGTCTTACAGTAGCTCTGCGATGCGACACAAATGATGTAATCACGTTGAAAGGTCAGACGGTAACCTGACGTAGGCGGAAATGAAGGGTAGGGCGAAAAACTCTGTCCGACATCTTTGTTTTACCTTTTATTTATTTATTTATTTTGTAAATGGCGTTTGACTTAGTCTTTGCTCGTTCACTTTGTAAACACTGGGTCGGTACTTACCCCTACGTCACGCTTGACCTTTCAACGTGATTATGTAATGTGTGGCGCATCACAGCTAGGGCAAGATGAGCATTTGTGTTTAAAAGTATATAAATGTTTATTTTGTTATAAAATGTCCGCTGGTTTGTCTAGATGAGACTCTTATTCCTCGTCTGGGATCGTGTCGAGACTTTTAAGCTGCACTGAAACTCACATTTGGACCTTCAACCCATTCGACCCCATTGAAGTCACTATATGGAGAAAAATCCTGGAATGTTTTCCTCAAAAACCTTCATTTCTTTTCAACTGAAGAAAGGCAGACATGAACATCTAGGATGACGTGGGAGAGAGTAAATTATAAGGACATTTTAATTCTGAAGTGAACTACTCCTTTAAGGTCCCGCCGCAGCCGTTCAGTCAGGTCGAGGTCTGGACTTTGATGGGCCAGTGCAACACCTTCATTCTCTTCTTTTTCTGCCATTCTGTTGTAGATTTGCTGCTGTGTCTGGGATAACTGTCCTGTTGCATGACCCAGTTTCAGCCAAGCTTTAGCTGTCGGACAGACGTCCTCACATTTGGCTGTAGAATACTTTAGTATCCAGAGGAGTTCAAGGTCAACTCAGTGACTGAAGGTGTTCAGGTCCTGTGGCTGTAAAACAAGCCCAAATCCTCACCTCTCCACCAGTGTGATGAACAGCTGGTACGAGGTGTTTGTGCTGATATGCTGTGTTTAGGTTTCTGTGCATTATGGCCAAACATCTCCACTTTGATCTCGTCTGTCCAAAGGACATTGTTCCAGAAGTCTTGAGGTTTGTTCAGATGCAACTTTGCAAACCTAAGCCGTGCTGTCATTTTCTTTTTAGAGAGAGGAAGCTTTCTCCTGGTAGCCCTTACAATCATGCCATGCTTGTCCAGTCTTTATCTGTGCTGTCATGAACTGTAACATTTATCATGTTGACTGAGGCCTGTAGAGTCTGAGGTGTAGTTCTTGGGTGTTTTTCGATTCCTCTAAGCTTTGCACGGTCTGACCTTTGCTGTGACGTCCACTCCTGGGAAGATTGGCAACTGTCTTCACTGTTGAAGGATTGACTTAAAGGAACACTCCACCGTTTTTTGAAATAGGGCTTATTCACATTCTTTCATACATTTAGATAGGTGGGTAAATGCATTTTTGTCTCAGTGCATGCATTGTTTTAGTTTGACAGGGTCGGCGCTAGCTTAGCTTAGCACAATGAATGGAATCCTTTGTTGCGAGCTAGCATGGACTGAGTAAAAGTGATCAAAAAACAAACAAAACCCACGTAATTACTTCTTGTGGCCTGCGTATTCACAACGAGTACAAATAGCGATGCAGATTAACACTAGGCGATTTCCTAGGCAGATATTGACTTGGGACTATATTAGGGGGAAGCACAGGCGAAGCACTGCTACTTGGGCGCAGAGATATCACGCAACACATGAAATCCCACGACTTCCGTCAACATACCGGTGTGTATTGCAACGAGTCAAAACACAGAAGAAGAAGAACAACACGCGTAACCTGCACCGAGTGTCTTCGCTTTTGGATTGTTTATTTTGAGAAGTTACAGCTACAGTTACAGCAAACATGGTAATTACCTGCGTAGCAAAAGGTTGTGAGAACAAGCAAAGGACATACACGAATGTAATGTTTCACAGAATTCCATCGAATGTGGAACTGAGAAATAAATGGCTAAGTTAGCTACTCTGGAGATCTGTACTTCAACGCCTCTCTACAAAATTAAACAGTATCGTGTTTGCGAAGAGCATTTTGCACTGGAGGACTAAGTTACTTTGAAAAAATGGAATATGGGCCCAGAAAGACAGTACTACGTCTGAAACATACGGCTGTCCCCATCCCATCTATTTTCAAAGCACAGGCAGAACAAAGTGCACATGTATGTTGTCTTTTATTACTCTTCCTTATGTTAATCTGTGTCTTATTCGGTTGTAAGATAGATGCTGAGAAGCTGTATATAGACTACGGTTCAAATAACGTTAGCCTCCTCTAGTATAACCTCATGTTGAATTCAACCTGTTTAGCATGAACAACCAAACTAAAATAAAAACCGCTGTTATCGTTACCTGTAAAATGAAATGACTGAGGGCTAAGTTAGCTATTTCTCTCACCGAGTTAGCCTGGTTCTTTTGACTCAGGAGTTTTAGTACAACTACTATGAGGAGAAGGCTACAAGCAGTTTACTATACACGTGTCATGTTTAAAATAATCACTTACTCTGTGGACAGCTGTCCATTTGGTCTATTCGGTGTGGGGCGTTTTTTCCAGTTCACTTTATCACACCGAAAAAAAAAATCGAGTACTGCCGAATGGATCAGCGCCGTGAAATCCTCGGTAGCTGTGACACAACTGCGGGCACGCTCATCTTGATCTGACGCGTTGAGCCTGGTCATCGATGGCAAAAACTTGTCCCACTCGCCACAGCACAGACACTATTTCAGTCGGCATAGATTGGCATATTCCCCCACATTCACACCACCAGTTCGTGTTGGCTCTCATCCTCATGTCCTCGGGCTGTTGAGCGATCGCAACCTCCGCCTGTCGTTCTATTTCCACTCATTTTCTGTAAACTCTATATAGGTATGGTTCTGGCTCACACAAAATCAGCCATGTTCATCGCCATTCATGTACTGTTGGAAAAATAGCCAGGCAGCTACTAGTCACACCGGTATGTTGACGGAAGTCGTGGGATTTCATGTGTTGCGTGATATCTCTGCGCCCAAGTAGCAGTGCTTCGCCTAAGCAGCAGTGCTTCGCCTGTGCTTCCCCCTAATATAGTCCCAAGTCAATATCTGCCTAGGAAATCGCCTAGTGTTAATCTGCATCGCTATTTGTACTCGTTGTGAATACGCAGGCCACAAGAAGTAATTACGTGGGTTTTTTTTTTTTTTTGATCACTTTTACTCAAGCCATGCTTGCTGGCAACAAAGGATTCCATTCATTGTGCTAAGCTAAGCTAGCGCCGACCCTGTCAAACTAAAACAATGCATGCACTGAGACAAAAATGCATTTACCCACCTATCTAAATGTGTGAAAGAATGTGAATAAGCCATATTTCAAAAAACGGTGGAGTGTTCCTTTAAGATTGTTTGGAAATGCTTTTGTGATGGATTTGTTTAAACATAAGATAGTAAACTATCTTTTAAACTAACCATGTTTCTAACATCTAAACCTTACTTCCCCTTTTAGGCATAACATTCTGACACTTTGAAACAAAATGTACTAAAACGTTCTGTTCTTTGCCTATTGTGTTATTGCTTTTACCAATTGAACCAATCATATTGATAGAGAGTGACTTGAGTTAAGTCATGAGTTAGTCGCGATGATCTTTTTTGCTGTGTCTGTCTTTATCCTATAAAACCTGATGTATTTTTCTTTTTGCTCGAGAACTCTCCCGGCCGTGATTAAAGCATTTGGAGGACATTGTCTGAAGTCTGTCGGTTATTATTGTTTCGCTGCAAGTTAGTTAAGGGAACAAGTTAGGGATTACTAACTCGGCCGACGTCGATGAGGAGACACGCTAGAGTATAAATATTATTGAACGGGGACGTGGATTGTAGAAGAGACCCGTAGAAGTTCGGGGACGTGGATTGTAGACAAGACCCATAGAAACTAACGTCGACAGTAGACGAGACCCATAGAAACTAACGTCGACTTTAGACGTTCGGGGACGTCGGCTGTAGACGAGACCCATAGAAACTAACGTCGACTGTAGACGTTCGGGGACGTCGATTGTAGACGAGACCCATAGAAACTAACGTCGGCTGTAGACGTTCGGGGACGTCGGCTGTAGACGAGACCCATAGAAACTAACGTCGACGTTCGGGGACGTCGATTGTAGACGAGACCCATAGAAACTAACGTCGACTGTAGACGAGACCTATAGAAACTAATGTCGACTGTAGACGTTCGGGGACGTCGGCTGTAGACGAGACCCATAGAAACTAATGTCGACTGTAGACGAGACCCATAGAAACTAACGTCGGCTGTAGACGTTCGGGGACGTCGGCTGTAGACGAGACCCATAGAAACTAACGTCGACTGTAGACGTTCGGGGACGTCGATTGTAGACGAGACCCATAGAAACTAACGTCGACTGTAGACGAGACCCATAGAAACTAACGTCGACTGTAGACGTTCGGGGACGTGGATTGTAGACGAGACCCATAGAAACTAACGTCGACTGTAGACGTTCGGGGACGTGGATTGTAGACGAGACCCATAGAAAATAACGTCGACTGTAGATGTTCGGGGACGTCGATTGTAAACGAGACCCATAGAAACTAACGTCGACTGTAGAAGTATGGGGACGTGGATTGTAGACGAGACCCATAGAAACTAATGTCGACTGTAGACGTTCAGGGAAGTGGATTGTAGACGAGACCCATAGAAACTAACGTCGTCTGTAGAAGTTCGGGGACGTCGATTGTAGACGAGACCCATAGAAACTAATGTCGACTGTAGACGTTCGGGGATGTCGATTGTAGACGAGACCTATAGAAACTAACGTCGACTGTAGAAGTTCGGGGACGTCGATTGTAGACGAGACCTATAGAAACTAACGTCGACTGTAGAAGTTCGGGGACGTCGATTGTAGACGAGACCTATAGAAACTAACGTCGACTGTAGAAGTTCGGGGACGTCGATTGTAGACTAGACCTATAGAAACTAACGTCGACTGTAGACGAGACCCATAGAAACTAACGTCGACTGTAGAAGTTCGGGGACGTGGATTGTAGACGAGACCCATAGAAACTAACGTCGACTGTAGACGTTCGGGGACGTGGATTGTAGACGAGACCCATAGAAACTAATGTCGACTGTAGACGTTCAGGGAAGTGGATTGTAGACGAGACCCATAGAAACTAACGTCGACTGTAGAAGTTCGGGGACGTCGATTGTAGACGAGACCCATAGAAACTAATGTCGACTGTAGATGTTCGGGGATGTCGATTGTAGACGAGACCCATAGAAACTAACGTCGACTGTAGAAGTTCGGGGACGTCGATTGTAGACGAGACCCATAGAAACTAACGTCGACTGTAGAAGTTCGGGGACGTCGATTGTAGACGAGACCCATAGAAACTAACGTCGACTGTAGAAGTTAAGGGACGTCGATTGTAGACGAGACCTATAGAAACTAATGTCGACTGTAGACGTTCGGGACGCCGATTGTAGACGAGACCTATAGAAACTAACGTCGACTGTAGACGTTCGGGGACGTCGATTGTAGACGTTCGGGGACGTCGATTGTAGACGAGACCTATAGAAACTAATGTCGACTGTAGACGAGACCTATAGAAACTAACGTCGACTGTAGACGAGACCCATAGAAACTAACGTCGACTGTAGAAGTTAAGGGATGTCGATTGTAGACGAGACCTATAGAAACTAACGTCGACTGTAGACGTTCGGGGACGTCGACTGTAGACGAGACCTATAGAAACTAACGTCGACTGTAGAAGTTCAGGGACGTCGATTGTAGACGAGACCTATAGAAACTAACGTCGACTGTAGACGTTCGGGGACGTCGATTGTAGACGAGACCTATAGAAACTAACGTCGACTGTAGAAGTTCAGGGACGTCGATTGTAGACGAGACCTATAGAAACTAACGTCGACTGTAGAAGTTCAGGGACGTCGATTGTAGACGAGACCTATAGAAACTAACGTCGACTGTAGAAGTTCGGGGACGTCGATTGTAGACGAGACCTATAGAAACTAACGTCGACTGTAGAAGTTCAGGGACGTCGATTGTCGACAAGACCTATAGAAACTAACGTCGACTGTAGACGTTCGGGGACGTCGACTGTAGACGAGACCTATAGAAACTAACGTCGACTGTAGACGTTCGGGGACGCCGATTGTAGACGAGACCTATAGAAACTAACGTCGACTGTAGACGTTCGGGGAAGTGGATTGTAGACGAGACCCATAGAAACTAATGTCGACTGTAGACGTTCGGGGAAGTGGATTGTAGACGAGACCCATAGAAACTAATGTCAACTGTAGACGTTCGGGGAAGTGGATTGTAGACGAGACCCATAGAAACTAATGTCGACTGTAGAAGTTCGGGGACGTCGATTGTAGACAAGACCTATAGAAACTAACGTCGACTGTAGAAGTTCGGGGACGTCGATTGTAGACAAGACCTATAGAAACTAATGTCAACTGTAGACGTTCGGGGAAGTGGATTGTAGACGAGACCCATAGAAACTAATGTCGACTGTAGACGTTCGGGGAAGTGGATTGTAGACGAGACCCATAGAAACTAACGTCGTCTGTAGAAGTTTGGGGACGTCGATTGTAGACGAGACCCATAGAAACTAATGTCGACTGTAGACGTTCGGGGATGTCGATTGTAGACGAGACCTATAGAAACTAACGTCGACTGTAGAAGTTCGGGGACGTCGATTGTAGACGAGACCTATAGAAACTAACGTCGACTGTAGAAGTTCGGGGACGTCGATTGTAGACGAGACCTATAGAAACTAACGTCGACTGTAGAAGTTCGGGGACGTCGATTGTAGACTAGACCTATAGAAACTAACGTCGACTGTAGACGAGACCCATAGAAACTAACGTCGACTGTAGAAGTTCGGGGACGTGGATTGTAGACGAGACCCATAGAAACTAACGTCGACTGTAGACGTTCGGGGACGTGGATTGTAGACGAGACCCATAGAAACTAATGTCGACTGTAGACGTTCAGGGAAGTGGATTGTAGACGAGACCCATAGAAACTAACGTCGACTGTAGAAGTTCGGGGACGTCGATTGTAGACGAGACCCATAGAAACTAATGTCGACTGTAGACGTTCGGGGATGTCGATTGTAGACGAGACCCATAGAAACTAACGTCGACTGTAGAAGTTCGGGGACGTCGATTGTAGACGAGACCCATAGAAACTAACGTTGACTGTAGAAGTTCGGGGACGTCGATTGTAGACGAGACCCATAGAAACTAACGTCGACTGTAGAAGTTAAGGGACGTCGATTGTAGACGAGACCTATAGAAACTAATGTCGACTGTAGACGTTCGGGACGCCGATTGTAGACGAGACCTATAGAAACTAACGTCGACTGTAGACGTTCGGGGACGTCGATTGTAGACGTTCGGGGACGTCGATTGTAGACGAGACCTATAGAAACTAATGTCGACTGTAGACGAGACCTATAGAAACTAACGTCGACTGTAGACGAGACCCATAGAAACTAACGTCGACTGTAGAAGTTAAGGGATGTCGATTGTAGACGAGACCTATAGAAACTAACGTCGACTGTAGACGTTCGGGGACGTCGACTGTAGACGAGACCTATAGAAACTAACGTCGACTGTAGAAGTTCAGGGACGTCGATTGTAGACGAGACCTATAGAAACTAACGTCGACTGTAGAAGTTCAGGGACGTCGATTGTAGACGAGACCTATAGAAACTAACGTCGACTGTAGAAGTTCAGGGACGTCGATTGTAGACGAGACCTATAGAAACTAACGTCGACTGTAGAAGTTCAGGGACGTCGATTGTAGACGAGACCTATAGAAACTAACGTCGACTGTAGAAGTTCGGGGACGTCGATTGTAGACGAGACCTATAGAAACTAACGTCGACTGTAGAAGTTCGGGGACGTCGATTGTAGACGAGACCTATAGAAACTAACGTCGACTGTAGAAGTTCAGGGACGTCGATTGTCGACAAGACCTATAGAAACTAACGTCGACTGTAGACGTTCGGGGACGTCGACTGTAGACGAGACCTATAGAAACTAACGTCGACTGTAGACGTTCGGGGACGCCGATTGTAGACGAGACCTATAGAAACTAACGTCGACTGTAGACGTTCGGGGAAGTGGATTGTAGACGAGACCCATAGAAACTAATGTCGACTGTAGACGTTCGGGGAAGTGGATTGTAGACGAGACCCATAGAAACTAATGTCAACTGTAGACGTTCGGGGAAGTGGATTGTAGACGAGACCCATAGAAACTAATGTCGACTGTAGAAGTTCGGGGACGTCGATTGTCGACAAGACCTATAGAAACTAACGTCGACTGTAGACGTTCGGGGACGTCGACTGTAGACGAGACCTATAGAAACTAACGTCGACTGTAGACGTTCGGGGACGCCGATTGTAGACGAGACCTATAGAAACTAACGTCGACTGTAGACGTTCGGGGAAGTGGATTGTAGACGAGACCCATAGAAACTAATGTCGACTGTAGACGTTCGGGGAAGTGGATTGTAGACGAGACCCATAGAAACTAATGTCAACTGTAGACGTTCGGGGAAGTGGATTGTAGACGAGACCCATAGAAACTAATGTCGACTGTAGAAGTTCGGGGACGTCGATTGTAGACAAGACCTATAGAAACTAACGTCGACTGTAGAAGTTCGGGGACGTCGATTGTAGACAAGACCTATAGAAACTAATGTCAACTGTAGACGTTCGGGGAAGTGGATTGTAGACGAGACCCATAGAAACTAATGTCAACTGTAGACGTTCGGGGAAGTGGATTGTAGACGAGACCCATAGAAACTAATGTCGACTGTAGACGTTCGGGGAAGTGGATTGTAGACGAGACCCATAGAAACTAATGTCAACTGTAGACGTTCGGGGAAGTGGATTGTAGACGAGACCCATAGAAACTAATGTCGACTGTAGAAGTTCGGGGACGTCGATTGTAGACAAGACCTATAGAAACTAACGTCGACTGTAGACGTTCGGGGACATAGATTGTAGACGAGACCTATAGAAACTAATGTCGACTGTAGACGAGACCTATAGAAACTAACGTCGACTGTAGACGTTCGGGGACGTCGATTGTAGACGAGACCTATAGAAACTAACGTCGACTGTAGACGAGACCCAATTAGACTTAGGTCAGGTGCGAAATAAGAAAAAGCTAGCACACTTTGTAACCCTTCTCAGATTGATGGCAGCAACAATTGCTTCTCTAAGATCATTGCTGATGTCTTTCCTCCTTGGCTTTGTGTTTTAACACACGCTTAATTTCGAGACCTGCCATGGACCATGTGATATTTTATTATGTCCTGATACATAAAACCATAGAATTCAATGTCCTTTCTTTTTCACATGACTGTATGTCACTTTTACAGTTTTGAAAAATGCATATGAACTAGATTTTCCACAAAAATGTCGCCACCATGATGCTAAAGTGTTTTAGGTTTGTTACCAAGGCAAGTCCTTCTCATTCTGGCGATCTCAGAGCGATTGTTTTGGTGCGGATCTGAGCGCGATTGCCGTGTTCATGTATGCCTAAACTTTCGGCAAGTCTGATCATTCTGAAAAATATTAGTATAATCTTACATCTTTCATGATTGAAGGTGTCAATCACATCTGTTGAACAGTTAGTGTGGGATGAGTTTGTTATCAGTAGTTATATTTATGATTACTCGGATTACTCTGAGGCAGTGAAGTGAATGGGGCCAATCTGTACATATAATATTACTCACTGTTTCAATGGTACAGCCACAAGACGTAAACAATATGCATGTTAATATGATTTTAGTCTGAGACAATTGCTCATTAACCTTTTCTTTGTAAAGATATATCCAATTTTACAACCAACTGGTTTTGCCATGACACCTTATAACCCTAAAAAGTTTCTTTGTGGCTCAAAAATATATGTTCTAATAAAAGAGTTAATTAAGGGTTTTTATTAAAAACAAGCACCACGTTTCTGCTTTATAAATCCTCCAAAAATTGGTCCTTGATTTTTGCTGCTGCTTTTTTTTTTTTTTGCAATAAATGAGGGATGAATTGAAATATTTTTTGTGGTAATCAACATTATGCCACCCACAAATGCTTTCGGTTCAGCTTAACTTAACGTATTGAACATGGAATATTCAGTTATGTGTATTATAAAATATGAATGTAATAATTTGTATTTAATTCATGTTAAACAAGAGGATGGAAAGGGGTAGCGCCAAACATTAGTCCCAAACGGATGAGTGATATCTTCTTGCGGTGCGTAGATCCAAAAGGAAATCAACTTATTTATATTTAATTAATGTTGAAATGTTTTTATGGTTTTGATGAGCTGGCCTATATATGCTACCGTTCTGAAGGATTCTTTATCGAAAAGAAATTAGTATACTTTTATTCAGCAAGGGCTCATTAAATCGATCAAAGTGACAGTAAAGACATTTACATCCTTAGAAAAATCTCGATTTCAAATAAATGCTGTTCGTTTTCAACAGAAATGTTTCTTGAGCAGCAAATCATCATATTAGAATGCTTTCTGAAGGATCATGTGACACTGAATGCTGAAAATGCAGCTCAACTTGTCATATCTATACAGTCTCGATCATTGATTATAACTGCGCCTGATATGTCTGATCCAGTCTTTAATATGGGCTTGTGGAGAATGGATTAAGCGTAAAGTCAGTGCAGTACTTTGAAGTTATAGTTATATAATAACACTGTATATTTACATTGCAGTGGTGTGCTGGTGATCCTGTAAACATATGGATTTAGCGCACTCATTCCCTTATTGATGCATTTTCACTGGTTTCTCCTTCAATCCAATTCCTTAGTGATTCATTACCGACTGCAGAAAAGGAGGCCGATGAATAAAATGGCCTCCGTTTCCTTTCTTCTGCGTGTCTTTGAAGTGTTAATGAAGCTGCGTCTGCGTGATTAAGTGGAGATGGATATCTATCTGAACCGGGTCACATGGCCTCGTGTTTTCAGCGTTAGACCAGAGACTCTGGCTCTTTCTCTCCCGCTTCTTGCAGTGCCTAAATGATTTATCTGGTTTGGGGAAGCCCGAGTCGCTGAACGGGAAGAGAGTATTTTATCCCGAAGCGTGGGGTGTGGAGGTCTGAGCGAGCAAGCCTTCCTCCCGGGACGCTCTTGCATCCTTATTCTCTCCTCATTCTTCTCTTCCGTTCCCCCTCTCGCATCCTCTCCTCTCTCGCTTTCTTGCGTGAGAAAGATCTGAGTAAGGATGAGAGACTGTGTTACTGGGTTACCCAGATCTGTCAGTGAGACGCTGCCTTGAGAACTCCTGAAATGGTGTGTCACGAAGGGAGAAGGATTTTGTTCACTATTGCATTTCTCTCTCAGTGCTAACATGCCCTCGTCTCATGCTCACATTTTAACACAAAAGGCGAAAACCTCACACCAGCTATTTTTCACAAACTCCTACTCTGCTGTACAGAAAAAATTCAAATTGTCATTATTTACTCGTGTTGTCAGCACTACGGGTCGAAAACATGGTTCTTTTAAGAACTAAAAGGTTCTTTGATGAAGCAAAAAATATTCTGACTTTTGGACCCACTTTTGGAACCTTTATCTTTAAGAGTGTAGGTTTGTGTGTTTAACATTTTTGTGTTTCCAATGAGCTTGGGATGGTATTTTAACTCTTTTTTAACTCTTTCCCCATCAGCGTTCACTAAAAAAGTTGCCAGCCAGTGCCAGCATTTTTGGTCATATTCACAAAGATTTCATGGCCTCCAGAATATTTTATTGTATTAATATGTAAACAGTCAATATATCAAAAGAAAGAACATAATCTGCTTTTAAACAAACATTTTTTTTATTATTCTAGCTTAATTTATTCTTTTTTTTATCATCATGGTGGCAAGTGTCATAAAACATTTCAAACTAAAAGCTGAGAAAATCACGTTTTTGTCAAAGACTTCGTCCAGATCAGATTCAGAACGATGATCAGAACCAGGGGCGTCACTAGGCCCATTTAAAAGAGCTTTAGCCCTCCTTAATTTCCCCCCAGTCCCTCTAAACATTAAACATTTTCTGTAATATGTAAATTAATTTGTGATCACCTTACTCCCCTTTAAATCTCTTATGAAACTGTGGCATGCTTGGCTCATTCCTGTATTTTAATCTGCGTTTTTCAGCGTGTTCTTCAATCCAGTCAGAAGCAGAGGACAACATGTGTGCATTTACTGATAGATTATGATATCTGCATCTGTGTAGTTATTTATTTTATGAAATTCATTTTATCTAAATTGTATGAAACTTTGTGACTTTTTCTACTCTTGCTATAATTCATTCAGAACAAAATAGCTAAAATTTGTCATAATATTAATTTTATGTAATTTTACTGCACAAATGTAAAGTTTAAAAAAATTAAGTGTTTAAAACATTACTGAAAAAAAAAATGTTTTACCCTCATATTGCCAATCTAGTCATTTACAGTAATATACAGTAAGGTTTATCTATATTCTTATTGTTTTAAATAACAAGCTAATATTCATTAAAATTCATTAAGAAGTTAAATCAATATTCAGGGATTGATTTGATTGATAGTGTAGAACCTGCTGTATTGTCCATGCCTACCCTAGTATACAAACAATATATTAAATTAACATATTTTTTGTTAAAAAATCACCTCATTGGGGGCTGAATCCCCCTAATATTGAAACCCTAGAATCGCCCCTGATCAAAACATAGATGGAGTAGATCGAGTCCATCAACAATCCCAAATCTTCACAGTAATTTCCTCTTTGCGGGTTCAACATTCAACATAAGCAACTTCTGTCTGCTCCTGGTTTATGCAGATCATCTTCACTTGTTTGAGGATCTGGAGGTGCTGTACTCTTTCAGAAGATGTGTAATAAATAACATATACTGTATATAACGGTGAAAACACGGATTGCCGAAAAAACTCAATGCCGGGAAAGCGTTAATGATCTAAAGAAACCTTTTCCACTATATGAACCTTTTTTTCTATTTTTTTTCTATGGGTGTTAAAGGTTCTTCACGGAACCATAGATGCCAAAAAATAAAACACCTTTATTTTTAAGAGTGAATACCTGTATACCTTTTTATTTCATGAAACAAAAATGTATTAAAAAATTAAATTAAATAAAAAAGTTGTCCGTTTTTGGTTATCACGACTGTGAAGACTAAAATGCAACACACAAAAAACACTGTAAAAGTCATGTGCAAAATATCTATATAAAAGCCATACTATACATGTGTTTAAGGAAAAGCCCCAAATCTTCCCCTTTTCCCATCCAGATCGAATTAAACATGAGCATGAATGATATTTGTCAGCTTTGGCCGACAGGGAAAATTATGAGTGAATAACTGTAATTTTCATGTGTTCCTCACACAAAGCGATCAAAAGAGCAAAGGACTGTTTACATTGTTTTCACAAGCGTCCACAGAAAAGTGGTTCAGAAACCTTCAGAAAGGGTGAGTAAATAGTGACTCTTCTTTTTAGGTGACCTGTTCCTTTAAAAGGCCCTATAGGTCCTGCAGCCGACAGAAGTTCTTGTTCAGACAGAAAAAACTTGTTTTGTAGCAGTCATGTCAGTTTGTGTGATAAGACGTTAAGGTTATATATCATGATAGTCGCTCTAAGTCATTCTTAACTGATGTTGACGTCGTGCGTGAGCGCTGACTGACTGAAGATGTTGAAAACATGTTGTAGAATAGAAAAAGAGGAGCTGTTGCAATGGCTGTAACTTTATACCACTAAAGAGTGAAAAGAATAATAACGGTACGCTGGCTTAGAAGAAACGAGCAGTCTTGTTTTCCGGACAGAAAGTATAGTTTTACAAATGGTGCTAATTCTTCTGCTAGCTAGCTTGGTTTCACAGATTCCAGAGATCATTTCATTGGATGTTAGTAGGTTTATGTATATCTCAGCCACCGCACTAGCCATTATTATTAATGGAAGGAGACGTAGGCGTGTTATACAAGCATTATTGGCAAGGAAAACCCCTTATACTTGTGTGTGGCCACTTATGAAGTGTTTCTGGGTGTCTCTCCCTCAGATCTGCTTCAAGCTCTTGACTGCGGCATTTCTTTGAGGTTTAGAATCCAGTGTTCCCGTGATACTTTTGTCTTTTATGAGTTTAATAAAGAACTCCGTCTCGTCTTCTGTCCGAACATGCCGTCATCTACATCAGGTGACCTGTAAATGCGAAAAAACTGTTTCTATTGCAGTTTTGCGAAATATTCTTTTTTGAATTGCCTGAAAAAACACCTCATGCGAGCGTAAAAACAATTTTGCGATATATGGGAGTTTTTGCGAAAATGACGTGTTTCCATTGGCCGTATTTTCAATTTGCGCAATTTGAAGGGTAATGGAAACGAGGTACTTTGGGGTTTTTTTAAGTATGGTATACAGTATGTTCTTACTGCACTGATGTACTCGGTCTGCTGAGCTCGCACATGTGATTTGAGTATTTTTACTAATTAGTTTGTCCACAGCTGGCATCACTAGAAACAAAACAGAATGTAAAAATGTAACAACGAAATCAAAAAACTGCTCGAGACGCAACAACAATAGACATCCGAGAAGTGTTGACGAGTGCTTGTGAGCAAATTAAGAGATGCATGCAACTGTAGTTTAAATGAATGCAATAAAAATGGTATTGCTCATTACTTCTGTAGAGAAATACAGTGCAGACACTGGACAAAGATGAAACCGTTTAGCTCACATACTACATGTCGAGGATATGTGTGTGCATGCTATCAAATGGAGTATTCTTTGAAAGGCTGTGTGTTTGGCTCTATGCATACTACAGTTATGTTTGCATCAAAATTGATGTGTACTTTGTGCCTAAGAGTGGTTTTTACTGGTTTAGCATGCTGATTGGTTGTTTGGGGGTTGTTAAGGCTGTGCATCAGAGTCAAAAAGTTGTGCTTTAACACACCGTTAAGATTACAGCCAATGGCCATCTAGTGTCACGTAGACTGACAGCGGAAGGTCTGGACTCCATTGCAGCTTTCATTGGCCAAGGAGCTCATTGGTTTACATGTTTGACTGACATGTAAAGCAACCAATCACACTTTGTTTTGCTCAGCATCATGTTTAAAGGGCTTGGAAATGTAAAGTCGACGTCCCTATTTTAACGATGTCTTTACTACCTTTCTGGGCCTTAAAAGTGCTTATGACGTTGCAGTCTATGGGGGGTCAGAAAGCTCTCGGATTTCATCAAAAAATCTTCATTTGTGTTCTGAAGATGAACGAAGGTATTGCTTGTTTGGAACGACATGAGGGTGAGTAATTAATGACAGAAGTTTTATTTTGGGTTGAACTATCCCTTTAAATAAACGTAGACGTACACAGTTGAGAAAGAATACATGTGTATCTAACTGGATCCGTGCATTAGCTCTTAAAGAGACAGCAGCCTAATAAACCTGCTGCAGTCTGTCATTAATGATATTCACACAACAAATGACAAAGGAAAATCACTTGACTGAATAACTTAAGTAGCTTTAATAAGGATTAATCTATATTTAATGTGTACAGTAGGAGTATGCAGTGTTATTTTGTGTTTGATTATTCAATTTTGTTGTTGTAGGCTATTAGTAATCTGAATACCACTGTTAGTACATCTTCCTGAAAAACTTAAAACTGTTTAATTAGTATTTTCTCTCTGTTGTAGTTATTTGTCCGTTTTGTTTGTAAGATAAACTATGGTAAATCATTCTAGAACGTGGTATATCATGGTAAATCATGCTAGAACATGGTAAATCAAGGTAAACTATGCTAGAACAGGGTAAAACATGGTAAACCATGATAAATCATGATAAACTATGGTAAATCATGTTAGAATGTGGTATATCATGGTAAATCATGTTAGAACATGGTAAATCATGGTAAACTATGATAAACTATGGTAAACTATGGTAAATCATACTAGAATGTAGTATATCATGGTAAATCATGCTAGAATATGGTAAATCAAGGTAAACTAAGATAAAATCATGGTAAACTATGGTAAATCATGCTACAATCATAGTAAATAATACTAGAATGTGGTAAATCGTTGTGGGAGGGGCCTATTTTACTAAAATGGCTATAACTCGAGAAGTAAATGAGATATCTTCACCAAACTCAGTACACATGTGTATGAGTTCAATTTGAGGTCACAGTAAAATATTTTATGGAGATCGGACCATAGGTGGTGCTTTAATAAGCTTTAAAACCATATATTTCCCATGGTAAACTGCATGTATTGGCTTTAAAATGTCTTTTCCATCTATTATATCAGTGATTACATGCTTGCTAAATAAAACTTAATAACTTTTGATGCTTTTGTGCTTAAATGCCTTAAAGGCCTTAACTGCTTGAACCCCGATAAATGCTGCTTGCAGCTTTAATTTGTAATTGTTCTTATTGTATTGCTGACTGTTTGTTTTATGTAATTGTTTTGAGGACCTTTTTCTTAGATAAGTTTTTGCTGAAGTGTCAATACTTGTGAAATTTCACAGATATTTAAAATGACTCGTATCATGAAATAAGACTTTGATCATGTCGCCCACCAATAATTGCGTTAAATAATCGTGATTTCAACATTGACCAAAAATAATCGTGATTATGACTTTTGCCATAATCGATACATTTGCATGCGATTTAAATCCCACTTTTCTCATCTATTCTCAATATATCCTTTTTCCCACTTAGCATAAACACAGAGGTTCACCGATTAAAGAGGAACGTGGCTGCGCAAACAAACAAGCGCTAAGCGCTGTGAGAACAGCACTGCTGCGTCCTGCATATATAAGAGGGCAAGCACGCGGCCGGCCCTTTATTTGATGTAATATTCTTTGACATATTGAGACTAATTTTTTGCCTACAGACCTAAACAGCTGTGGCCTAATTCTACTTTATCCCCCCCCCCCTCTTCACTCCACATTTTGCCTTGTAAGGCTGAGTTATTCCTGGCATATGAGGTTCGACAGTGCCTTGCGTTGTCATACGCTATGACCACCCAGTGGACAGGACAGTAGCCTTGGGATTAATATATGGAAGCGGGTCAAGCTGAGCCCAGCGGCCCGGCTCTGACGACTGCGAAGAGAAAGGGGAGGGGGGGGTGCTGATCTAACTGTGTTTACATATCCCGTTCTCCCGTGCCGCCCGGCGTGCTAATCACCCTGCCAAGTTAAATGAGCATTCGCTCATGAAATCTGTGTGTATATTCATATTTCTCTGGGGAACAGATAATGGGGTCAGCGCCAGGGTCAGAAAGCAAACCTGTTATGCGCAACTAATGAATGTTGTAGCAGTTTTGTGAGTCATGTTCATCGCTGTTGACGTTCGTCTTCCGATTAGCCGCCCCTTATACGTGTTTGTTTTTCATTTCGACAGAGTGCACGCAGTTAAACACTGAAACATCCAGAGGTCTATAGTAGTGCGTGTTACTGTATATCATGTGAAAGACTTTGTTCACAATCAGCGTAATATTAAAGAAACAATCAGGTGTTTATACACGGCTTTCTTACGTTAATGTTTTAATACGCCAAGTGTTTGGTTTCGTCTGCTGTCATTGGTCCTCGTGTGTATTTTGAGTCGTTTGGCAAAACAGGTGCTAATTGTGTCCCGCATGTATACGTCAAATCATTTTACACAAATTCACTAACTATGTTTTTTAATTGTTTTTTCTTTTTACATGTGGATGCCTTTCTTTGGATCTTTTTCACCGCAAAATAAAGCTACCGGTTTGTTTTTATTCTTTCGGTATACCGTTCAAAAGTTTGGGCTCTGTAAGATTTGTAAATGTTGTTTGAAAGAAGTCTCTAATGCATTTATTTGATGAAAAGTTCAATGAAATATTGTTATCATTTAGCCATGTTATTCAGATGGCCCTCTGCGCTTGTCTTGGAGGATCGTACATTCCTGTTCAGAACAAATACCTGTGTGTAAGGATGCATACCAGCGCTATCGCATCCGACAGGCTTCGGCACGTCTGGTGCAACACACGAGCACGTCATCAGATGCGTTTGATGACACCCTCATGAACAACAAAATGAAAATGCTAAATTAGCGTGAAAATGGATCCTTTATTTGCGGCGTATTCATGGTACATTTCTCATCTGTGTAACTTTGTTGCAAATGTCACAAATGTAATGAAAAAACAAATGGAGCATAAAATAGTCGCATATGCTTTTGTTATATGTCTTTTTATATAATTCACTAAGGCAAGTATCACTATTATTCTTGGCCATTATTATACTGCATACATGACACCTCAAATCGTGCGGCTTGTTGAGGAGAGGTGTGCTATTTTTTTCCAAGCGATCTGACTTTTGTCGTCTGGTTGACGAGAGAAAATATCCCCAATATCAGTACGACTCCATAACAGTATTGAAAGGCCCGCAGCTCTAGTTTTGTTTTCTAAACTTATTTTAATCTGTGGCCATTCCATTTTGTTTTGTGTACATTAAAAGCACAACTAAAAATAATTTAAAATATAGCTGCAAGCAGCCATTAAGAGGCCAAGCACAAAGACATGAGAAGTCATGCCAACTTGGCTGGGAGCATGAAACTAAATGCAACAATGAGCAATTAAAGACCTATTAAGATGATTTTTAAGCAAAATTGCTGGAAAAAAAAATCAAATACAGTCACTAGTAATATGATTTAATGGTTTATTACCTTCAACCAATAGGTGGCACTGTGACCAAATTGAGGTGATGTGGTAGAATGAGGTGGCAATGACAAATGCAAAGTTTGGAGTCAGTATGCCGAAGCATTGCAGAGATACAGCCTCAGAGTCGTTTTAGGATCATGCCTCAACTTTGTTGGTGCGGTTTACGAAAGCGGATAACTTTTTGCCAGCATGGTAAGAGGATGATTGAATTTTGGAAATGGTCTAGGAGGAGTTTGAAAAAGTAGTTTATTAAAGAAAAGCAAAATATGGACAGGAAGTTTAGCCGACTATGGCAAAATTGATATCTATGTTCTCGGCATGATCTATTAAGACGAGTTTCATTACAATAGGTTAATTTCATTTTTTTTTTCCATTTCATTAAAACTTTTGACCACAAGTTGGCGCTGCCCCAAAACTTTTTGAGTATTATCAGAGCATGGCACATACCGAGTTCCATGATACGCCAATGTGTTTGTAAAATATAGCATTTTATGACAAAATTCAAAATGGCCGATATGGGAAAATTGGGTATTGTTCGACTCGGCGTGCTGCACCGAATCTAAAGAGACTAAGAGAGTTTTGTTATTTTTAGCCAAACAGTTCAGAAGTTATAGGCAAAAATCTGAAAAAAATTCATTTCATGCAATCGAATAATTTTAAGCCAAGGAATCCCAGGAAAAACAGTTTTGTTTCTAGCCCTTATGGTTCAAAAGTTATTAGCATAAACGTGAGTGCAATTGAGTTAAAGGCTCCAAAACGGCTGTGGTGACAGTTCAGACTGTCCTCTATATGTGTACCAAAGTTCACAACTTTCCCACAAGCGGTTTCCATAGACTCGAGCGGAAGAAGAAGAAGAACTCTAATGATTACAATAGGTACCTTGACTGCCTTCATATCTTCGGGTCTTGGCCACTAATTAAACCAATTACATTTCAAGATTCTAGATGTTTTAGGTGCTTCATGTTCTTCAGGGTTCCTAGTCTGATTAACCAATGAATTACATGACTTTTCCGGTTGTTTATAATTACTTGGATAAGGATTTTAATTTTTACATTTTTTTACTCTACCCAATAAAATGATAAAGCTTGGCATACCTAGTGAAGTGTAGGTACTCTATACAAATGGCATTATAAGATTATACTACTCACACTTTTAAAGTTAGACTTCCTCCTCCTATATTTTCAAAGTTTTCAAAACAGTTGAAACCCTGATTCTATATAGGAAATACACAGTTGAGGGGTGAATTAAAATAAGGAATATTTCGATTTTTTAGTTGTTTATAGAAGCTTATTTAGTATTTTAAATCCGCCTTCGACTTTGATATTCAGGTCCCTCCTTCAATGAAATTCCTAGAAACCGCCTAGCACCCATTTAGCAATGTGCCAAAACCACTTAGAGCACCTTAGCAACCGAGTAACAATGCCCTGGCAACCGCCCTGGTTTCCCGACTCTCTGCTGAGCAGGTATTACCACACAAAACTCAAGACACAAGAGATGTAGAATACACATGTGCCGAAGAACGACTGTAAACTCAGGATGTTGCACCACACCAGGTGTGACACACACTCCTCCGTCCAGATGCTCTCAAGATGCATGATTAACACTATAGTTTCATGTTGAGAATGAAGGTTGGTCTGCATTCCTGAGGAATGAGAGATTAAACATGCCAGACTTCCATCGAGTGCGTCAGCAAATCTGCCATTCAACGCCTCAGTGACTATCACTCAACAACAAACTCTGATCGGCCTCATTTTTCATCTCATTTTTCATCTCTAGAGGCGAGACTTTACAGTGAGCATGAACTAAAGTTTATTTTCTTAACTAAGCAATAGAATCTTGTAGACACATTTAACCTAGTTTTTTTTTTTTTAAGTTCTCCCAAAATGAAAACTCTGTCATCAGAGACACTCACCCTGATGTCATTGTAAACCTGAGCTGAATAATGACACTGTTGTCTTCTGTAGCGCTGCTTCACTGCAGAATTGAATTGGTCTGAACTCACACACTGGCCACTGTTTTAATCTACTGACGTCAAATGCAGAACACATTTCTATGGACGTATTGTATAGGTTACACGCCTAAAAATGTCTTCATTTCGATGTTTTTGACCGTCAATATATTACATTATATTAAAATTGAACTTTAATTTAAATTTATTTGACAAGTTTACAAACTGTACAAAATAGCAAGTGTCCCATACACTTTAAAAAACTGTCGAGGATAAAAACACATTAAAGCCATTGGCTTATTTCTATTGCGGCTCTCGATGTTAATATAAAGGATTTGAAGTGACAGACAAACAGTTTCTCCTAATCAAATACTAATAAAAATAAATAAATAAACAATTCATATCACAATTTAACAATTTAAACACCACAAAGAAAGCAAACTAACTAGCATATTTTTTTTTTTTACCGAACTTTTAAAACTCCCCAAATCTTTTACACCCTTTTATTGATGCTGGTAATTTATTCCATGCAATAGCACTAGTGTATAAAAACATATTTTTCCCCACTAAACGTTTAAATATTTACATGGACAAATATTAAAATTACTACCCCTAGTGTCATAGGAATGCTGTTGTCTCACCATATGAACATCATTTTCTAAATATCTTGGAACCACATTATTAACAATTCTGTGTCATGCCCAATAAAAAAAAAAAAAATAAACCTTCTATGCAACTGCATTCATGGATGAACTTTTAAAAATATTCTGACTCATTTATTTTGAGCCTTTTGCAATTTATCTTTCATAGCCTGGGAACAACTACTATACCAAAAGATGTAGCATAATCAACTTGGGGTTGAATCAAGGCACCTGCCAACAATTTTAAGGAATAAACATCCAATAAATCGGCTTATCTCACTAAAAATCTAATTTTACAACATATTTTTGTAAATCCCATTCTAGCCATAAAATCACCTGTTATTTTATCTATTAAACAACCCAAATAATTGATTAATTTTTTTACTCTATTTCCATTTCGTTAATTAAAATATTAAATATTCACAATAGTCGCACAACATTGTTAGCACAAAGTTTCTACAACATCCCAAAAACTGCGACGCTTTCTTTACCGCTACGTTTACAAATCTGACAACATCATCCATGTTCGTCACATGCACACTTCAGTCAGAGTGAAATAGATGCGATTAAAGTGTTTACATATGCCACATACTTTACTGCCATTATGGATGCTGCGGCTATGAGCTTAATCAAGCTTAAAACATGAGCTTAACACATGAGCTTAACACATGAGCTAAACATGCAAACCTTTATGATTGTCTTTCTTCTTCATTTGTTCATGCAGCTCCTCTCCGTACAATGAAAGTAAATGGTGACCAAATCACACAAATAAGTCAACAAACCCTATGACGTTTCGAAAACGACAATTTTTCAGAGCTTTACAGGTCTGGTCGCCATTCACTTTAGGGCTGTGAAACAATTAATCGCATAAAAAATTTAAGTTTGTGTTTACATAATATATGTGTGTGTACTGTGTATAATTATTTTATATACACACACATGCATGTATATATTTAAGAAATATTTGCATGTATATATATTTATATATAATTTCTATTATATATAAATATAAATATTTTATATAAAAATAACACATTTCTTAAATATATACATGCACGTGTGTGTATTTATATATACAAAATAATTATAAAAAAATATATATTATGTAAATATATCACACACATATATTATGTAAACACACTTTTATTTGGGATATGATTAATCATGATTAATCGTTTCACAGCCCTATTTCCTTGTATTAAAAAAAAAAAATGCTTTGTGAACAACCAAACGTCTCTACTTGTGTTTCAAAGAGAAAAGAAATTCATATGGATTTGGAATGACATAAATGATGCAAACTTTGATTTTTGGTTGATCTTTCCCTGTAATGTGACCTCTGTTAGTGTGTGTTGTTTATAGGGCAGAAATGTATATTGACAGTCCACTTTAACTACACTATAAGCAGGGGTTAAAGTGGGCCAGAAGCACCTAAGATAAATAAATAAATCAATAAATTAATTCAAATAAAATCATTCTCATTAAATTCAATGATTCTCATCATTCATCAAATCAAAAAGTTGTATCACCCCCTGGCCCCGCCTTCACAAACACGCTTCCCGACGTTATGTTCTCAGTCAAGGTTCTCCTGTCTGATTTAAATGCATCTACACCTATGATCTAGACCGGTTCACGCATGCAGACAAAGTCATTCCTCCCTCTGCAACGCCAGCGATTACTAATGCGTGAAATGCACTCACGGTGGTTTAGTGCGGTAAAGTTAGTTTTAGATTCGATATTCGCCGGACATTTGTTTTCCCTTTGTATTATATATTTGTTTTCATTTTGTATTATACTTTATACTTTATTATTATATTATATATTATATTTATACCTGAGAATGCTTTGACGCGTTTCCACAGCACATGATGCCTCAAGGGAACGTCTGCCAATTCCACCAAATGCGTTAAACGTAGACTATAATTTGTCTTATTTAAAATTACTTTTAACATTTAAAAACAGACGTTTTTTAAATTCCAAAGCTTGTAGAAGGTTCCTATTGGCAATACTGACTTTCCTGGTTGACTTGAGTAAATTAACTTGTCTAAGAAAATGATTCATAAAACATAAATGTCAGTTGAGCCATGTTTACTTTCTTCACTGACACAGACGAAAATGAAAAGACTATCAGTCAAAGTTCAGCTTTAGGGGAACAAATAGGGAAGGATAAGGAGACAGAGAAAAAGAAAGATGAAGATGAGGTGCGAGCAGGTATTGACAAATAATCTAATGACAAGGTTTTAAAGCTATTTCTTATTTTTTTTTAAATGGCCTTCAAATGCCCTAAATTGCATATAATTATGTCAGAGAAATCCAAATTTTCTCGGGGGAGCATGCCCCCGAACCCCCCTAACTACCTCACATTTGAGTCCGTTTTGGACTTCCCATTTTTATGTTTCAATTTACATTGTGAAAAACAAGGTTGTGTTACATATTGTGGTGGTCAGCAATTTTAACATAGTATCGTCATCATATCAGTGTAGATGTAGATGGACCAAAATAATACCATTTAAATATCAAGTAAATAAGTATTGTGATACTTGGTGTCACAGTGACACTCTTGTCCCAAAAAGTATTGCTATGGCCTACCACAATACTCAATATGTTGTCCCACAGTGAGTCATTTTTCCCTGTTGCACCAACACAAAATTTGAGGGTTCCCCCACCTGCCAAATCCCACTTTAACCACTGACTATAAGTAACTTTGCAACTACATGTCAACTCTCATTAGAGTACTAGTAGACTGTTAGGTTAGGGTCTGGGTTTGTAGAATAAGTTGACATGTAGTTGCAAAGTTACTTGTATCTGTAATCTGCAGTGAAGTAACACGCCTCGGTGTCCAGCCCAGTTATGATTACAGGACGTCCCAGAGCTAATAACAGGCTTGGCCTCCTCTCAGTTCCTGTAGACGAGGAGCTGTAATGTTAGTGTTAGACACACACACACACACACACACACACACACACACACACACACACACACACACACACACACACACACACACACACACACACGGTGTCATTACACTCCACCCTGAGCCTACAGAGCCTGTCATTTTAGAAGCCAGATCAGAGGGGTCTCGTACCGCTCCTCTGTCAAAGCACTGAGAGCTTGGAGGAGAGATGAAAAGAAAGCCATCGGCTGGGGCCGTTTGTGTCAAGAAACTATGAAGACCTCTAAAAAAGAAAAATGGGAAAGTAGGTCCCGCTTTATATTAAAGGTGATGTATGTAGTTTCTGCGACACTAGTTAGTGGCACCTTGTGGAATTACAACAAAAGTGTATTTTCAAACGACCCTCTCGCGAGTCGCACCCGTAGACTGTATAAAACACTAGCTGCCGTGATTTAAAACAAGCACACAAGAGCGGGAGGAGATATTCCTCAGGTCCGTGTTTTAATTCAGCTCTTTTTAATGATTCAAACCGAGAGCTGAGAATAAAACACACAGACCGTATGTTTCTGAAGAGGATTTTTGAAAAGTGGGCGGAGCCGGCCGTCGTCATCTTGGCAGCATGTCACTCCCGGATAAACCAAGGGGGTAATCCATCAGCCGGAAACCGAAGCTTCCCTGGGCGCCGCCATTGATTAGCGGACCATCACCTGCTGTTAGCCTTCCATTGACTCCCTTTCATTTTGGCGTCACTTTGACAGCGAATAACTTTACATCTGAGGCGTTTAAAGACTCATTTTGTCCATTATTTATTTCTAAAGAAACACGAAAATGTATAAAAGGCTCTTTTATGTATAAAAGGAAAAGTTTTTGTAAAAATAGGCGTCATTTAACGATTGCGTCATAACCTCGCGACTCTCTGTCGCACAGTAGAGATTACCGTATGGACAGGAGGAGAAGCTCGCGGGCAATCAGGGGGACGTGGAGGCAAAATGACAAAATTATTAATCAGAATACGTACTAAAGTTGCTCCTGCTGCTAGCTCATGGACAGCTCCTACTCACGCTCTCCGTCTCTGCAAGATTCGGAAGGGAATGATTCAGAGTTATCTCCGCACAGCTACTAGAAGACAGACGGGTTGCTCACGTCACATCCACGTCGTCAAGCTCAGTTTGAGTCTGTGCAGTCGCTCAGCCATCAGGAAGAGAGAGCTTCTAATTGAATTCACTTTTCTCTGTTGAAGTCTATGGGGTCGCTGTGTCCATTTCTTTTACTGTCTATGGGATAAACGAAAATGGGCAAAGAGGCGGATTAGCTGAGGTGACGTGATGCTAACAGACAGCAGACAAACAGCCAGTAGTGACATGAGCGGCAATCCACCTGTCACTCAAGTGGACACGCCCTTAATTATGCAGAACTTTAAGGCTTAATATAATTTAAACGGATGAGTTATAAAAATATTCACCCCCCTCACAGTCGTCATGAAGGGCAAAATTAGCGATATAGACCAAAACCACTTTTTGCACTAGGCTGTAAACATGTTTTTTTCTGCTGTAAAGTTGGGCATTTTAACTTGGGGGTTTATGGATGTGAAAAACGCAGACAGACGAAAGTTTCGGAGGCAGTCTGTAAACATGATTGACACAACGTTAGGTAGTATTTATTTTTTAACATGCGAAAATTTCGGACTCAGTGTGCAAGGACCTTCCCTCATCAGTCATGGTCCCATACTGACTAAACACCCTCTGGCTCCGCCCACTACATTAGCCACGCCCCAAACTCTCACGATAGGTTGATCTGGAAAGTGATTGACAGATTTGATCTCAATGTTTTGATGGTGCCTGGGGGCTCAATGTCAACTCTTTTAGGGGAGATAAACCAATAAATGTATAAGAAGCAAAATTCCACAGGCAAAAAAGGTCCATTATCTATCGTCAGTATGAATAAAGGCACTTTCAAAGCAAGCAGCTTTCTGTTGGTCAACGCTGTGAGTTTGTGTGACCGACTGAACCCGATGCGAAATCTGCTTGGACAAATCTTTCGTCCACAGGCTAAATTCCCAATCGTGTGGATTCCTGTTTGAAATGACTGGATTTCCCTGTGAAAGTTTGCTGAACACCGGTGAATGTGGCCGCACCGTTTCTGCGTGTAGCTGGTCTGTGCTGGAGACATGAACAATGCCTCATTTGTGTGGCTTGTTGTGGGGAGGTGGGCTTTATTGTGATTTATGATTTTTGTCTGGCTGATGGAAGTTTGGACACTAGTCGTACTGTATCTATTGACTTAGAATAACACCCTAACAACTGCATAGAAAACACTCTTATCTTCACTGCAGCCACATTGCCACCATTCACAGTTTTCGGGCAATTGCACTTGCAAGTAAGACTTTAATTTTCTTCATGAATGTAAAAATGTCAAAGTGAACAAAATTAACAACGTAATCACATCCCTACATAATAGTATTTGCTTATTTTTTTCCACATTTCTGCTTGAGTGAATGAAAAAAATTACTAGCTTTCAAAAAAAAAAGGTCTTTTCTGCTCATCAAGGCTGCTTTTATTTGATTTAAAAAAACAATAAAAACTGTAATATTGTGAAATATTTTTATAATTTTAAACAGCTGTTTTCTATGTGAATATATTGTTAAACTGTAATTTATTCCTGTGATCAAAGCTGAATTTTCAGCATCATTACTCCAGTCTTCAGTGTCACATGATCCTTCAGAAATCACTCTAATATGATGATTTGATGATCAAGAAAAATGTATGATAATCAGTGTTGAAAACAGTTATTTTCTATTTTTTAAAAAGTTATTTTTAAACCGTTTGCTGTGATAAAAAATGTTCAAGATTCTTTAAGAAATAGAAAGTTGAAAAGAAGTAGTATTTATTTGAAATATAAATCTTATGTAACATTTATAAATGTCTTTACTGCCTCCTTCGATCAATTTAATGTGTCCTTGCTAATTAAAAATATAAATTTCTTTAAAAAAAAAAAGAAAGCTTTTGAATGGGACTGTAAGTGAATATGAACTTGACATTTGGTTTATAAAACTAAATTGGCTTTAAAAAAAATGAAAATAAAAATGTTTAATGAAAGCAATTCAATTCTGTGCAACTAAATGAAGCCTTTTAGCAAAAATAACTGGTTTGAGTGGGTTTGTTATACTCTTCTTGTACATATTTAAAGGAGCTGTATGTAAGAAATGTATTTCAATTAATCATAAAATGGCCCTTATATGTCACCAGACATTAAGAAATCATGTTCATTTCAAATACTTATATCACTGACAACAGTAGTCCGGCCAGGATATTGTCATTTAAAAGTGATAGTTGCAGCCCTCAACTGATGTTGATGTTGTCATGTTGTGTTTTGGCCTGAAGCCCCACCCTCCACCTATCTACCAATCACGAAGTCAGTAGTGTTTCGGCATCCGGGTTGCCAGCTCTGCTCTAGTTACCGCAGCTGCAGTACAAACGTTCCTGCTGGATCCTGCAGCCTATCTGGCAACCTCGAGTCAGGGGGGAGGGGGAGGGGATACACCGCTCTACAGTCATTTGAAAGTGATTGCAGTACCAGTTTTGGCCACAATCTTACATACAGCTCCTTTAAATAATATTTATAAAATGTATATTCATTTAATAATTTTTTTTTTTCCAAATAAAATAAATTAATTGAAGTGCCCCTATTATGCTATTTTAAAGGTTCCTAATTTTGTTTCTGAGTCTCTTACAACAGGTTAACATGCATCCAAGGTCAAAATACCCTTTAATTTTCTCATAATATCCACTGCAGCAATGGTTCGATCAAGGATTCAGTCTCTCTAAGCCCCGCCTCTCTGAGAGCTGCTCTGCTCTGATTGGTCAGAAACCAAACGCTCATTATCATATCTGAATCTCAGCTCTTGACACACAGTGATACGAACAGTAACGATGGCGTGGGTTTTACCGTATCAATCTCAGAAAACAGCGTCTTCTCGACATGAACAACACGAACCAAACTCTTCCAGTCTCAGATAAACTACAGTGTTTGAGGGCGGAGCTAAGAGATGCTGATCAGCCAATCAACACCAGAGGCTGGAATTATCCAAATTAGTTACATTGTTACGTAGGAATGTAACAGAAAGTGAGCCTGGAATTACTGACGACTCGTTTCAGGCAGTTATTTTAGCAGACAATAACTTTATTTGTCATGCAGTTTGATCTTAGAAACCTTTTACATTCACAAACAGCTTTAATACACACAGCATGAAAGATAATATTCGAAAAGCATGATAGAGGCGCCTTAAAGGGGTGGTTCGGGATTTTTGACATCGGACCTCATTTTTCAGCCTGGTTGTTATTCATCAGTGGAGACATTTTAAAAAAAAAATTATCCAGTCCTTATATTTGGATAGTTAGCCGATGCTAGGCTAGCGCGAGTCAATGGTAGATGTTAGCCAGCCATTAAAAACCGTTTTACCCACTCCACAGTGCACCAAACGCAAATCAATTATAACACTAGACTATCGATGCAAATGTCCGTTGAGAGAATAATGTTAGAAATCAAACTTACCTTTCATCACAATGATCCCAAAGGAACTAGTTTCTCAGCAGCTGCGGAATTTTACTTTGCTCCGGTTAGTAATGCGGCAAAAAGTAAACACAGAACAGAAGCGCACTACAGTGTGTGTAGTACATGTGTGTACCGGCTCACTCGGTTGCCTAGGTAATCAATATCACTCCGCTGCTGCTGTAGACAAGGCTTATGATTACAGGGAAACAAATTATAACTAATGCAATGTGATGAAAGGTAAGTTTGATTTCTAACATTATTCTCTCAACGGACATTTGCATCGATAGTCTAGTGTTATAATTGATTTGCGTTTGGTGCACTGTGGAGTGGGTAAAACGTTTTTTAATGGCTGGCTAACATCTACCATTGACTCGCGCTAGCCTAGCATCGGCTAACTATCCAAATATAAGGACTGGATAATTAAAAAAAAAAAATGTCTCCACTGATGAATAACAACCAGGCTGACTTAAAAATGAGGTCCGATGTCAAAAATCCCGAACCACCCCTTTAAGTAAATGTCCAATTTAACTAGATCAAGTCATGATAAAAAAAATGTTCAACAACTGTGTTACATTGCATCATTGTATTAGTTAAATTGATCAGGCAGCAAAAATAAATGTTTTGAGTGAATACACAGACGCAGGGAAAACCGTAGACCTCGTTGACTCCGAGTCGCTGATGCCGTGTTTCAGAGTTAAAGATCACAGACTGGCTTAGGGATGAACAGAGGGTTGGAAGAGATACAATTACACGCAGTGTGTGTACTCCTCCACATTAGTGTGTGTGCTTCGCTGTGGCCTTTAGCGGGGCGATGCTAGCTCCGTGTGCAGGGCCTCGTCATGAATAAAGTAATGTTGGTATTTTAGCAGCGTTGAGTGCAGAGAGGGAACTGGAGCAAGAGAATCGCGGCGAGGTTCACGGCTGTTTTTTCCGCAGGCGTGGAGCGTGAAACACGCTAATGTGATCTGACAGTTCTGGAGCAAGTAGAGGAGGGCTGGACAGAAAAAGGAGGAGAGAAAAAGAGGAGAAAAGGGAGGGGGAGGGAAGACAGCGAGAGTCCAGGAGAGATGGGGGATGATGTGGATGAGTGTTATGTATTGAGGTCATGAATGCAGAAGGCTTGATCTTTTGTGA
Source organism: Vimba vimba (assembly GCA_022828995.1). Taxonomy (NCBI): domain Eukaryota; kingdom Metazoa; phylum Chordata; class Actinopteri; order Cypriniformes; family Leuciscidae; genus Vimba; species Vimba vimba. The sequence continues at coordinate 3,807,349 of CM040835.1, read as the reverse complement.
CCTCTGGAGTCCCTCTCTTTTTCTGTAAGTGATTAACCCTTTGTTTACGGAGTGACGAGGTCTCTGTGTGTCCAAACGTCAGCGTCGCGCGATGTGCCGTATGCGTTCTTGCGCTATATTCGCTCATTCGTTAAGGGCTCTTTGTTCTTTGTTGAAATGTCAATGGCGGCATCGAACCGTGAAAGGAAGGTTCAACATCATCTGACATTTTTAAACTTTATTTGACATAGTGATGGAAACGCTTATCTGACAGAAGAAACCTTCATGTCTCCTTGGTTTAAGAATTTGGAAAAATAAATTAAAAAAATGTATTAAACATCACCTGAATTTCTCCAGTGTGAATCTGTGCTGGATCGTTTAAAGGGTTCAAATTGTCATATTTTCACCCTCATTCTGTTTTCTAGACCCGTACGACTGTCTTTCTTCTGTTGAACAGTAAATGAGAAGTTCAGAAGAATCTTCACGCTGCTTGTTTCCTTAGAATGGAAGTGGATGGGGACCAGGGGCTGTCAAGATCCAAAAAAGACAAAACAATAGGTTACATCATAAATGCAATCTATGTCTCATCAGGGCTTGACATTAACTAAGGTTACTGGCCACTCAGCATGTTCACTGGCCACAACTGACATCGATATCATGGGGAAAAACTGCCATAAAGATATTTTTAATATCTCATAATTTGGCAGCAGGAATATTAGGCTGCTGTCACTTTAAGACCTGACGCACGGATCCATTATACTGTTACACGTGTTTTCTTTCTCAACTGTTAACGTTCACTGAAAACATGACTGACTGTGTTTACGTTAGAGGTCTGCACCCAAGACCTGAGGACCCGAGATCCGACCCGGGACCCGAATGGGGTCTATATTTTAAATGGTCAGCCGGGTCTGGGTCAGGTCCCAATCTTTTACTTCGGGTCCCGGGTCTGTTTAACATTGTGTGTAATCCCCAAGTGGATCGGACTTGGAGAACACCCGGCCGTGTTCAGAGTCAGTCAGCACTGCTTGTGTGTTTTTTGTAACTTGCAACTTGTAAAATTAGGATAAGAAAAGTGTGAGCTGGGAAATAAGGTTAAAAAAACACAAATTGTGCTAAAAAGCTCCAGCGAGCTAATGCGAATGTGCAGTCTCAAGCGCGCCATGTTTCTATGGCAACCAGGGCTTCTGCAGTGACACAATGACTTTACCAATTGACAATTGGCTCTTTTACTTAAAAGGCGGGACCGATTCCGCCAAGCCGCGCTTTACACTTTCTCCCATTTTTATAATAATGTGAATGAACCATCTTATTTAATCTTGAAGGCACACTATGCAGTTTCCGTTTTTGTCAAACAGCGCCCCCTAGAGTCGCTGTGGTGTAGTTGTATTGAACGTTACTGTCGTAAATACCACTCACGCAGAGCCGTCTCTGCACTCTTCCGACCGCGCTTTCTTCGTTTTCTTCATGGACTCTGCCATGATTCACGTCTGAAATGCATGCTAGTGTTTCCCATAGAGGCGGCTTCATATGTTGTTGATGTAAGTGACGTCGTGCCGTCAAAGCTAGTCGTGATTCTCACGAGATTTGTTGGGGCGCCATCTCTCAAACTAGCATTTCTGGTTTTGCCAGCGGCGTCCCCCCGCCACTTTGCTATCGGCATGATTCGCACTACTACAAGTTAATTTACCATCGAAATTATTTCGAAGCTGTTATATTAAGGTACAAATCTTGCATAGTATGCCTTTAAAGTTTTGGTGGTCAGACTCGGCACAGAGATGATAGCAAATAAATAATGCTAACGTCAGCGGCCATGGCACTGAACGAGCAACCGTTATTATAGTTCAAAAGGGCAAACAGTCAAAGTTATTATGAGAGTTAACTCGAGTTGAAATGCAAATCTGCAAAGTCACATTTGTCATCCGTCACTGTGACATCAAGTCGACTTTTGAAGCAGAAATAAATAATGAGTGGATTAAGCTTGGAATAACGAGAGGAATATCATGGATAGAACAAGAAAGGGAGACGACGGCTACTAAAATTAGGTTAGACAAAAAGTTTTATTTTTTGCAACTGGTTTATTGACTTGTTAATAGCAATTTAGTGTTGAATATGAGACAATCGGGTCCAGTTGGATCTGTGAAATAATAGACGGGTACGGGTCGGTTCCGTGTAGTTCGGGTATGAATTTTTGGACCCGTGTAGACCTCTAGTTTACATGAATACTCTTCAATATTATTTATATATTAGTATAAGATATATTAGTATAAGATTACGATTTGAAGTTATGATTTGGCCGATACCGATAATTCTATATTTGAAAGCCGATAACCGATATATTGGCCGATAAATCTAAATCCAAGTTTTTATATAATTTTTGAGAGTTTGATTACAAAAACAAAAGCCTTACCATTAAAAGCCAAGTCCCAAACACACAATTATAATGTTCTCATTATAATTTTATGTAACCGTTATGACAGACTTGCACTGCACCTGTTGCAATTTACTGTATTTTTCTTTCTTTTTTTAAGTGATTCCAATCATATTTCAAGCAATTATTTATCGGCTTTAATATATCGGACAAATTTGGGCCAATAACGATGACATTAAAAATGATCATATATCGGCCGACACCGATATATCGTTCATCCCGAACTACAAGTGCACATTCTAGACAATTACACACTTCTTTCACAGCCCCATGGTCACCATTCACTTTCATTGTATGGATGGAAAAGAGCAGCTTGGACATTCTGCAGAATCTCTCCTTTGAGTTCCATGAAGGAAGAAAGTGATGCAGGTTTTGAAAGACTTGAGAGTGAACAAGAAAGACATGAGAGTGAACAAGAAAGACATGAGAGTGAACAAGAAAGACATGAGAGTGAACAAGAAAGACATGAGAGTGAACAAGAAAGACATGAGAGTGAACAAGAAAGACATGAGAGTGAATAAGAAAGACATGAGAGTGAATAAGAAAGACATGAGAGTGAATAAGAAAGACATGAGAGTGAATAAGCACATTTTTTGGGTGAACTACTCCTGAACTGTATCATCTTAAATGGAATATGAATATGCATAATGCATGCAAAGCATAATCACAATAAAATATATCTGAGTAATAGAGTTAGCTGAATTTAACATTCTCAGTGCAGATTTTCCCGTGGTAATCATGGCAGAAGTAATCTGTCCTTTTTTCAACACTTAATAGGGTGAAGATGATCCACTAACTACTATTAGTGACAGAGAAGCTTAATAAATATTTGATTTGCCGTTTTAATTATTCATCAGTCATAACCACATTTATCATGTTATGTTAAAGTAGTTTTACAGTGTTGAGTCAGACGCTGGCTGTCAGTCCGAATCCGAGTAGCTGAGACGCATCCCAGAATCCTGCAGTGTTGGCAGTGTCACACACTCACACACACACACACTCACAGCAACACCTGCAGATCTCAGACTCTCATTACCATTCATTCATGACATTAAAGACCGCTTCCAATCAGGAACGCTTGAGTCAAGCGCCAATGAGACAGAGCAAAGAAGGCATGAAAAAATTACAAGATGTTTATTTTTTTCAGGAAATAAAAGCATATTAATGCTAAAAATAGTGCTAAATAATAATAGGCTGTTAATATAATGAGCTGTTCTGAAATGATAGGGATGCCCTGCTGACCCTCATGACGGTGTGTCAAGGTCAAGAAGTCTAACAATATCTGTTTGACCTTTTTATGAGAAGGCAAGGTTAGTTTAGGCATGTGCTTTGACTCCCTAAAACTTAATAATGTAAGGAAAATGTTATTACTTTTAATGGTTGCACCACATGACATTTTTAGATGGTTAACTCCTAATCACTTTATAATACAAATCCTACGTTTGTATAAATATTCCAAATAGTCTCTCAATTAATATGAACTCATAAAGTTACCATGCTTCAAATAGTTTAAAGAGGACCTATGATGCTTTCCTCCATCTGTGTTTAGTGTGTGATGTTGCTGTTTGAATATGAAAAAACTCTGTAAAGTTGCAAAGCATGATATAGTTCTTCTCTTTATCAGTGTCAGTGTTTCTGAACTCCTGAAACGCCTCCATTGTAGTCTTGAGTTTCTTCCGGGAACACGTCACGATATTCCTCATTATAATAATTCATGCGCAGAATAAAGGGGCGGGGCCTGCTTGAGTTAGTTAGTAGTGTGTTAAACTGGCGGATATGGCAAGGGGCGGGACATTTCCCAAACACACTCGAAGCGCTCGACCAATCACAACACACCGCTCCAGCCGACCAATCAGAGCACAGTGTCAGAAAAAAAATACCCTTTAATAAAGACTGTACCTTTCAAAGGCAAAAGGATGAACATTTTAAACATTGTATCACAATGTGTCATCAATATAGCAGGATGCATATTACATATATTGTGCAATTTCACATTTCCAAAAACGTACACATTTAATTTTAAATGTACAATGTAAACTCTGAAAAGTCCATCTCTTGCTCTGGTTTGATTATACTGACACTTGAGTGCATGTAAATGTGAAGCGTAAGACAGTGGATTTAAAATAAGTCATATAGATTTGACGATCAAGGTGTCACTGAATAACCTGACAATCACATGACCCTCGATATATGATGCGTCCGCGCCAATGAACACACAGTCCTGTTGGAGCCGAATAAAGACATTTGCTCAAACTCGAAAACAGTTTTTCTCATCTGACTCTTACATTTCTGCGAGCACAAAAAGAGATATTCAATAAAGGCCCGTTCACACTAACGTCATTTCCACAACTTCTGGACAGGTTTGAGAAGCGCAGTGTTAAACTGTAGGAACACACTCACCTGGTTTTCTCAGACAGCGTCATCCGAGTGTGTGTGTGTGAGGGACTGAGTGCGGCGCTGAGTGTGTGTGTGTTGAGGGACTGCTCTGACAAATCTGATCCAAAGGAAAACCAGTTTTGATGAAAGTATATAAACTGAATCCATCAACATCTGTTCAGGAGAAGGCCTGTTCACATAATGCAAAGTAAACATTTCAGCAACACAAATCAATGATGTTGTATCATTTAAGAAAAATACTAATAAAATAAATATTTTTGGAGCTGGGGTCCGGGACCCGCGGGGCCACAGGGGAGAGCTGGGGAAATGTAGAGAAAAGTAGTGTAAAATAAATAAGTAATAGTAATAGAAATAAGCTTAATCTATCTAAATAAATTTGGTTAAAAAAATAACATTTAAATATATAAATTATCTAAAAAAAATCATAATAAATTAATAAATTAGAATACAATAAATTGATTGAAATAAACAAATAAAAACATGATTCAAAGAAATAAAAAATATTAAAATTAATACATATTCCATTTAAATGACTACTAAATGAATACATTTGATTAGAATAATCAGTTGAAAGGTGACCTCTGACCCGGTGTAGGACGAGAGGAAAGAGCGACACTAAACGCCAGTCACGGACTACGAGTCGAAAACGAGAAGTTTTAAAGAACAATGTCGGGTCAGGGGTCGACCGATCATTCTGCATACTGATATATTGGCTGATCATAGATTACATAGAACCTTTTATACAGAACGATATTCATTCTTTATTGTCTTTATTTATTCTTTATTGGATGTATCTTCTCTTTATAAAGAGTTCTTTAATCTTTAAAATAGAACCTCACTGAACCCTTAACACTCAAGCTTCCTGCAGGTGTGTGTGTGTGTGTGTGTGTGTGTGTGTGTGTGTGTGTGTGTGTGTGTGTGTGTGTGTGTGTGTGTGTGTGTGTGAAGGGCCGTGTCGTACAGGTGATTTATATGAGCGTGTCCCGGGGCTGTTCCTGTGCTCAGGGTGGAGAGGTGAACACACACATTCCCCAAACACAGAGTAAACACAGCTCTGTGTGTCACTACAGTACATCAGTCACACACTGCTCTCGGTGCATCATGCTGAACGTGAGTCACGGTTCTGGTGAAGTTCCCCGAGGGAAATCACCTGATTTCTTAACACCTGATTAACGGGACAGTCCCGAGCCTAACCCAGAGCTAAACTGAGATGATGTTACTCCGTATGGAAGGATCACAGTGGTCACATGACAGGAAGTGAGTGTGAACTCTCCTGTGTGTAGTTCACTGCTGCCCTCTGCTGGACCAACACACACATTACTGACTTTATTTTATTTTATTAATTTTTTTATTTTTATTTTTGTTTGAACAGTAACAACAGAACAACAAGAATTTTCAAAGAAAAAAGGTTATACTTAATTTGGTAACACTTTATTTTACAGTGTCCTTGTTACAGGTTACATGTAATTACTACAGTAGTAACTATTGATTATGCATAATTACATGCAACTAACCCTCAACCAAACCCTAATCCTATAGTAAGTACATGTAGTTAATTATTATTACTCAGTACTTAAATGTATAATATGGACACTTTATAATAAAGTGTTATATAATTAAGTACTGAGTAATATTAAGCAACTACATGTACTTACTATAGGATTAGGGTTTGGTTGAGGGTTAGTTGCATGTAGTTATGCATAATTTACTGTTATTACTACGGTAAGTACATGTGACCTGTGTCACAAGGCGCTGAAAATAGTGTTACCGAAAACAAAATCATTCTAATTTTAAAGGATAGATTAAATTAGACTCTTTTATTATTTTGTTATTTTGAGTGGTATGTTAAATTTAGGTTGAAAAACTAATTAAATTCTGAATATTATATTGTTAAATTATAAAAATATAATTTAAAAATATTTAGAAAGACGGACTTGTTGTTGCAGTGTTATTTTAGTATCATTGGGGCATTTTTAACGATATAATGACTTCAATGTCATGTCAGGTCTAGATCTGTGGAGTAAATGTCACATGATTCGGGGTAAACTGTGCCAGTGGACCAGCAGTGAACTCTGACCTCATGTTACATTGGTCTAGTTTATTTTAATGTATTTTTAAGTGGGGATCATATTTCTTAAAGAATATAAAGAGGAGCTTTAGTGAGAAAGTGATGAAGGCTTTGAGGAAACTGCAGGAAGAAAGCATTTTTTTAGATGCAACCAAAAATAATATATGGAATTGTGTAATGCTATTGTTTTTTCTGATTTATGTTTATATTTCTATATGAAATGTACATCTTCGCCCATGACTGTGACTCATGATTAAGGCTCAAACTAAAGTTCACGGAGAGTCAGTGAGACCGATGGGATTTTGTTTTGTTCTCAAAACAAATGATTTAGAGAAATAGTTTTTTTTTTTTTTTTTTGTTAAAACTATACAACTCTATTGAGATAAAGAGGGCCAAATGATCTGAACATGTACAGTCACTCCACATCTGTGTTTCTGTGCATTAACTGCAACACAAAACTGCTAAGGGGATTTTTAAATAAATCCCACTTCAACATATATTTTATATGCCATAGACAATTAAATATAAGCTTTTTATTAAATATACTGTTTATTTACTCCTATATATATATTTTTTAACCAAGAATCTTCATGACATGACATGTTACTATAGAATACAACTCTTCCCTTACTGCAAGAAAATAAAATTATATATATATATGCGTGTGTGTGTGTGTATGTATGTGTGTGTATATATAAAATATATAAAAAATATTTTGTATATATTTATATAAACATATTTCAAAAAATATATTTACGTAATATATTGTCTACCAATGCATTTTTTTTGGGGGGCATTTTTGTACAGTACCAGTCAAAAGTTTGGAAACGTTACTATTTTTAATGTTTTTGAAAGAAGTCTCTTATGCTCATCAAGCCTGCAGTTAAAAAAACAAAAAACTAAAAAAATACAGTAATATTATGAAATATTATTACAATTTAAAATAATGGTTCTCTTTTTTTAATATACTTTAAAATGTAATTTATTTTTGTGATGCAAAGCTGAATTTTCATCAGCAAGTACTCCAGTCTTTGGTGTCTTATGATCCTTCAGAAATCATTCTAATATGATGATTTGATACTCAGTTATTATCAATGATGGAAACAGTTGTGCTGTTTAATATATTTTTTTGGAATACTTTTTTCAGGATTCATTGATGAGTAAAACGTTAACAGCATTTATTCATAAAAACAGCATTTATTCAAAATAAAAACATTTCTAACAATATAAATCGTTACCATCACCTTTTATCAATTTAACGCATCCTTGTTGAATTAAAGTACTAATTTCTTTAAAAAAAAATAGTTATTGTTTCCAAACTTTTGAACGGTAGTGTATATTGTTACAAAAGATTTCTATTCTAAATAAATAGTTCTTTTTAACTTTTTATTCATCAAATAATCCTGAAAAAAGTATCTCAGGTTATAAAAAAAATATTAAGCAGCACAACTGTTTCCAACATTGATCATAAATCAGCATATTAGAATGATTTCTGAAGGATCATAAGATACCAAAGACTGGAGTACTTGCTGATAAAAATTCAGCTTTGCATCACAAAAATAAATTGCATTTTAAAGTATATTAAAAAAGAGAACCATTATTTTAAATTGTAATAATATTTCATAATATTACTGTTTTTTGTTTGTTTTTGTTTTTAACTGCAGGCTTGATGAGCATAAGAGACTTCTTTCAAAAATATTAAAAATAGTACTGTTTCCAAACTTTTGACTGGTACTGTATATTTTTCATAGTTCATAGTTCATGGACATGTTACAATAGATTACTACTCTTGCCATACTGCAAAAATAAATAAATATATATTTGTATTTTCATTTTTGTATATTTTTTAAAATATTTGGTAACACATTACAATAAGGTTAATTTGTTAACACACACTAACAATAAACGGCACTTACAGCATTGATTAATGGTAGTTAATGTTAAGTTAAACATTTATTCATATATTTTCAAGGTTGAATGTTGATGTTGTTAGCATCAGTTAATGAACATTTTTATTAACTATAACATTAACAAAAGTTAATAAATGCTGCAATAATAAATAATTCATTGTTATGTGAGTTAATGCATTAACTAATGTTAACAAATGAGACCTTATTGTACAAGCATTTAAAAATATATCCTCCATATATTTCAGTCTACATTCACACACAGTGCGTCACATCGTCTATAATGCATGAACATATATAACACATCTGAAGAAAAACCAGAAGAAGAAGAAACGCACACTGAAAATATAGTTCAGGATTATTGAGGAGGAAAGAGTTGAAGGTTTTAAATCTTGTGTATTTTACAATCTAATTTCATCTCGTTTGAAACAGTGGATACAGAATTCTAGGCTCTTCCATCCACATTTGCCACTGCACTGCAAAACATGCTTTTCTCACAGTATTTATGTCTCGTTTCCAGTCCAAATATCAAGCATTTCTTAAATCAAGATCCATTTACTAAAGTAGTAAAATAACATAAGATATTAAGTCTTGTTTTATGGGGAAATAACTAAAAATGAAGAGAGTTTTTGCTTAAAACAAGCAGAATGATCTGTCCATGGGGTAAGAAAAAATAATCTTGTTTCTGTTTGAAGTAAGATTATTTTTCTGACCCCACTGGCAGATCATTCTGCTTTTTTTAAGCATTAACTCACTTAATTTTGATTTATATCTTATGTCATTTTACTCATCTAGAAAATGCATTAAGAATTTTTAGATATTTGGACCGGAAACAAGACACATTTTTTTTGCATTTTTTGCAGTGTGTAAGATTGGAAATGTATATTTCTTGCATTTTCCATTATAATTAGGCAAACGCGTGTTTAATTGATCTTCAGTGTGTCCAGCGTATGTTCATGAGGAAGCGTGTGGTGGGTGGAACAGTAGTGCTGAGGTTATGATCGATCAGGAACCCAAGCCTTAACAGAGGAGAGGAGGTAATGCAATCCTCCTGACCCCACATAACTCAATCATCATTCATCATTCATCACGCGCTTATGAAGAGTTAGCAGCGCTTTAACAGATCAGTGTGTGACGTTGATGCTGAGTGTGTGTGTGGATGTTTGACTGCTGGTTTAGCAGCGTTCGCCTCATTGAAATCAACTTGTATTAATGTATGTGTGGCCTCTTGACGGCAGTATTGAAGAGAGGACAGGAAATGAAGAGCGAGAGGGGAACAGAAACAGGAAATGACACGCAATATATCAGTCTATTCATCCGTCAGTAATTGATCTGATTAATCTGTCAATATTTAGGCATTCTGAGATTGTTAGCCAATATTCGTCTTAAATGACATCAGTGGTAATTCACCAAGGTTTCCCAATGGAAAATAAACCTTTTTAAACTATTTAAAGTCAACAGTTAAAACTAACGCTTTAGTGCAAATATTGTGTTAAAAAACAAGTTTAATTTACATCTGCATCCCTGCTGGACACTGCAAACAATGCTTTTCTTAGTATTTTTGTCTTGTTTCCAGTCCAAATATCTAAATATTCTTTAATCAAGATGCCTTTACTAGATGAGTAAAATGCCATAAGATATTATGTCTTGTTTTTTTTGGTCAAAATTACAAAATGAAGGGAGTTTTTGATTTAAAAAAAACTAAAATGATCTGCCAATGGGGTGAGAAAAATAATCTTGTTTTCTTTGGACTAAGAATATTATTCTTACCCCATTTTCCTCGTCTAGTAAATGCATCTTGATTTAAGAGTGTTTAGATATTTGGACTGGAAACAAGACAAAAATCATTTTTTTGCAAATATTGGCTTTGTATATTTAGAAATTATATCACAGCACCAACACCGCTGAAACAATTCTGTTTATTTTCACTGTTATAATTAATTACAAAGAAATAGCAAATAACACATTGACACAATATAAATATATATATATATAGAAAAATCTATAGTAAAATTCAGTGATGTATCGAAGATCGTTGTTGCAAATTCTGATCATTTAAATGTTCCCATCAAAGTAACATCGTCTCGACGGGTGACGTAAATGAGGATTTACTCAAATTGTGGGAATTATGTTTGTGAAGATCTATGAAAGAATCAGTTGAAAACTATTTGTTGAAAAAGTAAAACAATTTTCTTTAAAACCTTTTAATAAAAAATATAAATTGTGTGTCAGTTTGATTTTTTGATTCAGATTTTTTTTTTTTTTTTTTAAAGAAATTATTATTAAGCTAATTTATTTAGCTTTACTTTATTTAGCAAAAATATCTTAAATTGAAAAGTGGCAGTAAAGACAGTAAATTGGTACAAAACAATTATTTTTCAAATAAATGCTGTTTTTGCACTTTCTACTTATCAAAGACTCAGTTTGACAATAATATGAAGCTTTTCAACACTGATAATAATCATAAATGTTTCTTGATCATCAAATCATCATATTAGAGTGATTTCTGAAGGATCATGTGACACTGAAGACTGGAGTAATGATGCTGAAAATACAGCTTTGATCACAGGAATAAATTACACTTTACTATAGAAAATGGGTATTTAAATTGTTTCACAATATTAAAGTTTTTCTGTATATTTGAGCAAATAAATGCAGCTTTCTTCTAAATACTGGCAGGGCAAGTACAGTTTAACGATTTCTGGTGAAAAATAAACTAAAATGTATTTGAAATACATTTATTTTTACGAAGTATACTACAAATACATTTACATATTTATGTACTTAATAAACCCTGCAATTGTACTGTTGGTGTAATAAACTGATATACTTAAAGTCTGATAAACTGGAACAACTAATTTTGCACTTAATGTACTTTAGTTTTCCAGAAATAGTGCTGAAGTTCAACTAAAGATATACTGAAGTACATTTGATTGTGCTAAAGTGAAACTATTGCAAGTACACTTTAGATACACTTTAAATATCTTGCATTTAAAGACTGATAATATACAGAAATCACACCATCCTTACTAATAGTGATATTAAAACACATTTCAGGCTTAATATTAAGAAATGTGCATTGTGCAATAAAGAAGTACTCTAAATAAAGTTTAATTATAATTTTATGTCAGTAAGTCAGTACATATGTGAATGGGTTTGTAGTATACTTAGCATGAAATAAATGTATTTTAATTAATACCCATAACTGAAGCTCCTGCTCCTGTCCTCATCAGTATATCATCATTACACCCGACGTGTGTTTGGAGGATTTGTTTCGTGTGTGTGTGTGTGTATCCCAACAGTGACTCTCATTCACTCGTAGTGCCTCTGAAACGCAACATACGTCCGTGAACTTTGACCTCAGGGTCAAAGCAGCTGATTATGCCATTCATCCTGCGCGTGTTTAGCAGAAGGTCATGAGGGATATGGCAAGGTCAAGGGTGACATGTGCTCTCTTCCCATTGGCTAATCTCCTGTTCATCAAGTTTGATCACCTATTAAAAATGACAAGCCAAGGTCAGACGCACACAGACTGGTGTGTGTTGCATTAATCCCGTGCTCACACTAACCCCGTTCCCTCGCTCACTCGCTGCACAGTCCCACAAGGCTAATGTTTTAATCAAATTAATTACTCTAGCCGGTCTAATTAGATTTGAACTCGGGAGAGTAAAGCAACCCGTCTCTCTTTAAACACACGACTCTGAGTGATAATGTGGCGTTGGAGGAGGAAAAGGCTTTTGTTGTGTAATGCTCCTCGTACGGGGAATACGCCGGTTAGGACGCGTCAAGGTCGTGATATTGAACACATCATGCTCTGCTGTGATTGGTTCCGTTATAAACGCCATCGCAGAACCCGTGACAGTATTGATTAGACGTTTCCACGTTCATTCCCGCAGGTTTGTGAATCTCACAGACGCAGCATAGCTGCACTGAGGCCGTGTGTGGAGATTATCCTCCGTATCTGCAGCTGACAGGAGCGCTCGCAGAACCGGCCTCGATGCAAACTTAGGAAGAAACACTCGAGAACACTTTATTTTACAGAGCCCTTGTTACACTTGCTTCATGTAGTTACTGTAGGAAGTTTTTGTAGAGTTTTGTATTATTTTGTATTGCGTTTTGTGGCTTTGTTTGTGTTATTTAGTTTTTGTGTATTGTGTTTTGTTTAGCTTTTTGTGGCTTTTGTTTTTGTAATGTTTTATTTTGTGTGTTTTGTTTAGTGTTTTGTATTTTGTTTTGTTTGTGTTATTTTGTTTCTTTATTGTGTTTTATTTAGTTGAGATTTGTGTTTTTTGTTTTGTTTTAATTGTTTTGTTTCATCTTTTTTTGTTTTTGTTTTGTGATTTAAATTTTGTCTTTGTGTTTTAAGTGTTTTGTATTATTTTGTTGCATTTTGTTTGTTACTTTGTTTTTGTGTATTGTTTTGTTAAGTAGATTTTTTTGTTTTTTGCTTTCTAATTTGTGATTTGAGTTTTATTTTGTGTTTTTTGTTTAGTTTTGTATTTTATATTATTTTGTTGCACTTTGTTTTGTTTATTTTGTTTTTGTATATTGTTTTGTTTTTGTTTTGTGTTTTTTTTTGTATGTTTTGTATTACTTTGTTACGTTTTGTGGTTTTAAATCTTTGTGGTATAAATTTTGCATAATTACAAACAACCCTATAGTAAGTACATGTAGTTAATTAATATTACTCAGTACTTAAATGTATAATTACACTGTAACAATGACACCTTAAAATAAAGTGTAACCGAACATTCCTCCAGCATTTGTTCAAAGTTATCTGTTTTTTTTTAAATAATGTTCTCAAAACGTTAGCACATAAACATTACTTATACGTCATTCATGGAGTGTTTTCACCGTAAACGTTTTAGAATGTTCGTCTAACGGTTTTTAAATGTTACAACTTCTTTCGGAACGTTCAGAGAACATTCAAATGTATCGTTTGCATAATGTTTGAAGAACGATACAATGGAATGTTCCCTTAACATTCAAATGACCAAGTTTGTAAAACATTCAGAGAATATTCAGAGAAAAAACGTTTTATAACTGAATGGGAATGATAAACATTCCTAGAAGATTTTTTGTCAGTTGGGATCATTGCAGTATTAATAACCTCTTGTAGTTAATCTGGTTTATGTTGGAAATGTCTGTAAGTTCATCTTGATTCAGATGCGAGTGTATTGTGAGGTTTGGTTTAGTAGCATTAACTCAATCCGGCCTCATGCTGGGTAAACCTGTGTGCCGAATCCTGAAACTCTGTGTGGTTTCCCTAACGCTGTTATGCTTTTAATTACAGCCGGAAAGGTCTTGCCCTGGCTCAATCTCCCACTATAGCTCTTGTGGGAATTTTTATAGAGTTGCGTCAGCAAAACTGTATTTTGGCGCTTGCTGAAGTGAGCCGTGGATGAAGCGCTGCTGTCGAGGTCTCTGTCGTCTTTAGGTCGGGTTGTGAGCGAGAGCATATGGTGGACAGGCTTTAGCGCATGGTAATCTGGGAAACGACACTGTCTGTGGACCGAGAGCATTTGTTCTGCTGTAATATCCCTTCTTTATTCTTTCCTTCACACCAGACATGTTTGTCTAATCAAGGCCAACAGCAGAATGCTTCTCTTTGCCAAATTGTTCTTTTCTTTACACGAATTTTACAATGGTAATCACAGGTTCTGCAAAAATACTGTAGTTACTACAGTTATTTTTACCACCATAAAATCATAATAAATCACAGGATCTTCTTCAGACAGTGTCAGAATCTGTGTGTGTGTGTTTTATGTTTCTATAGATTTATTTTGTTTAGTTTTGTTTGTTGATTTATTTTGTTTAGTTTTGTTTGTTGAGTTTTTTTATTGCTTAGTTTTGTGTTAGCTTGTGTTTTGTTTGTTATTTTGATTTTGTGTATTGTTTTGTTTAGTTGACTTTTTTTGTTTTGTGGTTTGATTTTGTTTTGTTTTTTGTTTGTTTTTGTTTTGTGATTTAAATTTTTTTTTAGTATATTTTGTTTCGTTTTGTATTATTTTGTGTTTTGTTTTTTATCCTGTTTTTTTTTGTAATTTGTTTTGTGGTTTTTGATTGGTTGTGTTGGTTTTGTTTTAGTGTGTTTTGTGTTTAGTTTTGTTTAATGTTTTGTATTATTTTGTTGTGTTTTTGTGTAGTGTTTTGTTTTTAGTTGATTTTTTTTTGTTTTTAATTTTTTTTGTGGTTTTTGTTTTGTGATTTTTGTTTAGTTTTTTGTGTGTTTGTTTTTGTTTTGAGTTTTTTTGTTTTGTTTTGTGATTTGAATTTTGTCTTGTGTTTTGTGTTTGGTTGTGTCTGTTTTATTTTGCTTGGGTACTGTGTGATATTTTAGTAACTGCAGTAACTATGTCTTTGTGTATCTTCGTGAAAACTGTGTTTTTCATGGCGCGTTCTTGTAGTGTTCATCTCTACCATGTATTTATTCACTTATTCAGTCTGGTAAAAGGTGTATAGGCAATAAGAATATCTTTCCAGATCAAACACCAGTCAAGGTTTCTAAACCAGGCGTTTGCTTGTTTGAGGCCAGGCCCGAGTCAATATTTAACGTTTGGGTGTAGCTCATATTGTTGAGACCTGTTTGGAGATGAGCAGCCGTTCAGAAACAAAAGGCAGGCCCGTGTCATTGTGATTCCCCAGTGTCCGCAGCTCTCAGAAGATAATTAAATGCGTTTAGCTTATGTGTTTCAGCAGGAGCCTTAGGGTCAAACTCAGCAACAGCTGCAGCAGAAACTTGAACCTCCTCCGACTTCATCCTCGACTACACCCGCTCCTCCTCACTTCTACATGACAAAGTCCAGCACAACCCCTGTTCTCCTCCCAAACCCCCTCCCGACTCTCCTGTTGCATTTCAATGTGAAAAGCCTCTTATGTGTGGCTCGGGGAGGGGCGTCACTAGCGTTAGCACAGGGCTAATGTTGTCATACGGGCTTGAACTGGATTGGGCTGATCTCATTCTGGTTTTGGCTGCACAGATAATCCTTCAACAATATTAATGAAGATTGTAAAATAAAAACAGGCCTCAGCTCAAGTTACTTCTACGGGTTGTGTCTGTGAGCTTTTTAAGAAGCGACTTCTTGGTCCACACCGACTCTTTCAAGAATACTATGGTTCTGTAATACCATGATGTTTGATGATGATCATATCAAGCTCTTTATTGCCATTAAAGTACAACAAAGTTATTTTGTCTTTCACTGGACGTTGCGTAATATTTAATTAGAGAAAGAAATATTTTAAATAAGGAAGTAAAGATGAGAGTGAAAAATGTCTAAAAACATAAAGAATATGCAATAGAAAAGTGTTTATTTATTTATTAATTTATTTATTTATTTATTTATTTATTTTTAGGATATTCATTTAGTATTATTTATATGTGATAAGGTATATTCATCCAAGGTATAAATAGTAGTGCAAGATAATTAAAAAAAATCATGAAAATTAATAAATAAATCAGAAAATCACGATACCATCATTGTAATGTCCAAAAATGGTATGTTTTTTTCTTTGGTATGTATTTACATATATATAATAAAATGAAACAAAACAACATAATTTCCAAAGTATTTTTTAACAAACCAATAATGACTTAATTTGGAATTTTGCTGCTCATTTAAAAGAGTTTTTTTAAACAGTGCTTGTTTTTAAGTGTTTACATGTACAAACATGGAGCTGTGTGCACTATGACTGAATCCTGCTGGGATGTGTGTCTGTATAATACTGAAGATAAAGAACTGTGTGTAGTTTAACCAACAGGGCTTCCAAACCGGACAGATCAGCACACGCTCGGACAACAGAACAGCTCAATCGAGCCGGTGTTCAGGTTTGCAGCCTTTGACCATTCTGCTGACCGAGAGGGAGGGGAGGGAGGGAGAGAGAGAGAGAGAGAGAGAGAGAGAGGGAGAGAGAGAGAGAGAGAGAGAGAGGGAGAGAGAGAGAGGGAGAGAGAGAGGGAGAGAGAGAGAGAGGGAGAGAGGGAGAGAGGAGAGAGGGAGAGAGGGAGAGAGGGAGAGAGAGAGGGAGAGAGGGAGAGAGAGAGGGGGAGAGGGAGAGAGAGAGGGAGAGAGGGAGAGAGGGAGAGAGGGAGGGTTGCATTGTTCAGCCTGAGGGCTATCAGTTCCACTCAGATAACCCCCCCGCACTGCCACACCGTGACCCCGGGGGCCTGAACTCCTGGTCATGTGACCGGCCCGAAGCTGACCAGCAGGCTGAGAGGCGGATCAGTGAGAGAAGAGAAGAGAGAGGAGAAGAACAGAGTCATGAGGCCTGTGCGCTGTTCCTGAGGAGGATACATGTGTGAATGGATGACAGGGAGAACAGGAGGGACATGAGATGGATTCGTGGGAAGGTAAGGAGAACACACCGTGATCCGCTCTACAAGTCGCTGGGATATTCTCCTCTTCAAGCCTCAGGAACGAGTAGATGATCATCGGGAAGATTTTTGTGTGTGTGTGTGTGTGTGTGTGTGTGTGTTTTAACACCCATTTTTGAATATCTTCCAGTTATTTTAGCTGTACAAAAACAGGCTGCTTGATATTGCAATTTCTCGTCGTGATCATAACTGGTTTGTGGCTCAGATTGTCTCTGTTTGACATAAATGAGTTATTCACAGAAACAGAAGCTCTTAATCCTCAAACACTTCACGGAGTATTTTCATACAGTTTTCATCTTGAGAGGAAGGGTTTGGTTTGGAATACTGTAAATGTGGTTCATTCAGTTGACCTCTAGTAAATAAGGTTTGATTTTTGCGGTGTGTGTGTGTGTGTGTGTATACTATCGATTCTGTTGTTTTGCAGTCTCGGATCTAGGATTGTTTGCAC
>CM040835.1:3649748-3784748 GCA_022828995.1 Vimba vimba | reverse complement strand
TTGTTTTGTAACTCCAGTAAATGAATCTTGATTTGAGAATCTTTAGACATTTGCACTGGAAAACGAGACAGAAGCACTGAGGAGAAGAGCAGCACTTCTCTGCTTTATGAGCAGAAGCTTCAGGAAAAGTTATTTCTGTTGTCTAGTGGTTGAGAGCCGAGCGATTCAAGCTATTCTTTTTGTCAAATTAATAATAATAAAAAAACGGATATCAAACTCTGAAGTGCTGCTAATATAATTCACTGTGTTTCTCCCTAGACATTTACATTTAGAGAACATATTGACGTATTGTTCCCTTCAATTTATTCCTTTTATTTTCTTTACTTGGTCTTAAAAGAGTCTTAAGTTGACCTCCATAAACCCTGTTAATGTTAGTGAATGCATCATGGTAAAGTGTTACCGAGACAAAAACAGTGTTTTCATGTAAAATCGACTGTTTTTCTGAGATCATCTGGAGACTGAAGCCGATCCACACACAAGTCCTGATAAACAAAGGGCTTATTTTGGCATCATTGATGTTTGTGTTCGTCGCTCTTCATCGGTTTATCGATAGATCTGTTGGTTTTCTCAAATGGAGGTCGTGGCGGAAAACCTTCCAGTCAAATTACACAATATTATTTGACCTCGTTATAAAATGGTGTGTATCTCATGATTTAGAGCGTTTGATCTAAACTCAGTCAATCGCTTCAGATGAGCACACACCTGTATTAGTTTGTGAAGCCGTAGCAGATTGAGTTGAGAAAACATCTGCCCTTGCGTAGAGGGATCAATGTCTTGTGTAATGTGGGCAAGTATTTCAGGTTGTGATGTTCTGGATCTGCATTGATCTTGTTAAGCTAACTATGATGCTTCTGAGAAGCACACAATGAGAGATGTTGAAACGCAGAGATGTGGACGAGCGCGTCAATAATCTGACGTAACGTCCCTCCGCCTCCATGTCGTTTCTGAGAGGTTTCTTCTGTCTCTTTCTCTCCTTCGAGATCTGCTGGTGTGATATTAATGAAGCTTTGTTTAATCTCAGTCAACTCATCACTCCATGACTTGAGCTGGATTATATAGAATAATTGAGCTGGAAACATTACAAATGCAATATGTTATATAATGTACACTAGTGTTCAAAAGCTTGCGGATTTCTTAAAATGTTTTTCAGCAAAGTCTCTTTTGCTCATCAAGGCTGCATTTATTTGCGTGAAAAAAATAGCAAATACAGTAAAAATAGTGAAATATTTTTATAATTTAAAACCACTGTTTTCTATGTGAATATTTTGTTAAAGTGTAATTTATTCCTGTGATCAAAGCTGAATTTTCAGCATCATTACTCCAGTCTTCAGTGTCACATGATCCTTCAGAAATCACTCTAATATGAGGATTTGATGATCAAGAAATGATGATTAAATGATATGATAATGATAAAGGATAATTGTGATTATGATCAATGCTGACAACAGGATGTTCAAAAGAACAGCATTTATTATTATAAATGCCTTTACTGTCCGTTTTGATCAATTTAATGCATCATTGCTGAATAAAAATATTTATTTATGTATAAAAACTCGCTGAATGGTAGTGAATAATGAATGCATCTTTAACATCTCAAAATCTCTATTAGTTTTAAAGGTTGCAGACCGGCGTTTGTTCTAGTTTGAGTGCGAGTGAAACACTTCTCCATGAACACACAGCCTCTCTCCAGCGCTCTGGCTGCGTTACATTAAGACTCGTGTAATCACACATGCTAATTCCTGCCTGTTGTAATGGTTATGAGAGATTAGGCCAGCGGGGGGGGCGAGGTGTGTGTGTGTGTGTGTGTGAGTGTGGAGGATTAACACTACACTGTCCATCAAACCAAACACACACCGTTAGATATTGCTTATTATACTTCAATAAAACTAAACCCATAAAAAACATCAGTAGCACTTTACTTGAAGACTGTATATATAATGCATTATAAAAGTACTTTAAATGCATTAATTAGGCCTTGTAATGGATCTTATCGTGATCTCATGAATAACCGTGTCTATTCATAGTTACACCTTTAGAGAGTAAACGCATTAAAACGCAGTTTCAGATGCAACAAGGAATCTGCAAATATTATCATGTATTTTAGCTTTGGTTACAGTTTTTTAATGAAAAGATTATAATGCATTATAACGCACATTATGAATACCTTTATAATGAATTATATAGTGTTACGGTAACACTTTGCAATAAGGTTTAATTTGTTAACATCAGTCCATGTATTAACTAACAAGGAACTAACAATAAGCAATTAATGTTAGTTCATATGCATTAACTCATGTTAACAAATACAACATTTGATTTAAATAATGTATTAGTAAATGTTGAAATTAATATTAACTAAGATTAATAAATGCTGAGGAAGTATTGTATATTCTTAGTTCATGTTAACTAATGAACCTTATTGTTGTAAAGTGTTACTTTAAATAAAACATTAACTGAAATAAAACCCCTTAAACATATTTTATTTTAGCTAGTTGCCATAGCAACATTTCTCATTTTTATGTAGTTTATGATGTATAAAAATAAAATTTATTTAAAAAAAAAAATGTAGATATATTTAAGAAAAAATAAAACCATAACCAATAAAAATGACAAAAACAACCAACAAAAAAATGACAAACTTTAAAAATGTTTGACAGAAAAACGATAATAGTATCTCAGTGATACTAAAATAAAAAATAACACTGGTTCACTAAAATGTAGATCTGAACTGATTTTTGAAATCATCTGACTGATGAATGGCCAGATTTGACCTTAAACATCTGCAAAAATGTGCATGTATATTAAAAGCAGAGGATCCAGGGAAAGGAGGAGGAGCGGAAAAGTACAGGAAAGCCGAACCCCCGAACACAGCTCAGCTGTGATGGAGAGAGAGACAAAGAGAGAGAGAGAGCTCTGTGTTTGTCTCTCTCCCCATCCTCCGCTCTCCTGCCATCATCTGTTCTTTCCTCCCATCCTCCGCTGCACACACACACACACACACACACACACACACACACACACACACACACACACACACACACACACACACACACACACACACACACAAAAAACACAATCACTCACACACAGACACTCATACACTCACTCACACACAAACACACACACACGCACAGACACACACGCAAACACAATCACACACACAGACACTCATACACTCACTCACTCACACACACATGCAAACACAATCACTCACAAACACACTCACACACACAAACGCACACTCACTGACGCACCCTCCCACTCTTACACACACACAAACACACACAGACATTCACACACTCACTCACACTCAACTTTCAGATTTTGTGTAAGGGTTTTCTCATACTGTGAACACATTAAAACATGCATTATGTGCATGATCAATTTAATGAATCTTTGCTGAATATAAATATTAATTAAAAAATCTTTCTGACCCTAAACATTTCAGTGGTAGTGAATATTCTGCCATATTTACACAATAACATCATTTAGATCTAAATTATCAGTTACTGTACGTTTGGACTTGAAATGCTCTTCATGCTCGACACGTTTCTGCTTAAATATGTGAAATTAGTTTTGTAGACAAAAACAACTTGTTTAAACTGCAGGTGTGTGTGTGTGTGTGTGTGTGTGTGTGTGTGTGTGTGTGTGTGTGTGTGTGTGTGTGTGTGTGATTCAGATCAGTGGTTAAACCTGACGTCTTCATTCAGCACGCTCTCAGTCACAAGGGAAAGAATCTCTGTGTGTGTGTGTGTGAGATCTCTCTCTTCAGTGACGATGGGAAAGCTGAAGCCTGATCAAAAACACATTAAATGTTGCTATAGAGCCGTATGTCCTATAAAGCTGTTCTGATTTACATGTCAGACCACAGAGCGAGTGTGATATAGTGACTGACGACATGTTAACCAGCAGTGCACCGTCACCAGATTTCTCCCTGCTCGCTTTTTATTAGATTTTTTTATTGTTTAGTTTCTAATCTTGCAAAAAAGTCACTAAATTGGCAACACTGTATTTCACGGCAAAATCAAAGGAAATTTTTTAAGAAAAATATTTTGATCAAAGAAAATATTTTTTCTTATTGTAATTTGTTTTCTCAAAATTATTTTTTTACACACACACACACACACACACACACACACACACACACACACACACACACACACACACACACACACACACACACACACACACACACACACACACACACACACACACACACACACACACTATACCATTCAAAAATGTGGGGTCAGAAATACAGTAACATTTGTGAAATATTATTCTAATGTAAAGCAGCTGTTTTCTATGTGAATATATAGTAGTGTAATTTATTCCTGTGATCAAAGCTGAATTTTCAGCATCATTACTCCAGTCTTCAGTGTCACATGATCCTTCAGAAATCACTCTAATATGATGATTTGATGCTCAAGAAACATTTATAATTATTATCAGTGTTAAAATCAGTTTTTGCTGCTTCATATTTTTGTGGAAACTGTGATACATTTTTATTTCAGGATTATTTGATAAACAAAGTTCAAAAGAACAGAATTATTTGAAATTGAAAGCTTTGATCACAGGAATAAATTACACTTTACTATATATTCACATAGAAAACAGTGGTTTTAAATTGTAATAATATTTCACTAATTTTACTGTATTTCTGACCCCACATTTTTGAATGGTATAGTGTGTGTGTGTGTGTGTGTGTGTGTGTGTGTGTGTGTGTGTGTGTGTGTGTGTGTGTGTGTGTGTGTGTGTGTGTGTGTGTGTGTGTGTGTGTGTGTGTGTGTGTGTGTGTGCGTGAGTGAGTGAGTGAGTGAGTGAGTGAGTGAGTGAGTGAGTGAGTGAGTGAGTGAGTGAGTGAGTGAGTGAGTGAGTGAGTGAGTGAGTGAGTGAGTGAGTGAGTGAGTGAGTGAGTGAGTGAGTGTGTGAGTGTGTGAGTGAGTGTGAGTGTCTGTGAGTGAGTGTGTGTCTGTGAGTGAGTGAGTGTGTGTGTGTGTGTGTGTGTGTGTGTGACAGGCCGAATGAGCCGGGTGGAGGGGTGTGAAGTGATCAAGTGTGTGAAGGTGCCACACAACTCCAGGTTTATAGGCTGGCCATGCACTTGAAAGAGAGGGCGACAAATTGAACCAATCAAAGCAGGACGAGGTGTGAATAAAGGAAGCCCGTTTTCTCATTAAAGGAAGTCAGTCATTTCACATACACTGGTCAATAATTTATGGTTTCTAATGCATCCTGCATAACACAACATCTGCCAGGAATCCCAGCAAATGGTTTGAGGGAAGAAGGAAGGGTCAGTGTTTCAGTTCTCCTCTCCATTTGACAAATACGCCACCAAGGTATGAAGTCGCAGTGCAGATGCAGATGCAGTGACGTGTGTGTGTGTGTGTGTGTGTGTGTGTGTGTGTGTGTGCTCAATACTGATCCATTTGCTAAAAATATGGGGAATTTGCTTCTGCAAATGAAACTGATTTGGCAGCAGATGCATGAGTTTTAGCAGTGTGTGTCCTTTGAAAGTCTCATATAAGCCTTATCTGACAGGAAGCGTGTGTGTGTGTGTGTGTGTGTGTGTGTGTGTGTGTGTTACAGTAAAGCTCTCAGTATGTTAAAGTTCACCGCCGGTATCTCAATGCCAATGTCATTGAGATGCGAAAGCTTTCAGGAGTCTCCTGTTGTCCGCATATTCCCACCCAGTCTCTCTGAATGGGAACACTGGAAACCCACTGAGTCGGCTCAGTGTTATTCAGCCTTTTGATGAGATCCGGCATGGTTCTTCCTGACGTTTATGCATTGGTTTAAGAGTTTTTTCGGTCGAGGCCGGAAGCAGAATGTCAAAACAAACAGACATTTTTAGCATTCAGATTAAAAATGTTTAATGCAAGAAGTCAAAGTCAGGTTAAAAGAATCAAGTCATGTGACCCGAGTTTAGAAGTAGTAAATTATGACTTGAGATGATGAGGAAAAGCGTTTTATTCAGTGTTGTTATATAGCGCTATTTTTACTGTGTTTAAAACATACGATATACTTCGATTCATTGTTCATATATGTAAATATGCTCTACTTTAACAGTTCCCATGTTGTTAAGGCACAATTATTTATATATATATATATATATATATATATATATATAGAATATATATAAATAATTGTGCCTTAACAACATGGGAACTGTTGTTAATTAATTAACATGTACTTACAATAGGGTTAGGGTTAAAAACACCCTTATCTTAACCCTAACCCTATTGTAAGTACGTTAATTAATATTACTCAGTACTTAAATCTGTTATTACACGGTAACAAGGACACCTTAAAATAAAGTGTAACCCATTTTTTAACTAAAACTTAATGCATGAAAAAATTCATAGATTTATGGACAGTGAACTGATTGACAGAAATGAATTGTGCCATTTTAAACCATGGAAACCTCACTATGTTGCTTAATTTTAAATCACAAACATGCCATTTATGTGATCAAAACTACAGTATAATTAGTGCAATATTTTTACAATTTAAAAAATGGTTTTCTATGTGAATAATAAGGTAATATGTAATTTATTGCTGTGATCAAAGCTGAATTTTCAGCATCATTACTCCAGTCTTCAGTGTCACATGATCCTTCATGATGATTTGATGCTCAAGAAACATTTATGATTATTATCAATGTTAAAAACAGTTAATATTTTTTGTGGAAACGGTGATACAATTTATTATTCATGATGAACAGAAAGATCAAAAGAAATGTATTTAAAGTCACTTTTGATCAACTAAACGCATCCTTGTTTCTTCTGAACACTAGTGTATATTATAAACACTCGGTATCCACGGTCATACGAGCGATTGATTTTCTTGTCACCCATTTTTTGAAGCACATAATGAAACAAAATGCCAGGAAAATGAATTTTTTCCCCCAGTCAGCCAGTCATCTGTCATATATTCCGTTCATTTGCGAACCATTTCCAATGTTAGTAAGCAAACCCTCTCGCTTGAAGTCAGAATATGAACTTTAAACCCAGAGAGAGAGTGTAAATGAAGACTGAAACACACACTTCACACCGGTACAACCCCGGACTGTCTCTGCACTCGTGACCTCTTCACTTCTCTCGGCTCCTGCTTTGAAAGCGCATTGAAAAGACAGCATTTGCACTGTAATCTTTCTGTCCTGAAGAGAGAGCGATGTCAGATGGCATGAATGGCCTGTGCTTGACTCTGCTGGAACTCCCTCTCGCATCCAGAGAAAAGACACAGGGCCGTGACCCTGCTTTTATGACATGAACTCTGTGTTAATGGTCCGTTGACCCCGCCGGCTCTTTCCTCTTCTCTTCGCTCTCTTTCACCGGGAAATATCCCTGTTTGTGTTTATCGGCTTGATTTTCTGTAGTGCTTTATCCTGGCTTCACACTTTCAGAACGTGAAGATCTTTCAGCACACGCACAGAGAGAGGGCACAGTGCTGCTCAAAACACTTGAGTTTCAATTGATTTATCAAAGCATGACTTAATGCATGCTTTTAAGTGCTATATTAGTTCTGTAAAGCCTTAGATGTGAAGTAAGAGTCAGAAAAATCTATTTTTTTCTTTTAATTGAACAGTTTATTGAACCTGTAGATGGAAAAAAATACATCTAAAAAAAGTGAATGGCTTATATAGATTGATATATTCAGAATATTTTCCTCATACTCGAGGAAAAGTAGCCTACACAAAATATACAATTTGCTGCAGAAGCTGATATTGAACAGTTTATTGAACCTTTAGATAAAATATGAAAAAAAAAAAAAACATCAAAAAAGTTTATGGCTTATAAAGTATGATATATTGAGAATATGAAGCTCATACTCAAGGAAAAAAAACTCAGTTTTTGAGCAAAAATATGCAGTTTTCTGCAGACGCTGATGTTATATGACCTTGTAAGGTAAATCAGTGAGATCTTTATAAGAGGATAGCAGATACTTGCATAAAACGCGTATAAATATCAGTCGTCACTCTATATCTGCCAATAATGTCTTGGTAAGCTGATACTCAAATGCTTAGTTTTATGATCGAATCTCTGTTTTTAAACATATAATGCAATGCAATACAATGATGATTGACAGATGAACAAATAAACTTCCTCAAAAGCCTGATGATCATATTTGATACTCACGTTTGAATCAAGTAAACTCGCTTCAGTCCAGTAAGTGTTCGCCCTGAAATATTACTAACAAGATCATGTCTTTCAGCCAAAGTGTTGATCACATTGATCATTCAGAAATTGAGCATTACATATGATACAGGACAGGCTTCATAAGGTGATTCACTATTTTGTCACTGATTCTTCACCAATTAACAAGCTGGAATTAAATACAGCTGTTCATCACTGTTTTTTCTGCCTCACGGTTTGACTTCCAAACAAGCTTATCAGAGTGTTAATGAGAAAGAGTGATTAGTTGAGGGATCTGCATGTGAAAGGCTCATTCTCTCCTGATTGTAGTGTAGACGGGGGTCTGGATCAGTGTTCGCTGAGCTCATGTGTTTCCGCTGCTCCTGGTTTGAACCCTTTCTTCGCTAAGTCATCCGCGGTGAGCTAGCACATTCCTCGCATATTCACCGTTGCCATGGCAACGACCCATCTGCTCACAGGCCGGGGGAGGGTGCGTGTGTGTGCGTGTGTGTGTGTGTTTGGATTGGGCTGTGTCCGAAATCACACACTTACCTACTATATATAGTAGGCGAAACACAGTATGTGACAAAAGAAGTATGTCTGAGTTCACAGTGCTCATATAGTAGGCAAAAAGTAACCAGATTACCTAATACTTCTGGTGAGATGAAGTGTGTATGTGATGGACACTTTACTATCACATGAGGCCACAGGATTGATGAATAACAGTGAAGCGACGCTGGTAGATCACATGATAATGACAACATGGCGGATAAAGTACGTCCAGATTACATTCATACTATATAGAACGTGTTTTTTTAGCGGTCGTGGAGTAATTATTTATTCAAAATAAGTGTCTACTCAAGAGAGCGAGCGATTTCGCTTGTAGAAATTTAAGCTTGTAGAAATTAAATCTTAAATATCAACGTTATAATATTAAGTAAAACCTACTCAACTTTCTGATACTGGTGTTCCCATCATGCACTGGGGCATGCATAATTAATAAGGTTGCATTTTTCACTGTTTTATCATTGCTTCTGTTGTTTCATTGCTTCAAACTTGCTGTTTTGTGACGTCTAGAGTTCATTTAACATTGTTTTTAACATTGATAATCAGAAATGTTTCTTGAGCATCAAATCATCATATTAGAGTGATTTCTGAAGGATCATGTGACACTGAAGACTTTTTTAGTTTGTGATGCGATGCCACTGCTCTAATATAATTGCCCCTTATGGGATTAATAAAGTGGTTAACTTTAACTTTACTTTGTGCATCGTTACGGCCACAGCCATAACACAAAAGAGGGACATTAACAAAGCATAGGGGAATTTATTATCAAATAAAACAAGAACACTTCCGCCCCCTAGAGGACAGACAGACCATTACACAAAAAAATTATCAATCAAAAATTCATGCTCATGTAACATGCATATATATGGTCCTAATCTGTGTGTATGTGTGTGTGTTTCCCTCTGATGACCAGGCTGAGCAGCGCTCTTCATTTATACGGTGCTTTTTGTGCAAACAAAAAGAAAGTTATCTCTGCACAAACTTCAAAAACGTGAACCTGTGAGAACGCTGACGGCGTGCTCATGCGTATTACGTGTTTAGTCTATAGCGTTTGAATATATATGTGCGCAGGCGTGTGGTCTATCTTTACAAATTGACCTCAGCAAATTACTTGTCTGGCCTTAAAAATTCATAACACAGAATTTTTTATCGCTTCCGCGTAGCCATGTGAACTCGAATCATTTGACAACGTTTTATCTGTACTGAGGTAAAGAGAAGGAGGACTTCACAGGGGAGAGACTAGTGACACTTCAGGACTGCACTGTCGTCGTGTTCAGGCGCAGGTCCTTCATCAGATCTGGTGTGTGTGTGTGTGTTCAGGCGCAGGTCCTTCATCAGATCTGGAGTGTGTGTGTGTGTGTGTGTGTGTGTGTGTGTTCAGGCGCAGGTCCTTCATCAGATCTGGAATGTGTGTGTGTGTGTGTTCAGGCGCAGGTCCTTCATCAGATCTGGAGTGTGTGTGTGTGTGTTCAGGCGCAGGTCCTTCATCAGATCTGGAGTGTGTGTGTGTGTGTGTGTGTTCAGGCGCAGGTTCTTCATCAGATCTGGAGTGTGTGTGTGTGTGTTCAGGCGCAGGTTCTTCATCAGATCTGGAGTGTGTGTGTGTGTTCAGGCGCAGGTCCTTCATCAGATCTGGAGTGTGTGTGTGTGTGTGTTCAGGCGCAGGTTCTTCATCAGATCTGGAGTGTGTGTGTGTGTGTGTTCAGGTGCAGGTCCTTCATCAGATCTGGAGTGTGTGTGTGTGTGTGTCTGGATCCGGCAGGCTGCAGGAAAACCTCGGGATAAACACAGACACTAAAATTAGCGTAGACGCCATTCTTCTTATGATGTAACGAGTACATCAGGATTTATGGGAAGTGTTCCCGGTTCCGGCTGACCTGATCTAT
Organism: Vimba vimba; assembly: GCA_022828995.1. Classification (NCBI taxonomy): domain Eukaryota; kingdom Metazoa; phylum Chordata; class Actinopteri; order Cypriniformes; family Leuciscidae; genus Vimba; species Vimba vimba. Next base: position 3,774,160 of record CM040835.1, on the reverse strand, counting down.
GCAGCCTAATATTGAATTATAGAAGTCTATAATGAGTTGTGTATGCTAGGTCAAAGAGATGTGTCTTTAATCTGGCTTTGAACTGACAGAGTGTGTCTGCTTCCCGGACAATGTTAGGAAGGCTGTTCCAAAGTTTTGGTGCTAAATAGGAGAAGGATCTACAGCCAGCAGTCGATTTTGATATTCTAGGTATTATCAACTGGCCGGAATTTTGAGATCGCAATAGATGTGAAGGACTATAATGCGTTAAGAGCTCGCTCAAGTACTGCGGAGCTAAACCATTTAGTGCTTTGTAAGTAATCAGCAATATTTTAAAATTTATCTGATGTTTAATAGGGAGCCAGTGCATTGTTGACAGAACCGGGCTAATATGGTCATACTTCCTGGTTCTGGTAAGAACTCGAGCTGCTGTGTTTTGGACCAGCTGTAGTTTGTTTATTAAGCGTGCAGGGCAACTACCCAGTAGAGCATTACAGTAATCTAGCCTTGATGTCATGAACGCATGAACTAATTGTCCCGCATTTGTCATTGAGAGCATATGACGTAATTTAGATATATTTTTGGTTTTACAGAGACTAGAAACGTGACTTTTAAATGAAAGATCTAGCAGTTTTTAAGGCCTCTCTGTATGCAATCGAGCTCTCCTTCCATGAAATGCGAAATACCTCTAGTTTTGTTTTCTTCCAGTTGCGCTCCATTTTTCTGGCTGCTCTCTTAAGGGCCTGAGTGTGCTCGCTGTACCACGGCGTTGGACTATTTCCTTTAATCTTCTTTAAGTGCAACTGAGCAACTGTGTCTAAAGTGCTGGAAAAGAGAGAGTTAAAAGTTTCTGTTGCAATATCGAGTTCTTCTAAGTTATCCGGGATGCTGAGATGATGAAACTGATCAGGAAGATTATAAAGCAATCTTTAGTGGCAGAAGTGATCATTCTAACATATTTTTGACGACTTTGCAGCCTTCGCTAAATGTAATTTACATGAGACTAGATAATGATCTGAGATGTCATCGCTCTGCTGCAGAATTTCAACGGCATCAACATCTATTCCATGTGATAATATTAGATCTAGAGTATGATTACGACAGTGAGTAGGTCCTGACACGTGTTGTCTAACTACAATAAAGTTCAGAATGTCTTTAAATGCCAATCCCAATGCATCTTTTTCATTATCTATATGTATATTAAAATCACCAAAAATTAGGACTTTATTCTTTATTCAGACTAACTCTGATAGAAAGTCAGCAAATTCGTTGATAAAGTCTGTATGGTGCCCTGGTGGCCGGTATACAGTCGCCAGCACAAATCTCAAACGTGATTTATCATTTACACTAGATAGTGTTACATTAAGCACCAACACTTCAAAATAATTATATTTGAAACAAGACTTCTCAGTGATTCTGAAGATATTACTATAGATTACAGCAACTCCTCCCCCTTTGCCTTTCAGACGAGGCTCATGTTTATAACCGTAATCTTGGGGGGTGGACTCATTTTAAAGTAATGTAATCATCTGTGTGTGTGTGTGATTCCCTCAGATGACCAGGCTGAGCAGCGCTCTTGTCTAATCTGTCTGTGTGTGTGTGTGTGTGTGTGTGTGTGTTTCCCTCAGATGACCAGGCTGAGCAGCGCTCTTGTCTGATCTGTGGAGATCGGGCCACAGGACTTCACTATGGCATCATCTCCTGCGAGGGCTGCAAGGGCTTCTTCAAGCGCAGCATCTGCAACAAGCGTGTGTATCGCTGCAGTCGCGACAAGAACTGCGAGATGTCCCGCAAACAGCGCAACCGCTGCCAGTACTGCCGGCTGCTCAAGTGCCTGCAGATGGGGATGAACCGCAAAGGTCAGAGGTCAACAGTCACACACAGATCACACTAGATTAACCTGGCTAAAACATTTCACTGAACCTATGCTGCGTCTCAGTTCGCCTACTTATACTACGCCCTAAAAGTATGTACTCTTTTTGTAAAGAAAAAGTAGATACTTCTGAGTGTGTAGCAGAAGAGAAATCAAGCTTCGGGACAAACTATCACGTCATACACTTGCATCTTTAACGGTTGCTCTCTGTCACAGTAAACTGGCCTGTCAATCATCTTGTCACAGTTAAAATCCTCCACACTTAATGTCATCCTTCTGTATCATAGAGAAATGCAGACGCACGATGATCTGCAGTCGCGGGTCTTTCATGCGGAGACTCTCCTCATATTCATGCATAATGATGCATTTAAAAGTTAATGGCCAAACAGATCTTATAAAAGTCCACATTGTTATTGTTGCAGATGAAATATATCACGGATAACATTAAATAAATATTTTTCTATCAGGTTAAACTTTGATTAGTCACTCAAACCTCTTACCGTCGGTTGCACACATCCGCCTTGTTTTGTAGTTTTTTAACACTTTTTACTGGTGTTTGTTGTTCCTCCTCCAAAGCGCAGTGGGTTGTGGGTAATATTAGTCGTTATAGTGAGCAGTGATCCACACTTCGAAAATCCACTGGAAAAGTAGACCATCCAGAGACTTCTGACACACTCTTTTTAACATACTATGCTTTGGGACACACTTTCTCTAATCTCACACAATGTTTAGGATGGATATATGGACATTGAGACGCAGAGCTAGCTTCAGATTCTTCTGCTGGTTTGTTTTCCAGCTGGTCGATCAGGTGACCTATACAGCTTGGACTAGTATGAACTGGTCCAGAAGGGAAAATGCTTTAAACCAATCAGCACTGCCCTCTAGTGACCATGTCTTACTGTCATATTATGCTTGGGTTAGGAAACATCTTCAGATGATTGTGGTTATATTGGTTGTAGATGGGTTTATCAAAGCTTATATGCGTTTGTTTCCCATATGTACAGCATACAAGTTTATACAACTGTTTATACACTATAGCTGAGACACGTACAGAATATTAGTTTGGTTACACTTTATTTTAAGGTGTCATTGTTACAGTGTAATTATATATTTAAGTACTGAGTAATATTACGTAACTAGATGTACTTACTATAGGGTTAGGGTAGGATTAGGGTTTGGTTGAGGGTTAGTTGCACGTAATTATGCATAATTTACTGTTATTACTATGGTAATGTAACATGTAACAAGGACATTGTAAAATAAATTGTTACCGTTAGTTTCTACAAATGGTCAATGCAAAATCTTCCTAAAGAAAGAGAGATGTAAGAGATACACTTTAGCATACTTTTAAAAAGAGTCCTTATGGAAGTAATATACTTAAATGCAAACTGAATGCAATGGTTTTAGACACTTAATTGCACTTCAACTGAAATTAAATGAAAAAGTATTATAGTTTAAATTAAATGCAATTAGCTGGATTTTAGTGCTGCTTTTTTAACCACTTAAATAGAACCTAAATACATCTTTATATGAAATTTCATTATTACTCCGGTTGTCTTTGAAATATGGTTAAAGTGAACTGACAAGCGTTTATTGGTAAACTAAAATATATTCTGCTAAATATAAAATATACTCTATAAATTTGAAACTTGGATATCATGTATTGAAATATATTTGTAATTACACACTTGTAATTGTTAATTGCAATTTAATACATTTAGAATATACTGACTAGTTTAAATGTAATATTTAATAACACATATGTAATATTTAATTCACATGTGCTTTAGTTTGTTAGTCAACACATCAAAATAAGTGTGCTTCTTCTCCAAAATAAAGTAAAATGTACTTTATAGTAAAACTTTCATTTGACATTATTACAAAGTGCATGCGGTTACACTTTATTTTAAGGTGTCATTGTTACAGTGTAATTATATATTTAAGTACTGAGTAATAATAATTAACTACATGCAACTGACCCTGAACCTAACCCTATAGTAAGTACATGTAATCTAATGCATAAATAACTGTTATTACTAAGGACACTGTAAAATAAAGTGTTACCTTGCATTTTTTAAAAGCGTACTTAAGTGTGTTAAGAAACATAGTCATGAAAGTGAACTCTTTAATGCATTAAGTTGCCTTTTATTTCAGCAATATTATATTATCTGCAAGTAGTAAAAAAAATTAAATACTAGTAAGGTTTGAAGAACACTACAAGTGCACATTCAATACAATAAAGCACACTTTTTTTCACAGGGGAAACAAGTTTGTCCATCAATTTAAAATAAAATAAATTAGGGCCTTTAATCTAAGTGGAAGAGCCACATTTTTGACCTCATCAAATATATAGTACATATTACATAGTCGACTAATGAACCTAATGATTAATGATGTGTGAATTATTATTTAAATATTAATCTTTTAAATCAGTTGCAAATTTATAAAAGCAATAAGCCACCTGAGGCTGTGCGTTTCAGTGATTTTACCACAGTTAAAGGCAGGCAATGTTTTTCATAAACACTTTTAGTTATACAGGTTGAAACTCTCTTCACATCCTGATAGCAATCAAGTAGATTAGATTCATTTAGATTGGTGGTTACAGCAGGGGAATGTGCTCCACAAACTGACTCTTACCAATTAGGTGTTTCATATGGTAAACTAACATGGGGGAAAATGCCACATCATTCTGAAAACTGGCAGCAAGCGTTCAGAAGTGTGCCGGACCTCGACACTGGCTCTTCACAATGCAGAGTAATGTAGTTCTGTAGTCCTAATATAATGTGTCTACAGCAAGTCAAATACTTTATCAAATGCATCTCCAGAAAGAATGCATGTTCACTGTGTTACAAAATGGTATTATTTTTTATTATTACACGGCTCTGTGGAATACTTGATTCTGATTGGTCAATCGCGCCATCCAGCGGTGTGTTAAGTAAGGGATAATGTACATCCAGCCGGTTGTTATCTCAGAATAAACCCAGACAGGGTGATGAGGACCCCGACGTGAAGCGGTCTTGCATCAGCCTGAGGGGGTTTATTCTGAGATAACAACCGGCAGCATCTGCGCTTGTATGAAACAAGAGAGAGCGAGTCCAAGATATTAGATGGCATTATTAAATAACTGTACACTAAAAATGTATTTGACTGAGTTTTAATATTTTATTAGCTCACCAAATGCAAAACCAAATGAAAAAAGGTTCCTAGCAAGCGTATAGCGCCGCTGACTTCAGTGACCCGGATGAGCCTGTGTTTCTGTGTTCAGCGGCTGTTATGTAGGAATAACATGGATGGCGCTATTGACCAATCAGAGTCAAGTATTCCACTGAGCCATGTAATAATAACCGGCTGGATGTAAATTATTCCTTACTTACAGAATTCCATAAAAGTATTTGCGAATTTTTAAAGCCATAGATGAGAACCACTAACCACATATTAAGTTATATCTATATTTATTAAGATCAATATCAGACTACTTTTTTTTTTTGCTACCGTCTAACGCACAAACAAATAACAAACACACACCTGTGGATCTTTCTCAACTGTCATACGCTTTTATTTATCTTGCATTGCACTTACTTACTGACACTTTCCGTTAACAGTAACGGATGCGAATGTTAATGCATTATTCATAGTAAACCACAAGAGGTTTATTTAGTGGTTATTTAGGAATATTTTTCCTAGAATGGGGCGTTTGCGTGATCAACAACATTATAACAGTAGTATAACACAACGTTCAGTGGCACACGAGACTCAAACACAGAGTACAGAACATGCTATTGCTAGCCTCTCCGCACATGCCTACTCTACTTCTAAGGCTTATTTGCTTTTCTATATTATGCGAGGAATGATAGACTCAAAACATTGATGTTAGGAAACTCTTATAATAGGTTGCTCATCATAACATACCAAATGTCAATGTTTTGCCCAAAGAATGAGCAGCATTACCAATCCATCTTCAGCTTTACTTTTTTCAGCTCTTAACATCTAAATCGCCTACTTGAGGGACATACAAACCTCTTTAAATGTTGAAAAGAGGCGAAGCATTTCATAGGCACACAGAATTTCTCATCTCCAAGGTAAAATTTACGTTCATTTGATGATTTGGTTTTGTGTTTTGCAGCGATCAGAGAAGATGGCATGCCGGGAGGAAGGAACAAAAGCATCGGGCCTGTGCAGGTACACACAACCCCTCACACACTTCCCACACATACACACTTTTCCCTCAAAACTAAATCTGATGAGATGGCCTGGCCTGATCTCTTTGTTCTTCAGCAATCTTCAATACTTGAATTTCTCTTCATCAGAACTTTTTTCACAGTAATAAGTCACAAATTACTGCCATTCATCCTGAATTTCTGGCATTTATTAAAGAGCTTGTATATAAAGAGCTTGCAAGTCCATATAGCGCTCTTGTTTGCACCTGATCCCAGCGAACTAGAGAACGTGTCTTATTGACTCGGCCTAATTGCCTCTGCAACACACAATAGCAGGTTGCTTCATCTTTGACAAAATAAAACACTGTTAAAGATGACTCGAACTCATCAATTGACTTAAAAAGGGAATTTGTATTGCACGGCCTTGACTTAAACGCTGTTTTGTCTCTTTCTGTCGTATTCGCATTAAGAGCTCATGGAATTGCGCTTTGTGCACGGTCAATAGATAACGTCTTTCTGTCCATCCTGTGGTCTAAATCGACTACGAGATGAAATCGACAGATTCTCTTTAAGTCCCCCTGTAGTTAATGATTTTATCCCTTGACACTCATCTTTGATCACCAAAATTACAAATTTAAACTTTTTTTTTTTTCCATTGAAAAAAAATTCTTCATGCCTTTAAAAGTTTGAATGTAACGTGACACCCTTGCCTCATTTAGTATACGCGGTTCTATGAATATGCAAATGAGCCCCGCCTCCACTCACTCACTCAGCTCAGAGATCCACTGGTTGACGATCACACGTTGATCTGACGAGGTAGTTTGTGACGTCAGAAACACCAGCGATTTCATTATATTTTGCAGAGATTTGAATTTTGATTAAAAAAAAATGTGAATTCATGCAACCAACTTGCTCACAAAAATTCACTGAACAACAATAAATGATAAACCTAAAAAGTCTTAATGAATGACTTCCTTTCAAATTTTAATCAAATTTGCAAATTTGCTTGACCAACTTCAAAAGCATGAACAAGTAAAAAAAAGAAACAAGTCTTAATGAATGACTCATCCTATTTTGCACCGTTTCAGAATTTAGATCAACAATTTCTCTTTGCGCAGATTTCCGATGAGGAGATTGAACGGATCATGTCCGGACAGGAGTTTAAGGATGAAGCTAACATGCCGGAACACACTTGGGGAAACAACGGCGACAGTGACCACAGTTCTCCCGGCAACGGCGTCTCCGATGGGAATCAGCCCTCGCCCGTATCCACACTTTCATCCAAGTGAGTATTCCCTGCTCCGCTGAACAGTGTGGAATTCAGTGTAGGAATAATTCACAAAAACGAATTTCCTTCAGCTGGAATGCACACGAATTTAAAGACTGGATTCCTTTGTATTCGCCTCAAATGCATTCAAATAAACGTTCTGCATGTACGAAGTATTCTAACGTTTATTCCTCCTCCTTCCTTTGCTTCCTCTCGCAGCCGCTCTGTGGAGCTGAACGGCTACACCGCTGCTTTCAGGGAACAGTACATTGGGAATGCGATGGCCCAGCACTATCAGTTCCTGCCTCACCTGTTCGGATACGCCGCGCAGCCGCGGAGTCTGTACCCGCAGAGCCATACGCTCATCAGCCAGCTGGTGGCAGCAGAGGAACTGGCCCCGCTAGCTACGCCAATGCTCATCGAGGACGGGTAAACAACACCTCCGTCAGGCTGCGTCTACATTCACCCGGAAACGCATCTTTTTCTTTACGTTTTGGCATTTTCTTTCGTTTCCATTACAGATTTGCACAAAACTTTTGCGCTATTTTCTAAATGTCGATAAAAAACGATTTAGAATGCGACTAAACGTAATTTTTTCCTCTCACGATAAGTCATTCCAAACATCATGGCAACGGATGTTAGTAGGTTTACATATACCTCAGCCACCGCACTAGCCATTATTATTAATGGAAGGAGAGTGTTTTCACAGCATTAATGTCAAGGAAAGACCCTTATACTGAGAGCAGCTCATATGAGTGTTTCTCCCTCCTTCTGCTTCAAGATCTTGAGAAACTGTGGCATTTCTTTGAGGTTTAGAATCCAGTATTTCCATAATACTTTAGTCTTTTATGAGTTTAATGAAGAACTCGGTCTCGTCTTCTGTCCAAACACACCGCGCGATCTTTAAAGAATTAAGCAACATGTAAAATAATGCTAACAACATGCTTGCAATGTGTTAAATCATGCTAGCAACATGGTAAATGTTAACAACATGTTAAATCATTCTAGCAATACGTTAATCATGCTAGCAATATGCTTGCGATGTGTTTAATAATGCTAGCAAAATACTAAATCCTGTTAGCAACATGTTAAATCATGTTAGCAAAATGTCAAATAATGCTAACAACATGCTAATCAGCTAGCAACAGGCTAGCATTGTGTTAAATCTTGTTAGCAACTTGTTAAATCAAGTTAGCAACATGATAAATGATGCTAGCTGAATGCAAAATCATGCTAACAACTTGTTAGCAATGTGTTAAAACTAGCTAGCAATGTGTTAAAGCATGCTAGCAACATTGATGTTTTGAATGATCAGAGAACATCCAGAAATAACAGTTTCATAATGGGAAAAGGTAGGAAAACGTTCCTAGAACATATTTTTGTTTGCTGGGAAAGAAAATTTACTTGCAATTGCTGTCCTGCGTCAAAACATGAGGGCGATTTGTGTTTTAGACCAGACGTGGAGTGGCGATTGAGTGCGACCCGAACGCACCAGTAAGTGAAGGGATATTTTGTTATTAAAATGATCATACCAGAAGAATAGAGTGAGAACTTATTATGTCTGGTCTCTCATATCATCTCAGTGAGCTTTTATTGCATTTTACACATGCGCATAAAGATGATTTCAGTGTGGACAAGAAACTTTTGGAAAAGCTATGATCACTCAAGCTAAAATCACTCATGTTGCAATTTATTTACAGCCATAAAATGTAGGAATCCAGATGCCTCACATAACGCTCTTTCTCTGTCCGGCGAAGGTATCGGGTGACTCAGGTGGAGCTGTTCGCGCTGTTGTGTCGGCTGGCAGACGAGCTTCTCTTCAGACAGATCTCCTGGATCAAGAAGCTTCCCTTCTTCTGCGAGCTGTCCATCGAGGACTACACGCGTCTCCTGAGCGCCACCTGGCAGGAGCTGATCCTGCTGGCCTGTCTGACGGTCTACAGCGCTCAGGTGCTCGGAGACCTCGCCGGCGTCACCGACAAATACACCCCGACAGACGAAGAGCTGCAGAGGTGAGGAACACATCTATGGCCCTATCATACACTGGTGCGATGCAGTGCCAGGCGCGACGCGAGTGTGTCTTTGCTAGTTCCAGCCTGACGCAGTTATCATTTTCACGTCCTGTGCCACGTTGTTTAAATAGCAAATGCATTAGCGCTCATCTGTGCGCCCATGGGCGGCTGGTCTGAAAACGAGGTGTGTGTTCTGGCGCATTGTTGGTGTGTTAAATTTAATTTATTTCAAGAGCGTGTGAGTAATATGAGCATATAGGCAGGTCCACAACGCACGTACATTCTGCTTATCATACACACACACACACACACACACACACTCTGCTTATTACATACACAGGGCAAAGCATGCAAACATGCCAAATATTAAATATAAAAGGATTGCAATGTTAAAGATTATTATTGTGTACATAAAGATATGGTGGAATCCGGCTTGTCCCATAGATGTTCTGCTTTAACCTCACACACACACAGCTTTAACCACGCGCACGAGCAGATCCGTTTGCACTCTGGAGAGGCATTTTTCCGCTTAAATACTTACATGTATATAGCGAATCCGCCATGGCGCAAGCGCAACTGTGTTTTGAAGGGAATGGGAGAAGAGACTCTGATTGGTTTATTTCACGTAAAGCCCAAAACACACCCATTACTCATTAAGAGAATAGAGACAAAACACCCATTACTCATTAAGAGAATAGAGAGGACCCTTTTAGACCATGCGCCGGGAGAACCGACCATTTTTCCCGTCGTTAAACTAGCAAAAGTGGATTCAGACACGCCCTAAGTGCGCTTGCGCCGTGCGGTTTAGACCATGAGCTTAGATCGTTAAAATAGGGCTCCTCATTTCACCCACCTCTTTTATTCCCAGCTTTCAGTTTGAATCATTAAAAATAATTAAAACACGGACCTGAGGAATATCTCCTCCCGCTCTAGTGTGCTTGTTTTAAATCACGGCAGCTAGACTGTTCATGCTTCAGATACGCTCAGGCATCTGTCTGTGTGTGTGTGTGTGTGTGTGTGTGTGGGAGAGAACGGCAGAGTAAAACACAGCTTCATCTCGTGTCTGTCTGACTCTCCCAGTATTTCTCCATCTCCTCAGAAATCTCACACAGGTTTTTATGGCTTCCGAGTGTGTGTTTAAACTATTTGAAAAGTTTTTTTTTTCCAATTTTTTTCCTCCATTACAGATTCATTATAACAATTTGAGTGAAAAGTTTAATAAAATTTTTATAATATTATTTGTTATATATAATATATATTTTAGTAGTAAATAATAGTTTAATAATGCATTTAAAATTAAAATGTATTTTTTTCTTATTTAAATGTTTGCATTAATTTCTCTTACTTTCTCTCTCTCTCTCAAAAATCGATCAAAAATACAGTAAAAAAAAAACTTTTTTTCTATTTGAATATGTTTTACAATGTAATTTATTCCTGTGATCAAAGCTGAATTTTCAGCATCATTACTCCAGTCTTCAGTGTCACATGATCCTTCAGAAATCATTCTAATATGATGATTTGATGTTCAACAAACATTTATGATTATTATTATCAATATTGAAAACAGTTGAGCTGCTTCATTATTTTATGCAAACCGTGATTATTTTTCTGTACAGGAATCTTTATAAACAGAAAGTTCAAAAGAACAGCATTTATTTGAAACAGAAATCTTTCGTAACATTATAAACGTCTTTACATTTTGGTCTTGTTGCTTTTGGTCTGATTCCACTTCTAGAGCCGTGCTTCATATACCTGTAGCCTGAAGAATGAAATACTAGAGCTGACGTGGAGGAGGGGAGTGTGTGTGGTGTGTGTAAATTAGTCTGCGATCACCTGACCTCTGACCCGCCTCTTTTTGATCTCCTGGATAGATTTACTGTTGCATGCTGGGCAGAAATGCAGGGCATGAGGTCTGAGGTAGTGAAACGCTCGCCTGTAACAGGACAGGTACACGCTGAAGGTCACGACCCACCTTTAGGGGGAGAGTTCAAAGAGGCCGTAGTAAGTCAAGGAGAGCGGAAGACATGCATAGAGACGATCAGATTCAGAACAGTAGAGTCATTAGGGCTGAATGGTGCTGGGTAAGTCGTGGCATGGGTTCATGAAGTAATTTACCACCAAGATTCTTTATCACTAAAACATTATATACGGTCTCCCACTCAAACATATTCTTATTATCTCATTAGTAACATAAATTAAGCTCATAAAGTCTGGTTTAATGGCTAACGGGATGTGCACACATATGGAATCAGATGATAAGATAGATCAACATTTCTCAGAAACTGGTTTATTAAAAACTCTCATGTGTGGATGTCGGCTCTTGTGAGAAGAAGCTTGTTCACAGTCACACCAAGAACGATAACTATAAAGATAAATATGCCGTTCTGTTTACTCTAAGGGCGTCTCTTTAAATGCTCGATTCTGATTGGCTGTCAATGTTTTTATCGTTCATCAGCTGGATAAAATCGTGATTGCAACTATATCATTTCTCTGTGCCGTTATCATGATATTTGTGGTGTGAACTCTATATCTTTATCGTTATCTGTATAGTTATTAGCGCTGGGTATCGATTCAGATTTTCCAATTCGATTCTATTTTGATTCTCGATTCTGAATTCAATTCCCGATTCGACTCAATGAATATAGATTTAATACAAATCCTATATTTATGAAAAAGAACAGTGAACATAAGTTTACAAGTGGTTAATTAATTAAAAGAAATTAAGAACTCTTAAACTCTTTTTATTTTAGGCACACTTGGGTACATTAAAGCAGAACCCAACTCTATATTTAAAATGCATACAATGAATAGACAGGATTTTGATGTAAGATGAAAAATTGATGCTGAAAATGGGTCAGAACAGATTCCTTGATCAAACAGGATCAGGTTATTTTATGTTTAAGATAAAACACATCAAATTTCACATCATTCGCTGTAACATTCACATGCAAGCCTATGAACAGTGGAGGAAATCTAATACTGGCTTTTGGGTGATAGATAAATAAATATGGAAAAATTCATTAAATTTGATTCGTGGCCTTTGAGAATCGATTTTGAATCGACCACATTTTAAAAAACGATTAATCGAAAAAAAAATATTTTTTTTTCCCAGCCCTAATAGTTATCCTTAATGTGAACGGGCCTTTACTCTAGTGCGCATATTCAGAAAAAAAATTCATTCAATCAATTCATCAATTCATCGCTGGTTCAGATATTGTTCTGATCAATCAATGCTGTGGATAAAAATGGACCTGTGAGGTCATCTGTGTAATCTGTAGTGTATTGATGGATCGTGTGTGTGTTTGTGTGTGTAGTTTCAGTGAGGATGGGATGGAGGTGATGGAGAAACTGATATATCTGTTCCGCAAGTTCCACCAGTTGAAGGTCAGCAACGAGGAATACGCCTGCATGAAGGCCATCAACTTCCTCAACCAAGGTAAAACACCACTGAGATGCATTCATTCGTGTTTACTGTGTAATACAACAGACTTTACAGGGCTTGACGTGAACACTTGACTGAGACAAGTGGATTTTTAAAGGTGAAAGTGAATTTTACAGACAAGTATCCTGATTAAAATGTCAATAACAAACAAATAAAACAAAAACTAGTGAATCACCAAAATTACATAGTGGCAATTGATAGTAGACAATAATGTGTGTAATGTACTGACACTGTTGAGGCTCGCGCAGACAAATGGAAACAAATGAAACTCAGGTAATATACTGAGGTAAAAACTGGAAATTTGTGGAAATTTTATAATTATAACATATGATACAGTTAAGCAACATCACACGATCAAGAGCGCTGTTTTCCTGAATACCATCATGATTGAAAGTGACAGAGATTTCATTCAACAGTTCAATAAACAAGTTAATATTAAGTTACTTACATTTTAGATGTAATATTGAGTGTTTTTGTAATATTTCAGCAGCGAAAATAGATCCAAACAAAGATCACAGCAGAACCACAGCGCATCTCACTCCATTACTGAATGATCCAGCGTTTTGAACGAATCGGTTGAGCGAAAGATTCAATGACTCGCTCATTAACTGCCTCGTTCTTCAATGAATCTGCCGTTTGAATCAATGACTCACTCATAAACTGCCTCGTTCTTCAATGAATCAGCTGTTTGAATCAGTGACTCACTCATAAACTGCCTCGTTCTTCAATGAATCAGCCGTTTGAATCAGTGACTCACTCATAAACTGCCTCGTTCTTCAATGAATCAGCCGTTTGAATCAATGACTCGCTCATTAACTGCCTCGTTCTTCAATGAATCAGCCGTTTGAATCAATGACTCGCTCATTAACTGCCTCGTTCTTCAATGAATCAGCCGTTTGAATCAATGACTCGCTCATAAACTGCCTCGTTCTTCAATGAATCAACCGTTTGAATCAATGACTCGCTCATAAACTGCCTCGTTCTTGAATGAATCAGCCGTTTGAATCAATGATTCGCTCATAAACTGCCTCGTTCTTGAATGAATCAGTCGTTTGAATCAATGACTCACTCATAAACTGCCTCGTTCTTCAATGAATCAGCCGTTTGAATCAATGACTCACTCATAAACTGCCTCGTTCTTGAATGAATCAGTCGTTTGAATCAAAGACTCGCTCATAAACTGCCTCGTTCTTGAATGAATCAGCCGTTTGAATGGATCGTTTGAATGAATAACTCATTAAGTATTAAAAGTAGCATTTTTTCCGTAACATTCCTTATTTCTATATTTACTTTTTTTTTTTTTTTAACAATCTCATAACATTATCTAATGCAGTTGTAATTTTTCAGTGTAAATTATTTAATTTGATTTGTAACAGCCTTATAGTGTCTTATTATTCTAATTTAATTTATTGATCACATTTAAGAAGTTGAAATGAAAGATGAAGCATAAAGAATAAATTGCATTTACACCACACAAAAAAATCACATGACACTTGAAACATGACCAGGCTTCATGTCGAGCCCTGCCTTATATACACGTATACTGTGTGCTCATGCTCTTCTGGGCTGTGCTGATTATTGATCCTTCCTCATGATATTGCATAAAAACTGACCACTCAAACAGATATATAGAGAATCAACAACAATAGAGGCGTAATATCAAAACGCCATGACATCAAACGTTGTTTAATTTCCTGTTCTGTGATATTTCTTCATGTTTGTCTAGATATCCGTGGTCTGACCAACGTGACCCAGCTGGAGCAGTTGAACAAACGTTACTGGTACGTTTGTCAGGATTACACTGAGTACAAGTACCCTCACCAGCCCAAACGCTTTCCCGAGATCATGATGTGTCTGCCAGAGATCCGCTGCATTGCAGGTAAGTCCAGAAGAGACGACAACCTATCGTTTAAGGTATAAACTGCAGTTAAACTCAGCTGTTCTTCTCTGGCATTTCAGGGAAGTTGGTCAACATCCCGTTGGAGCAGCTCCCCCTGCTGTTCAAGGCAGTATTGCACTCCTGTAAGTCAAGTCTGAGCAACTACAGGACAGGCTCCTCCCCCTGCGTGACGAAAGGCGCCGCCCCTGCCAACTAAGCCCCGCCCCTCCCTTGAAAACACCCTCCCCATCTTATTGCACGGGGGCGGGTGTTATATTTGGGGGTGGGGCTTCCGGTACGCTCCTCCTCCTCTCATGAATGTGATAAGAAACTATTTTATGCATTTTGTTTAGATTAGTGTTGTTTTTTCTCTCTATTTATTACCAGACAGAGCTGAATGTATGTTGATCCACACTGTGCACATGCTCCTTTTCAAATGAAAATGCACAAAAAGCGCAGTGGATTTCACACGCTTCAGTCCAACTGCGACATGTGACGTGTAACCACTGATCGGTTTAGGTTTTATTTTATACTTCTGTTCGCTTTCTTTTGGGTGCTGAAAGGGACAAGTATGAAAGGAATTGTTTAATTGAAAGACTACCTCAGGAAGAAAACCTTTCTCTCTCTGTCTTGCGACGCTCCGGGAAGTTTCATTTCTGCGGTCCTCGAACACGTTCAATAGTCGTGTAACCTCTTCAACGCGTGGTTTTTATTTTCCTATGCAAGGCCGCGATGGAGAGCGTGATTGTTTACACTAAAGAGAGGTGTACGCGTATGTTTCACAATCAGAGGCTGAGGACGAAGTGAGGATTTTACTTGACAACAGAATATGTATGTTAATATTGTTTATGTTGATTTCTTTCTCTTTTTTTATTGTTTTGACCAAAGTGTTATGCAAATCTGGAGGGAAGTAAGCCCTTATTTCTGGGGAGAATAAAAAAAAATTCTTTCTTTCTTAGTATTTTTGTCTTGCTTTCCAGTACAAATATCTGAACATTCTTAGATCAAGATTAGGGGTGCAAAGGGGCTGAACATTTCTGGTAAATTTTCAGAAACTTTCCCAAAAATCCTGGAAAGTTTCTGGAAACTTTGCAACCCTAATCAAGATACATGTACTTGAGAAGCAAAACGACTTAGGATATTTATTCTTGTTTTCTGAAAAAATGTACCAAAATGAAGTGAGTTTAAGCCTAAAGGAAAGAAGAAATATCTGTCAGTGGGTTCAGAAAAAGCAACATGTTTTCCCTTGGAATGAAGTTTATTTTTCTGACCTCATTGGCAGTTTTTTTTTTCGTCTTGTTTTAATCAGAAATATTTCATTTTGATACATTATTTCATTAGAAACGAGACATAATTTGTCATTTTTGCTTGTGTCTTGATTTAAGAATGTTTGTACCGGAAAACAAGACGAAAATTCTAATTAGGAAAATATTTTTTTCTGCAGTTTAAAACGGGAAACTTCATTCGGTTTGCACTCGGTCCGACAGAGAAAAGTGGTGTATGGGCTTAATCAGAATTTCCCATTTCACACACACTTCAACTATTTATCAGCTAAAATTTTGCTCTGGAGAGATTCAGTCTCTAGATTGTCTATTAGGATTAGCATCCGATTAGTTTGCAATGTTCCCAGACCACAATAAAGGGAGAGAAATGGATTTCCTCACAGTGTCGTTCAGGCCCGATCTGCTTCCCTCGCATTTTAAACAGGGTAAAGTTACTGTTTTTTTTCTAATTCACTCGCATCCCTCTCAGATTTACTTGTAGGTTTAGTAGTTTGTAGTATTCCGGACATTGTAGGTCCTTTTTAGAAGTTTTCTTTTTATGAGTTCAGGGAGGGGGGAGTGTTGTTGTTGTTTTGAAGGGTATTTTGTTTCAGGTTTTGAGAATCAGATGCAGTGAGTTTTACTGTAAACACAATTCGAGGAAAAATAAAAAACCCATAGCAAGCCATCCGACGCCTTTGCCGAGGCTTCTATCAGTGGATGCGCTCATTTTTTCAGACATTCCAAACACGTTCGATATGCGTCGAGTAATGTTTACATATTTGCACCAGACAATGACAAAGGGGCCCAAACCAAAGACGCACGTTCAGCCGGTGACGGCCCGTCTCGAGTGCAGCTAAACCACCATTTACCGCTCTGTCCGTACGCCCTTAATCCTAAACGTTTCATTCGTCGTGTCATCCATCTTCATCATGTACATCGTTTGCTGTCGTAGATGTGGTGAATGCTTTGTTTTAGAGTGTGAGCTAGCTGAATGTCAGACTTAACTCCTGATACTGGAGAAGTGTTTGTTACAGGTAAAAACTGAGATAATACGCATTTGTAAGCCATCGGCCGCGCCAGAATAGTGTGGAAGCTTGTTTCCGCCACAGAATAAAACATTTTAAAAGATAATTCCGACTTTTTATCTCACAATTGCGAGTTTACATCGTTATTTCTCAGAATTGCATGATATAAAGTCAGAATTAAGAGAAATAGTCAGAATTTGTGTTATAAAGTCAGAATTTGTGTTATAAAGTCAGAATTGCGAGAAATAAAGTCGCAATTGTGTTATAAAGTCAGAATTGCGAGATATAAACATGCAATTCTCAGAAAAAAAGTCAGAAATTCTGACTTTATAACACACAATTGCTACTTTATATCACGCAATTTTGACTTTATAACACAATTGCGACTTTATTTCCCGCAATTCTTACTTTATAACACAAATTCTGACTTTATAACGCAATTCTGACTTTATATCACGCAATTCTGACTTTATAACGCAATTCTGACTTTATAACACAATTCTGACTTTATATCACGCAATTCTGACTTTATAACGCAATTCTGACTTTATAACGTAATTCTGACTTTATAACGCAATTCTGACTTTATATCACGCAATTCTGACTTTATAACGCAATTCTGACTTTATAACACAATTCTGACTTTATAACGTAATTCTGACTTTATATCACGCAATTCTGACTTTATATCACGCAATTCTGACTTTATAACGCAATTCTGACTTTATAACACAATTCTGACTTTATATCACGCAATTCTGACTTTATAACGCAATTCTGACTTTATATCACGCAATTCTGACTTTATAATGTAATTCTGACTTTATAACACAATTCTGACTTTATAACGTAATTCTGACTTTATAACGCAATTCTGACTTTATAATGTAATTCTGACTTTATAACACAATTTTGACTTTATAACACAAAAAAGTCGCAATTACCTTTTTAATTTTTCATTCTGTGTCGGAAACAAGCTTCCATAGAGTAGAGAGGAACAGCCTCGTTGCTTTAAACTCCATGCTGAGTTGGTGTTTTATTCAGCGTTGTGCCTGGAATCAGACCTGCGGTGTTTCAGTGGGTCTCAGGAATATCTCTTCTCCGACGCTTTTGTTTCTCCGGCGTTTAAGGGAAGCCTTTGAATCTCGTAACAGAGCCACACTCCCCATTTAGGCATTTTTGTGTTCTTTCAAAGCGTCCTCGTTTGTTTCTTTTTTATACATTTTTCATTTGAAACTACCTCTTTTGTGTGTCATCATGTAGCGTGCTTTCATTAAGGCAAAGTATTAATCGTTATTTATTGGTTTCAAAGCACCAGTGACTTTGTCCTTCTCATATGCCATTCTGGAAACTTCGGAGATTGAGAGCGTAGTTTCCGCCTGTTCATCCGCCTCGAAGTAATCGTTCATTTCTGAATCTGTGTGATATGGCCTGATATGAACATCAGATGCTGCTTCACTCTTCAATGAAGACTGTTTCTCAGTGCAATTATTACATGTGAAATGAACAGTATTATATTCCTAGTTGTAAACACTGTTTGTGATTTGTTTTCATGAAGAATGTTTTTTTTGTTTTTTTTCTTGTCTGTATGATGTTATTTTTTAGTTCTCTACTGTTTACAAGTTTGTCGTCAGTCCATCGTGATCATGTTAATGCTTTTTAGCCAATCAGATTTCTTTCACTTGATTGTTACGGGTATCCTGATTGGTTCTTGAAAGACTATCAAAAAAAAAAAAGTGCTGTCGTAGCCAGAGAGCTTCTTTCAATCAGTTCTCTTTGGATTTATTCTCGATCCGGTGGGAAGAAACACTGGTGAATGGTTGGGGCTTGAGCAAACCGTACAGAGCCAGACGAGAGCTTTCCAAACATGGGTGATGATCTCAGGGAACAGACACGCTCCTGAAAACCCCAAATCAACACTCGCACATGCACATGCTACGTGACGTTTGTCCGTGTGTTTTTGGGAGTGATGTCTGAGGTGCTTTTCCTAACCCATGTCACAAACCTCTTCTTCTGCTCCTCTGACTTTTACTACCTGTGAAGAATGTGACCCATATGTGTTATAAAAGCATGTGTAGAATGTTTTAGGACTTGAAACCAAATAAATGTGAATCTTATGCAACTGTGAAACCACGTCTTGTCATATTTTGTTGTTCGGCGTTGCAGCATGAACCACTATCCAACCTGAAATGGTTGTAATTGTGGAGTATAGACCTAGTTTGGTCTTGTTTTAAAGAAGACACTCATCAGATTATTGCTGAAGTGAAAGCACTTTAAAAATGAAAGTATGAAAAAGTTATGGAAGTTTAAATTTACTGTAAATCAAATTTACTGTACTAAATATTTTTTATTTTATATAAAATATATATTTGAGAAAATATGTTTTACGCTAAAATTTCTATAAAATCAAAGCCATATGTCTAACCAAGTTGTGTTCCAAATTTGAAGTTGTTATCACAAAAATTGAAGTTCCCATGAGATTTTGTTTAGGCGTAATACCAGAAATAGCCACCGGGGGACACACATTCCATTGATTTATTTATTTATTTATTTATTTTTATGCATTCTCCTGTATCAAATTAATACATTTGTGTCCAAATATCACTTCTATCACAAAATATGGAACCTTGAGACTCAGACCTTTCCGACGATATGTGTTTTGTCAAGATCAGAAAAGTTTTTGATTATAAAGTAGTTAAAATAAATTTTGTAATATGAAACCTGACACCGCCCAATAGGGGAGGAGCCAGCTAAAGGAATTTAGAGCACAGTTTCTATGGTAACACAACATCCAATTTCAAAACAGTTTTCACAGGATGAGTTTCGAGTTTGTGAGCTTTCAAATGATACCTAATTTGATAATTAATAAAATAAGTGTGATTAAAAGAGGGGGGGGGGGGGTACAATGTACTATACTGATAATAGATAAAAGTAATAATTTTTTTTTATAATAATCGGCTGTAGCCCAAATTTTGAGTTCAACCCTGTTACCACATGACACCCCCCCCCCCCCCATAAATAAATAGTGACATTCTTTAACACTCTTCAACCCTAACCCAAAATATTATTTATTTAATAATAATTTAATTAATAATTTATATGGCATGATGAACAGACTGCAAAGAACAGTTCAACCCTGTTACTAAGAAGTCACTGTAAGAAGAATGATCGAACAAATTTTTTTTTTTTCCCTTAAATATATGTTGTTTTATTATAATAAACAGACAAACTGAGTGATGCCATAATTTTCCAGCATGTTACCTATTCTGGCTGGCATAACTTTTATATTTCATTTTGATCAAATTATTAATTTTGATGAAATTTTGATGTTTACATAATGTTTATTGCTAGAAAATAAAATCATGTAAATGAGGGGTTTATACTGTGTTTTGAGTACACTCAAAGTATTTAAGATTTTTCAATTAAAAAAATTCAATTCAAAATTTAATTGAACAATATTATTCATATTATGAATTATGAATGAATACTTTTACCTTTTGTAAGAGAATGGACCATTTAGTTTATGTGATTCGCATTCATAAATGTAAACATGTTTTCATTATTTTTATTTTATTTTTTTTTACATTTTTGAATACAAATTGCATAAACTAAATGGTCCATCCCCATGTTCCACAAAAATGTATAAAACAAAATTTTACTAAGTTGTAGTTTTTTTTTTAATTCTTAATTCACAATATGTAAGGATTATTCAATCCAATTTGATGGTATTTTACTATACAATTAAAATTCGTAAAAAAAATTTTTAGTGTAACAGGTTTGCAAAACTTGCAGACCTCAAATGACTCGAAAGGATTTTTATTATTTAATATTTATCTTAGTTTCCTACTTATTTGGGCGCTGAACATGTTCTGAAGGTCAAGCACCTGCTTTCACTGAGCGTTTAAAAAAAAAAGTTTTAGGCCCTATTTTGTACATTATTCATGTCCACTATAAACACAATCAGATCTTTTTCATAAAAGACGTAAATCTTCAGTATTTTCCTATCTCCTCCTCCAGGCTGAACTGATATCATTTTGACCTGTCCTTACAAGTCAGCAAATTCTGCCGGTCTCTGATAGAGATGAGCTTGACCTCAGCCAGTGTCCAGCTTCCCCGGTTTGCTTGAGTCCAACACACTGGAGTTTCATCATTTAACACAAACAGAAACCCGGTGGCATCTCATCAATCCAGCCCAAAATAAACTCCAAACCTGTAGCAGAATCAACAATATTCTGCGCTGATAGTGACGCCTCAGTGAACTCAGGCTCGTCCAGGTCGAGTAAACACACGCTTGACAGAGAGAGACGACTCACACTCCTGACTCGGCTGCTTTTTTAACTTACAACTTATTCTAGATCAGGGTTTGTGAGGGAACTGCAAGGGCTTTGTGATTTAAAGAAAAGCTCATTAATTAAGTCATAAAAAAAAGTTAAAAATGATTAATACTACAGTAGTCAACATTGATGAAAGGTTTTGATCCACTTCAAATGTTGACTACTGAATAATTAAAACTAAAACTAAAACATTTAGGCTACTAAAAAGAGCAAATATTTTATTATTATTTTATACATAACATCAGAGAACCGAGAACATGCTTTTTGTCTGCCAAAAGACTTTACATGCTAATAAAGGGATAGGGGAGTGAGAGCACATTTCAGAGTAAGAGGATAATGCTAATAATAATACCATTTTTATATAATATTATCATAAATATGAGGTTTTAATATAAGGTGCAGTGAGGGACAATTAGTGCTTGTGTGTGTGTGTGTGTGTGTGTACATGCAGGATTTCTGAGATTCTCCAACTGCATGTGTGTTTCAGCTCTGAAGGACAGTTTTTGTTGCAATATTAGTAGAGATTTGTTGGCTCATTTCTGAGAAATCTGCAACAAAAGGTTTTTCTCAAGAAGCTGAATAGACAGATATGTGGCATTATAAATAAGTGTAGCCAGGTCTAATATGCAGACAGCAGGTGTTTGAACACTGGTTTTAATGTGAAGGACTCGAGGCGTTTTTACCGTTGTTATAATGGGAGAATATTCGTTCCACTGGATGACGCCTTCATGAATATTCATGATATCACCATATTGTGGGCGTGTCCTTGAGACCTTGAGACCTCGAGCAAATGAATGAAACTGAAAATATAAGTGCACGCGCCTCAAATAATTTCGGAAAGGTGATACATGTTTAAACTGCAACAGTTTACATGTTCAAAACAATGCATAGTTTGTGTAATATGATAAATCGTCAGAGTTTTGCCTGATTGATTACAGGCATTCAGGGAATGTAAAGATGACAAAACACGAGCTAATAACCAATACAAGTCTATACACTGTCAGAAATAGGGGTACAGTAGGAATCCATTTCTGTCCCCCAAGGTACAATCTACACTAACATACCCCATAGGGCTTATTATTGGACCTCAAGGTACATATATGTACCTTTTTGAGGGTCAAAAAGCATTAAAAGCATTATATATGTACCGTTTCTTTTAAAGGTTAAGGTACAATTATGTACCCTTGAGGGTACAGCCCCAGTGACAAGCCATTGTACCCCTAAAGGTACAATTATGTACTTTATTTTCTGAGAGTGTAGGCTAATTCAGTGTTTTACTCTTCTTGTGAGGCTTTTAAAATGTATTTGAATAGTTTGATGAGTCTACTTTCTTATTTGACGACTACAGTCCTGCATGTAGTGTTGACAACAGTGCCTGAAATAAACCTCTAGAAATGTATCTGTGGTCTAATAAAAAGCATATAAGCCTGGTGTGAATATTCTGTCATCCTTCATTTCTTGATTATTTTGTAGATGACCAGTGTTTCCAGTCTCACAGTAAGACTCGCATCAACACCAAACTACAAATGTTTCCTGTTTTCTCGAATGCATTTCCTCCGAGGAGGCAAGGGAGGCTCCTAAAAAAACTGGATGAAAAAATAACCCAATTACAAAAATAAAACAATGTAAAATGTGGCCTTAAAGCGTAACTCTCGCCAAAATGCAGCCTAGGGTCTTTTTGTTAATCTACCCGAGGCAAACTTTCGTGTAAAAGCATAATTAGAATGGAAACGCCACTTTTAAGTTTGACCGTATTTTCGTTTTCGGTCAAATTGTGAATGGGAGTGAATGGGGCACTTCTATAATAGCATCAAAATCGCTATTTTATGTTAATATAAAACATTTGTCGATCTCCGAATGCGAATGAACTGACTCTGAATTTTAGTATTGTTTCTTAAATGAGGATCCTTTCTCAAATACAAGGTCAATAGTGATTTTCACTGACGACAAAACAACAAATTATCCGTGAATTTATATGGAACTAAGCTTTAGGAGCTTTCCATCTTTACTCTCCTCATGTTATGGTGCATTCAGAAATCGACTATTTTTGACTGTCAAAACACCGGCGGACGGAAACAACAACAGCTTCAGTGAGTTGTTCAAAATCTTTCTTTTTAGTAAACTCTGTGTTCACAAACAATGTAGTCAATGCTGGAGTTCATGTGTAGAGCCTCTGGTGACACTTCCAGCACAGTTTCATGTTGTGTCGAGCCTTCTTAGTGTTTTAAAAATAGCGATTTTTGATGCTATCATAGAAGTGCCCCAAGCACTCCCATTCACAAGGCAATTTGACCGAAAACGAAAATACGGTCAAACTTAAAGGCGCTCTAAGCGATGTCAAAACATTTTTTGTCACATTCAGCAAACATCTCCTCACTATCCGCTAGCTGCCTGTCCCCTGAACACACTGTTAAAAAACACGGTCTCTGTAGACAGCCCAGGCTCCACAAACGGCAACAAAAACAAACTGGCCCAGCCTGGACCACAAAACATAACAAACAGTGTTCCAGCCAATAACCGACAAGAGTGATTTGGGGGTGGGGGGGTTAGTGCGCGTGCACATGAAGGGGGGTGTGGGGGGTGGAGGAGAGAGAAGCATGAAGAGGGAAGTTAGCTAGAGGAGAGATGTCCTAACAACGACTAACGTTAAAATTTTATATTCTTGAGAATTTTGATATGGCCGGGATGAGGAGGGGGGAGGGTCGAGCTAGCCTCCGTTTTGTTTGACAATACTTTGGACGTCAGCAAGAAGTGACGTCACCCAACATCGCTTAGAGCACCTTTAAAAGTGGCATTTCCATCCTTAATTATGCTTTTAAACGAAAGTTTGCCTCGGGTAGATTCACAAAAAGACCCTAGGTTGCATTTTGGCGAGAGTTACGCTTTATAAAGTGTACAAATCACTGTTTTTTCTAAAGTAACACTGTCCAACATTGACTAAAAACAGACCCTCTAAAGCATGCGCTGGTTTAGTGGGGGGGAATTGAGAATGAATGGGGGAAAGTCACGTGAGAGGAGGCAATGCCTCCATCACGCTATGACTGGATATGATCAGTTATGATTGGTTATGATCGGATATGATTGGTTCATGCGATAAATCCTGCGCCTCTTGTTTCCATGTGCGTTCTCGAATCGGCCCAAATGAACAAAATAATTGCGTTAATTGGAAGACTACTTAAAAAGTAAGTAACAACTCAGTCAAGATATCACTGCTTTGTCATGTTAAAATCAAACTTGAAATGACCTGAAAACATGATGACTGTGGGGGATTTAGTGAGCGATCAGCTCGGGGAAATTAAAGGTACACTGATATCGTGTAGGTCTGTGTGACAGTGTTTACAGAGCATGACTGAGGAAAATAAGTTGACTAATAAAAAGAAACACTGAATAGTTCACAAATAAAATATATTGTTAAATTATTACTGCCTTTTGTAATTATTTTGGAATAAGTGTAAAAACACTAACTTAATGAGATCTACAGTGCAATGCATAAGTGAATACACCCATGCTAAAGTTGACTAAAAAGAGGAATAAAAAATCATATTTTGGAAATTGAACTTAATGCCTTAATTTAAAAAATTAGGAAAAATCCAACCTTTAAGGACACCAATTTTCTTTGTGAATGAATAATGTATCGTAAATAAATAAATGTTCTTCCTTAAAATACATGGTGCATAAGTGAGTACACCCCATGTTAAATTCCCATAGAGGCAGGCAGATTTTTATTTTTAAGTATTTTTTTTTTTTTTTTTTTAGGATACTATGCATCCTGATAAAGTTCCCTTGGCCTTTGGAATTAAAATAGCCCCACATCATCACATAGCCTTCACCATACCTAGAGATTGGCATGGGGTACTTTCCATAAGATCATCTCTCAATGCAAATCAAACTAGCTTTTAGGCTAACTGAAATAAAACCATGCCAATCTCTAGGTATGGTGAAGGCTATGTGATGATGTGGGGCTATTTTAATTCCAAAGGCCAAGGGAACTTTATCAGGATGCATAGTATCCTATTTTTTTTTTTTTTTTAAATACTTAAAAATAAAAATCTGCCTGCCTCTATGGGAATTTAACATAGGGGTGTCCAAACTTATGCACCCTGTATTTTAAGGAAGAACATTTATTTATTTACGATACATTATTCATTCACAAAGAAAATTGGTGTCCTTAAAGGTTGGATTTTTCCAAATTTTTTAAATTAAGGCATTAAGTTCAATTTCCAAAATATGATTTTTTATTCCTCTTTTTAGTCAGCTTTAGCATGGATGTATTCACTTATGCATAGCACTGTATATAGGCTACTTGGTTTTAATAAATAGAACATTAATTACATAAATACTAAAAAGAATCTTTATATAATGTTTATTTAACCAGGAAAATCTGACGACATTAAGTGTAACAGGAACATGAATTTACATGATATAGGATATAGGCTACACACTGGATATCATGAAGAGTTAAAGACTCACAAGTAAATGGAATTAACTAGCCTACATAAACAACACTATGCTAAATGTTTTCTTAATCTTCTTGTCATTGAAATAAGCACTGCAATATTTACTTGATTGGAGAATACAGTGCATCTCTGGAGCTTTGTTTTGATGACACAGACTTCTTGGACATACGTTATCATCACCAAAGTCATAATCTGGCTTTGTTTTGCTGTTGTGATGTTTCCACATTATATTCATCATCATGTAAAGTCCCCTTCTGTCTGTTTCAGTGTGTGATCTGGACGAATGGAGGCTTTTCCCATTGAGAGCCAAGGCCTTGTTTTAATAATTATCTCAGAAACTCACTTCATTTGCATTGGTTCATTTCACATACTGTTTAGATTTTTTTCATTTTCTTTTAAATTTGAGTTTCATTCATGGAGCAATTACTTCTGTACAAGTTATTACATTTATTAAAAGTTAATTTAGCCTACAACAGGATAAATATAACACTAAGAAAAGATGACAAACTCAGCAAAAAAAAGAAAAAGAAACATCCCTCTTCAGGAAACTGTATTATTTTAAAGATAATTTTGTAAAATCCAAATAAGCTTTACAGATCTTTATTGGAAAGGGTTTAAACAATGTTTTTCATGCTTGTTCAATATTGCTCATGCACCTGCGGAGTCCATAAAACATCAGAGCCAGATTTACTAAACGGGGGGAATTAGCATGAGCGCTAGGCTATTCCAGAAAAGCGCAGATAGGAGTGTAAAGTTCTGCGCGTGATCTACTGACGACGTGCAAATTAAAGACAGATGCAGCCGGATCATTTCCATAATGACCAACGCAATCTACCAAGAGCAGCGCAGATTAGCGTCTGGTTTAACACATTATTTTTGGGGGCATTAAATAATGGCGCAAATACCAGTAAACTGACGAGCGCAAACCTTAGTAAATCACCTTGCATGATTCATTTAAATACTCTCCTCACATAAACTGTGTGTCTGAAAGGGAAACTCCTATATATGCATAATGTTATCAGCTAACAGAGGGTTTGCGCTGGAGTGAGCCGTTAGTACAGTAAATCTGGCCCTAACAGTTTTCAGGTGGTAGACGATTAAACTCACTGTTACAATAACTTGTAAAGTCTGAAAACCAGCAGAAAGATGCCCAGAATCCCTGATCCCCTGCTGAACCTGCCAGAGTCCTGCAGGAGGCTTGAAGACTGAAGATGTGGACTGACTCTGAGCTGTAATGTAAGACACCTACAGATGTGGGAAGGAAGGACGTGTCACCATGTGTTCTCCCAGACGTGTTTGCATGCGAACTTGCAAGTGTTGCTGGAGGAATGGAGAAGCATCTCTCAACAAAGATGAGATGCACTGTAAAGCAGACTTTTTTGTTTGTTTGTCAAATGAAATTTGTTCAGTTTGTTTCAGTTGTTGAATCTTTTTATGTTCATACAAATATTTACACGTTGCTGAAAAAAAAAAGTGTTCAAATCATTATGAAACACGTGACATGAAAGTTTTTCCAAATGATTTTCACCTACACAGCGCAACATCAAATGACAGACAATAATGATGTATGCTTTATTTTTTTCTTTAGCTCACATTCTCTAAACTGTTAAACAATGCTCTGTATTTTACTGTACTGAACTAAATACAATCGTGGACCCATTTAAAAATTCGGTCACCCTGTGTTTTTTGAAAGTTGTGAGACTTTCTGTTTCTCTTCTGTGGAAGATAGATTGAGAAATGTGTGTCTGATTGGTTCCCAGCGTTCTTTACAATGTCTTCTTTTGTGTTTCACAGAAGAATAAAAAGTCATGCTGGTTTGGTTTGGAACAGTTCAGTAAACAATGATATATATTCGGTGGACTATTTTAATCTTTAATCTATTATATAGACCTACTATAGTATACTTGGAGACTATTCCCAATCAGGGGTTTATGAAAAGAGTTTTGATGTTGCTTTGCAACTAAAATATATAACAAATAAAAGTAAGTGTGCACTTACTTGTGTGACTTTAATGATAACTCTTCATGATATCCAATAAAATATGAGAGAACATGAAACAGTTTGGTGTTGATGTGAGCTTTACTGTGAGACTGGAAACACTGGTTAAATAATCAAGACATGAAGGATGACAGAATATTCACACCAGGCTTATATGCTTTTTATTAGACCACAGATACATTTCTAGAGGTTTATTTCAGGCACTGTTGTCAACACTACATGCAGGACTGTAGTCGTCGAATGTCTACGAAGGAAGTAGACTTATCAAACTATTCAAATACATTTTAAATCCTTACAAATACAAAAGCTAAACAGGTAAACGGGTGCAGTTTATGCTTAATATTGAAACTTGTATTATCTTTTTGAAATAATTCATTAAACAGTTGCAATTTATGTTTATGCGTGCACTTATATTTTCAGTTCCACTCGTCTGCTCGTTGTCTCGAGGACACGCCCACATCAGGAGAATATCATGAATATTCATGAAGGCGCCATCCAGTGGAACCGAAAATTTCAGGAACTTGATATATTGTAACGCCTGTTAAAGGTTGTGAAGAGAGCCTCTATTTCATTGTATGACACATTAAACGAACAAATGCTTATACAATGTTCAGGATAATGCCGAAAGAGCTATTCTGTACTGCAAGTTCAATTTGTCACGCAAAGAAAAGGGAGTCTCACACAGCCAGATCTATATAGTCTATAATCTCAAATATACTTTATAATCAAACACTCTATCAACTCTAACAGTGTCATTTTAATGACCTCACCTGTCGACGGTGGATCGCAGATCTGCTGCAAACATCCACATCTCTATGATCAGATGCTTTCTGAACTGCTGTTTTCTCACCGCTGGCATATTTGTTGTGTGTTTATTGTGTTATTGAGAGAAAAGCACATATTCATCTAAACGTCGGGATGTTCGCTAACATTATATCGCTGCAAAAGTATTTCCAACTTCGTTTTACTTCTAAGCAAAGAACGAAAAAGACCTTCGCCGTGAGTTTATCAGGGCTTTGAATCACAGTCAGGGCCCTATCTTGCACCCAGCGCAACTGACTTTGTACACCGACGCATGTATCATTCCTATTTTGCACCCGTGCACAGCGGACTTTTCCCTCCACAGACGCACGTCGGTAAATTAGGGAATGAACTTGCGCTCCCGGGGGCGGTTCAGCGAAAAGAGGAGGCGTGATCCGGCACAGATGTTCACTGGTGTTTCAGAAAACAATTCCGCCACAGACCAGGAGAAACCTCGTCTAAAGTCAGTGGCGCGTTCAGATGCTATTTTGAGGGCGCATGCTTGGCCATAATGTGTGTGCACAACGCACATACACTTTGCTTCTCTCATTGACATTTTTGCAAACCATACATAATTACAAGGAAAAATATTCCACATGAGGGAAATTATTGTGGTGTCCATGAAGATGTGAAAAAATAGTCATAAATCTAGCTTACACATTTACTCAAATTATTATACGCCTGTTTAACCGAAGAGTATTTGGGTGTGTTTCTCCATCCCCAATGTCACTTCTCTGTGTTTTACGGCCCTGACGAGAGCGTCGGTCTCCTCGGCTGTGAACCGCTCCTGGCAAATCCGCCGTTATAATAGCAATCCGCCATGGAACAAGCGCGCCTGCTCTTAAAGGGAATGTGAGATGACGCTCTGATTGGTTTATTTCACGTTACGCCCAAACCACACCTATGAGTAATGAAGCTACTTCAGACCAACCCATTTTAGATTTGCGTCGGACACGAGTCATTTATCCCGCCGGTATAATAGCAACAGCGCCCAAGATCCGCCCACAAAGTTACTTGCGTTTCGCGTTTGATACTTGAGTTTCAGATCGTTAAAATAGGGCCCTCAGTCTCTAGTGCGTTATGTGTGTTTGAGCAGTAAGTGCTGCTGCAGTTCACTGAACGGCCACCGGTGTCGCTAATAACAAGGGTTTCTCAATTTACAGACCCTTTCAATATATATATATATATTAGAAGAAAAAAAGCAACAAAAAAAAAACCATTTGAACCTTATCTAGGAAAAGCTCAGAGAAGTGTTTGGATGAGAGTGGGTCATGTTGCTGTTGTCTTTAATGGAGACAACACACTCGAGTCTGTTTATGAATCATACAGAGCACTGGGCTTTGATATGAGTGTTTTGTTAATGCATCTTATCATTTGAGTAGAGACGTGATACAACACTCGTAAGCCGTAGAGACAAAACAATCTCAATGTCTCCACACATCTTCATTCATGCTGACTGGTGAACTACAGCGCTGTTTAAAGCATCACGTCTGTCATCATTTATTCCCCTGCCCGTCGCTCTTAACTTCTACAACTCTTGAATATTTTGTGTGAATAAATGATTTTTGTGTGGACAATCCATTTAAATATGCACAGATAGACACAGATAGATTGTAGTTGATGATTTTTATGCAAGTAATTGGTGTAATTGTAAAAACTTGTGGTTCACTTGTCTTTTATTTAATGATTTTTATCAAGTAAAAGTAAGAAGAACTTTTATATTGCTAGTAAATTTCAAGACAAACACTTACTGGACTGAAACAACTTCGCTTTACTTGATATGTAGTGCGTACATCATTTTTTTTGAAAAATCAAACCTTATTTTGACGAAATAAGGCTTTTGAGGAAGGTTTATTTGTTCATCTCTCAATCATCATTGTATTGCATTGCATTAGAGCTTTGATCATAAAACTAAGCTTTTAAAATTAATCTTAATAAGACATATTATTGGCAGATCAGAGACGACTGATATTTATATGCATTTTATGTAAGTATACTGTTATAAAGGTCTCAAATTGCATATTTTTGCTCAGTTTGTGTCTCTGAATAAAACTGAGCTGTTTTTCCTCCATATTCTCATTATATCAAACTATATGAGCCATAAAAGCCTGATGTATCAATTATGATGCTCAACAAAAACAAATGTGCACATTTTTTTTTAGGTTTAATTAGGTTTTTAAACCTGTTTTATTTAAAAAAATGAAATGCATTATTTCATATGTATTATTTCAGATAAGAGTTTCAATCTCTGCATCTTCTAAACTTGACGAGTGCAGTTGTGGCACGAGCAAGAGTAAAGCGTGGTTGACCTCTGACCTCTCTGACCATGTCCTGTTTGGGTTATCGTGGGCTGATTCTTGGTTGTCAGCGTTTGCATCAGTGTCCGGCTCGTGGTCGGGGGTGCGGGGCACGTAACTCGTTTCTCAAGGCCAGTCGACACCCCTCTTCCTCCTCCTCCTCTTCCTCTCATATCTGGCCTTCACAACGACACCCTCCTCAAGGCCCACTTCCAGCTCCTATGCAACGCAGAAATAATGGATTACTGCCAAGTGTGTGTGTGTGTGTGTGCATGTTTTTCTATGTGTGTGTGAGAGAGAGAGAGAGAGAGAAAGAAAGAGAGAAAGAGAGAGAGAGAGAGTGTGTGTGTGTGTGTGTGTGTGTGTGTGTGTGTGTGTGTGTGTGTGTGTGTGTGTGTGTGTGTGTGTGTGTGTGTGTGTGTGTGTGTGTGTGTGTGTGTGTGATGGGTAGGTTTAGGGGTCGGATTAGTGTAAGGTGAGAGAATATACAGTTTGTACAGCATAAAAACCATTACGTCTATGGAGAGACCTTACAAAGATAGCGAACCAGATGTGTGTGTGTAAGAGAGAGAGAGAGAGAGAGAGAGTGAGTGTGTGTGTGTGTGTGTGTGAGAGAGAGAGAGAGAGAGTGTGTGTGTGTGTGTGTGTGTGTGTGTGTGTGTGTGTGTGTGTGTGTGTGTGTGTGTGTGTGTGTGTGTGTGTGTGTGTGTGTGTGTGTGTGAGAGAGAGAGAGATTGAGTGTGTGTGTGTGTGTGTGAGAGAGAGAGAGAGAGAGAGAGAGAGTGTGTGTGTGTGTGTGTGTGTGTGTGTGTGTGTGTGTGTGTGTGTGTGTGTGTGTGTGTGTGTGTGTGTGTGTGTGTGTGTGTGTGTGTGATGGGCAGGTTTAGGGGTCGGGTTAGTGTAAGGTGAGAGAATATACAGTTTGTACAGCATAAAAACCATTACGTCTATGGAGAGACCTCACAAAGATAGCGAACCAGATGTGTGTGTGAGAGAGAGAGAGAGAGAGAGAGAGAGAGAGAGAGAGAGAGTGTGTGTGTGTGTGTGTGTGTGTGTGTGTGTGTGTGTGTGTGTGTGTGTGTGTGTGTGTGTGTGTGTGTGTGTGTGTGTGTGTGTGTGTGTGTGTGTGTGTGCAATCATAATGGTGTAGTGTGTAAACTCTGTGGAAGGGAGTGAATTTAATTGAGCGCTTTTGTCTATCATCTTATGTTTCTGCTCAAGGTCACTCTGCCAAACAGGGAAAGCTCTATTACCTGCTCATTTGCCATATATTCACCGTTTCGTTGCTGAATATTGTGTCGTCAGCTTCAGCCCACATCATATACTCGACGTGAAAGCCTAGTGAAACGAGTTTGGAGAAGGTTTGTGGGTTCGTGTAGTGGTGGGAGCTGCGGGTCACAGGGTCTCCGCCACAGCTGGTCCTCCGCCGCTGCTTATCTGTCATAACAGAAATTATAAAAAGACATGGACTTTGATGTGAGTATCTGCATGATTTCAGTTCCAGTGCTAATGTTACAGAGCATGAAAACTTTTAAAATAAAACATGTTTGGGAGATAATGAAAATTAGATTTTGGTAAAAAAAAAGGTTTTTAGCCATGTAATATTTAGGGTCCAAGCACTGAAAGTGTGCAGTCACCTATTGTGTTCATTAGTCGTCGTCTTCTTCCCTCAACCACCGTATGGTAAAATGTTGTGAACTCAATCCCTCTAGCGCCACCAACTGTCCAAAGTTTCACTTATATTAATGCTAATAACTTTTGAACCGTAAGAAACGAACTTTGTGGCTAGAAACAAAATAGTGTTTTTTGCGATTGCACACGATAACATCATTTTTCATCATTAAATACTTTTTCTATGTCCTCCTGGACTCCCGATTAAATTGGAATCAGATCGTCCTCAGACCATGCCGACAAAAAAAAACATTTAAAAAACATTTTGATTCAACAAGAACGAAGCTGAGCTCATGAGGCGCTTTCAGAAGCTGTAATATGTTGGCGCTTTTATAGATTGTTTATCCAAAGCATCACTGAAATATTTAAATGTTTTTCGTTTATTTTAAATTAAAAGTTATGTTCTGATCTATTATTCTCTCTCACTGTTATATGATTCAATGCTATTACAAAGTGAAACTATTGCACATTTTTCAATTTAAAAAATCTTTCAGTTTTTATGATTTTTTGTGAAATTATTTGGTAGTTAGTGGTGTGTGTGTGTGTGTGTGTGTGTGTGTGTGTGTGTGTGTGTGTGTGTGTGTGTGTGTGTGTGTGTGGTGTGTGGTGAGGTTTGTTTTAGGGGGGTCTGAGAACCACTGCATCAAACCGTTCTCTAATAACGTGTGAATGAGTTCAACGAAAAGCTCGCCAAAATGTACGTGAGGCTCCACAACGATTCAGCATATTCTGACCAAACTTGGTGTGTTTTATCATAGATATCATATAAAGGCTAGATGTCTCGTCCACGCTGCTGGCCAATGGAGCTCAACATCCGCACACGGCGGCCATCTTACCACAGGGTCCTCGCTCACTCATAACATGGTGCATGTACTTTTAAATAACCATAACTTGCTCAATTTTCTACCGATTTTCAAACGGTTTGGTTTGTTATAAACGTCAGAGATGTAGCTATTATACTGCATACATATGAATAATTATGTTCAAAATGTTTAAGCATTCAGAATTATAGCCAAGTTAATAACGTTTGTAAGAAACCAAACCGTTTGTAAATCCGTCCAGATTTCAGCGAGATAAGAGGATTTGTGTGCGTGCTGCTCACTCACCTTAATTCACAGAGCCCTGTGGTAAGATGGCCGCCGGTGATGCCGGAAGTGACTCCGCCTTAAGACATCTAGCCTTTATATGATATCTATGTGTTTTATGACAACCATGAGGATACCTGAACAGTTTCAGCACAGTGCCACCTAGTGGCCAGGAGATATGAAAAACTTCACAAGAAAAAAATCTTAAGACTGGTCTGTTTAGGTTTGGCGCACTCTGTCTATTGTAATAAAACTGGTCTTGATAGATTCCTTGGGTCATGCCAAGAATGTTTTTTTCATAGTTGTCTGAACTTCTTGTCTGCCATTTAGATTTTCTTTGAAACTCCTCATAGACTGTTGGACTGCTTTTCCCCAAATTCGAGTCGGATCATCTTCCCATGCTGGCAGAAAGTTATGGGTTTCGTTTCGATAGACGAAACCGTTTTCGTGAACTGCAGAACTGCATCTAATGCTGAATCTCTGGAAAGATTTGACATATTGTCACCAAACGTTATGTGTGTAATTGTCACCCAACACTGATCACACCAGATCACTTTGGTGTCAGCGCCACCCATTGGTCAAAAGTGGTCAAGTGATTCTATTCATCGTCTCCAAATGTCTTTACTCATTTTTGCAGTTGGTCTGATGCTAAATTTGGGGTCAGTAATATTTGTCTTATGCTCACAAAGAGTGCAGTTATTTGATCAAACAGTAATATTGTGAATTATTACTGTTTGATATATATTTGAAATATTATTACAATTTAAAAGAACTGTTTTCTATGTGAATGTATGTTAAAATACCGTTTCAATGATAAATATATAATAATAAAAACATACTGAGTATAACAACCTTCAGGTTAAAGGGAAGGTTCAGAGTAAAATCAACCTAGGGTCCTTTGCACTATGACCTCGAGTTTTTCCCTTGGTCGAACATTATTAAAGTTAGAGCTTATTTAGAGATATCAGCCGGATGGGTTAGTGCAGGCGCTAATGGATCCAAGGCTGTATCTCGTAAATTACCCACTAATAATGCCCAGAATGGCACCAAACTTCTACAGCAGTGCAAATAGGTTCTGTACTCATAAAACGAGGCATTGGAAAGTTTGTAAGTACATCATTTAAATAATGTTTATTTAAATAACACTTGCCTGATGGCTAATGCTACCGCTAACCCGGACGTCGACGTCACTTCAGAGGTTTGGGGGGTCTTCGGGGGCACTTCGAGGTCATGGTGCAAAGGACCCTAGGTTGATTTTACTCCGAACCTTCCCTTTTTCACATAACAATTCCTGCATCTGGCGGACAAAAGTTGCTTATTTTTCAGATTGTGTCAAACTACTTTAGTCAAAGACAGCCGTAGTCAAACAATTGAATGTATGAAATACATTTATATCATGACAACTCGAGGAAGAGTTTAGCATGATAGTGACAATGCTAATGTATTTGTTCTTGGCGGATTAGATCTGCTCAGGGGCGTCATGCAAGCCAAAATTCTGGGGGGGCACAATCTGAGACGTTGCAATTGTTTTCTGACGGGTGATATGGATCATGTTAGGAGGGGTCAGGGGGTTTCTCCCCCTGAAATTTTTTAAATTCTGGCTGCTAAACATACCATTTCAATGCAGTTTGGGAGGGACAGAAATACCTTAACGGAGCTAGCAGCAACCCTCCTCTACCTGAGGACTAAGTTAAAGTATCTATTTTGTAAGTTTATGTAAAAGACAGGTTGATGAAAGAACTGTAAGCTCAAATTCAAAAGCTTTTGAAGTCCACTTCATTAAAGCATGTTTACACACACTTACTGTACACTTAGGCCTACTACACATGATTTTAAAAACAGTACCATTGCAGTTTTTATGTTACGATTTTAAATTGGTGTGTGACCTAAGAACGATCTTACATTAAAGGTACATAAAGGTGCTGAGGTCTGACTTTGTGGTGCTCTGAAATTAAGTTGTTTTAATATTAATATGTGATGAAGGACTTTGAAAGAAGTTTGACAGATTTCAGTGCTGAAAACAATTGAACCAGCTGGAGACTTTGACACAAGACAAAACAGAACAGATGTTTCAAAACCGATCAGATAACGTTACTATGGCTTTGTATGGCAGTAATGTTAGCCAACTAGTTTACGGTTAGACTAGGCTAGCTATCGATAACGTTACACTGACACAACTTAAGTTAATGCTCTGAATTCGCAGCTAATATCAAATCCATAACTTTTTGATCAAGTTAAAATTTCCAGGTCAACCACAAATAATCCCACTACCTTTTAATATCATCCGATAACTAATTCAATGCCGATTTGTTGCTTTGCCCACTTACCACTTCAAGACCATCTGTAAGTCAGACGAGTGAGTTGCTTGAACATACACAGCAAAGATTCTAGAGCGCTACGCGCGATTTGATACACAGACACCATATTAGGAAAAAGGGCTGATGCTGACCGATTTATTACACATCCAGAAGAATACATTTAAGTCGTTATAGGCTCTGGTATATTATGGAGCATAATAGGAATAAAGTTGTGACAAAAAAATGATCAGGGAGGAAAAATCTGATCACCTCACTTTGAATGGGCAATGACGCCACTGGATCTGCTACGCTACTGCACAAATAGCATATATGCACAGCAAAATCAGCAGTGCTAATTCAACACCTATAGAGTTAAATTCAACACTTTAAAAGTGTCTATATTGGTCCACACTAGATCGAGTTAAAACTACACTTTTCAAAGTGTTAAATATGATAGAGTTGCAGCAACTCTCTAAATAGTTAACTTTTAACACTAGTCAACACTGGTTAGTGTTGAATTTACCCAACACCAGTGCGTAGTGTCAAAATTTAACACCAAATGTGTGTTTTTCTTTCAACACTACCGAGTTGTTGCCATATTAACACTACATAGGATGTAAAGTTTAACATAAAATGCAACTCTTGTAGAATTGATCTGTATTGATTTGTAATACTATTGGGAATCAATTTATACATTTCAGGAGTGTTAAATTTGACTCAAAATGAGTTTGTATTTATGAGATTTGCTTTTTGACAAAAGGAATGTTTTCAGAAATAAAAGCAAAGCATTTAACCTATTGATAACATTGAATGCACATCAAAACAATCCAGAAAGTTCAAATGTAACCTTAGTCTGGGATCATAGTAGAATTCTGTTCATTGTAAAGTTAAAAATAAAGGCAAAATGCAAACAGTTGTTTTAACAAACTAGTTTTTATTAACGAACAAGTCCCGAGTTATCGGTAGCAGATCTACACAGGTGGAGCTGGGGAAGAGGAGGGGTCTCTGAGAAACAGCTACAGCAAACACTGATCAACTGTTGTTGAGCAACAAGATCACTGACTGCAGATGCAGCAGGAACCAGTCCGCCTGTGCCGTGTAGTCAACCATGTCATTATCAGCAGGTTGTGTTAGTTTTATCACAGAACTTGGTGTTTTTATATAACTTCGATCTGGACAAAGAAAAAGGAAAGTCACTGACACATTTACAGTTGACACTTCATCTGTGCTTACAGTTATTTTCAACTGCTTACACACGACATCCTTACTTGTCACACAATTCCTGAAACCTGACACTCAAACACCAGAAACACACACCAAATCTGCAAAACCATACACTAATTCTCGGCCTTCGACTCAGTTTTCAACTTCATAAAACACTTTTTGCAAAACACACAAAAATCTAACAGGAAGTATCTTGATTTCCTTTATCAAACACAAGCTATCAAAACACCACAGTAATTCATCAGTGCCTCACACACACACTCACACACACTCCTCACATGTGCAAACACTCATTGCTTTACTGAACAGGTCAACTCATTGCTTTATTAACAGGTCAAAGGTCAAGTAGGTTTTTCAGACTGTGTAATACTGTATTCACAATCACTTGCTTTCGTGTTTACCGTGAATTTTTCAACATCTCTCTGCCAATTACTTTCAATCTTGTACAGAAATGTACAAGCTCATGAAAGAAGAGCTTTAGGTTTTGAATAATTGTCTATATGATATATCCAAAATATAATAAATGCAGTGCTTTATTTTGCAAGAGATGTGAGGCATTTTGCATTTTGTGTGCAATTCTTGGATTTGTGTGTAAAGTTTTGAAAAAAAGAGGCAAAGTTTTGAAAATGTGTGTAAGCAGTTGAAAAAAACTGTAAATCTGAATGTCTTTGCATTAGACAACAAAATATCAAACCAAGTGACATTCATTTAAAAGAAAAACTGAATAAATCCATTTTTAAGCAAAACATTTCACGCTTTTAAAGAATATTCAGACCTGTCAAACACCGATAGTTCATGTGATGTAGAACAGCTGTGGCTACTCTGTTAGCTCACCTGTGAGAACCGACTGGACGTGATTTCATTTTTGTATAAGAGTTATTAATGCATGCCAGGTAAAGGATTGTTATGTCATTTATGCGATGTGAGGAGCGAGAGTGAAGAGCGAGAGTGAG
The DNA here is from genome assembly GCA_022828995.1 of Vimba vimba. Taxonomy (NCBI): domain Eukaryota; kingdom Metazoa; phylum Chordata; class Actinopteri; order Cypriniformes; family Leuciscidae; genus Vimba; species Vimba vimba. The sequence goes on along the minus strand of CM040835.1, from coordinate 3,736,144 downwards.
GAGAGTGAGGGAGGTGTTGGTGGAATATTTGCGTACAAGGTTACATCTGTCGGAATGTGTGTCAACTCGATGAAGAGTGATGGAGAGTGTGTGTGTGTGTGTGTGTGTGTGTGTGTGTGAGAGTGAGTGTGTGTGTGTTTGAGAGTGTGTGTGTGTGTGTGTGTGTGTGTGTGTGTGTGTGTGTGTGTGGGTGGGTGGGTGTTAGTGCGTGCTTGTGTGATTGTGTATGTATGTGTGAGTGAGTGAGTGAGTGAGTGTGTGTGTGTGTGTGATTGTGTATGTATGTGTGAGTGAGTGAGTGTGTGTGTGTGTGTGTGTGTGTGTGTGTGTGTGTGTGTGTGTGTGTGTGTGTGTGTGTGTGTGTGTGTGTGTGTGTGTGTGTGTGTGTATGTGTGCGTTTGGTTTATATTACATTGTGGGAACCAAATGTCCCCACAAGGATAGTAAAACCTGAGATCACCTCCATTGTGGGGACCAACCAGCGGTCCCCATGAGGGAAATGGGTTAATAAACATACTAAATTATATTTTTTTGAAAATGTAAAAATGCAGAAAGTTTTCTGTGATGGGTAGGTTTAGGGGTCGGGTTAGTGTGTGTGTGTGTGTGTGTGTGTGTGTGTGTGTGTGTGTGTGTGTGTGTGTGAAGGGTAGGTTTAGGGGTAGGGTTAGTGTAAGGAGATAGAATATACAATTTGTACAGTATAAAAAACATTAAGTCTATGGAGAGTCCCCACAAAGATAGTGAACCAGACAGTGTGTGTGTGTGTGTGTGTGTGTGTGTGTGTGCGTGCGTGCGTGTGTGTGTGTGCGCTCATCTCTAGGATTCAGATGGGGAATGGTGTGGCTGGCTGTTATCTGTTAGGCAGTTTGGCGTGTGTCAGGGTCGAGGGGTAAGGACATTGCATGTGTGCGGGTTCGGTTCAAGCCAGCTTGTGTGTGAACGGTGTGTGTGGTGCGTCAGATGGCAGGCGTTTGGAGTGTGTCAGGGTTGAAGGGAATTAGATGAGAGGGGAGAAAAAGAAAAAGATATAGAGGAGGAGAGGACCACACCTGTAGACAGCGCACTCCAGGAGCGTGCCTGAGAGGACACACAACACAACACAACACAACACAGCACAGCACAGCACACGTCTGTGAGAGATGCCAGAAATACAGTTCATCACTACAGGCAAACAGAAATGAGTTAGATTATGCTTTAAATAATAGCATAATACAATTTTATAATAAGAAGTCAATGAGCATTAGTAATAATAATAATATAATAATAATGATTTTATACACACACAGACGTATTAGTGCTGTCAATCAATAAAAACATTAATAGATGAGTTCTAGTCAAGAGCCGTGAGTGATTTTCTCTGTTATCTTTGTTCTTTGATTAACTTGACTGACAGACAGAATGATTGGCTGCTGTCACTTTAAGATCTGCCGCTGCTGATCTCACGCGACTCATTCTCTCACAACTCTTTACGTTCATTTAAGACTTTATATAACTCCTTTTTTAAGACTGCTCTTATGTTATGAGGATATACTCGACACAATGGACATTTTGGCGTAATTGTGTTGTTCGTTCAAGCGCGAAAGATAACTCGATTCTGGAGTGCAGCGTGCAGTCTTTCTGTGCGTCGTGTGTGTGTGTGTGTGTCACACAGAAAGGACAATCACAGAAAGCGCGTTTTGTCTTTTGTCTTATCGCGCTTGAATGGTTTAAAAGCATTTGCACGAATAAGAGCGTGATATTGTAACGCTAGTCAAAGGATGACAGAAAAACGGATGCTGCGCGTTTTGCACTGAATATTAAATTGCGTACAAAGATTAATCGCATGCGTTAACGTGGACAGCAATAATAAGGCCTATGCTGGTCTTATGTTAAACTTCGGTGCATAACCACCTAGAAACCACCCAGAATTCGATAACAACTCAGAACACCTTAGCAATTCTATAGAAACCCCAAAACAGCCTGTTTTACACAGTGCTGCAAAACATTTGTTGCAAAAATTGTTTGCTAGCATTTGCAAGGCATCTTCTGCGTGTAGGCTGATATGAATTGAATTGAACATAAGACCAGGAAATATATCGAAGCAGCATTTTATACTTGACTTAACACACCAGCTAATGTTAAGAAAGGTGTTTATTGTCTGACTGCACTATTTGGCCGTGACTGTAGCCTATTTTCTAAACAGTTCCTCTTATGTGCCGTGCAGGCCCGGAGTGGGTAATCGGGAGAATCGGGAGTATTCCCGGTGGGCCGCTTCACTTTTGGGCCGGTCGAGGAATTTTTTTTTTTTTTTTTTTTTTTTACATTTCAATGTCACATATTAGTTACATTAGGATACACACGTTCCGCCACCACAGCGCGCAACTCAGCATGGGTTGTACCATGTGAGGGAGTTCTCCCCTCCCCTCCTATAGAAATGGTTGGGTCCATAGCCCGTCTTTTCAAAACGTTTTCTCAGGGAGGCTAGGCTACCGCGGCTCCGCCGGCGCCTTCTGATAGCTGGGCCGGCCGTAACGGTAGGCTACGCGTCAGGGAGAATGGATGGGACTCATGGGAGGAAGAGGCCAGGAGGTAGCAGGCCCGGAGTGGGTAATCGGGAGAATCGGGAGTATTCCCGGTGGGCCGCTTCACTTTTGGGCCGGTCGAGGAATTTTTTTTTTTTTTTTTTTTTTACATTTCAATGTCACATATTAGTTACATTAGGATACACACGTTCCGCATTCTGCCACCACAGCGCGCAACTCAGCATGGGTTGTACCATGTGAGGGAGTTCTCCCCTCCCCTCCTATAGAAATGGTTGGGTCCATAGCCCGTCTTTTCAAAACGTTTTCTCAGGGAGGCTAGGCTACCGCGGCTCCGCCGGCGCCTTCTGATAGCTGGGCCGGCCGTAACGGTAGGCTACGCGTCAGGGAGAATGGATGGCACTCATGGGAGGAAGAGGCCAGGAGGTAGGCTATGCAAGTTTTGTTTCCGCCACAGAATAAAACATTTTAAAAGATAATTGCGACTTTTTATCTCGAGTTTACATCTCGCAATTCTGAGAGATATAAAGTCAGAATTGCCTGAAATAAAGTCGCAATTGCGTGTTAAAAAGTCAGAATTGTGAGATATAAAGTCAGAATTGCCTGAAATAAAGTTGCAATTGCGTGTTATAAAGAATTGTGAGATATAGAGTCAAAATTGCGTGATATAAAGTCGCAATTGCTTCTTATAAAGTCAGAACTGCAAGATATAGAGTCAGAATTGTGTGATATAAAGTCATAAAACGTGTTATAAAGTCACAATTGCGAAATATAAAGTCAGAATTGTGTGATATAAAGTCGCAATTGCTTATAAAGTCAGAACTGTCAGATATAGAGTCAGAATTGTGTGATATAAAATCATAAAACGTGTTATAAAGTCAGAATTGCAAATTATAAAGTCAGAATTGTGTGATATAAAGTCGCAATTGCTTATAAAGTCAGAACTGCCAGATATAAAGTCAGAATTGTGTGATATAAAGTAGCAATTGCGTGTTATAAAGTCAGAATTGCGAAATATAAAGTCAGAATTGCGAAATATAAAGTCAGAATTGCGAAATATAACGTCAGAATTGTGTGAAAAAGTTGCAATTGCTTCTTATGCTTCTTATAAAGTCTAAGTGAATTATTATTTAACCTTTACATTATTTGTTAACCCATGGTATTAAAGGGTTAGTTCACCCAAAAATGAAAATTCTGTCAGTAATTACGAGAAGGAAATGAATAGTGGAATAAAGTCGTTATTTTTGTTTGTTTTTGCGCACAAAAAGTATTCTCGTCGCTTGATATACTTAAGATTGAGCCACTGTAGTCACTTGGACTATATTAACGATCTCTTTAATAACTTTTCTGGGCCAGCAAGTTTCGGTCACATAGAAGCCTATGGAGGAGTGAGACATAGCTCTGATTTCATCAAAAATATCTTAATTTGTGTTCCGAAGATGAACGAAGGTCTTACGCGGTTGGAACAACATGAGGGTGAGTAATTACTGACAGAATTTTCATTTTTGGGTGAACTAACCCTTTAATACTAACTACACAATAGTACGAGCTGAACTGTTGCTTCATTTATACAATTTTAAAAAAGTGCTAATTTGGAATTCCACCATGGAAAAAGTGGGCCGGTCTTGGGCCTGAAACTCCCGGGCTGAAAAGTGGCCCCACTCCGGCCCTGGTGCCGTGGGTCACTCATTGAGATGAATGAGAAGGGCAATAGTGTGTGTGTTTGTGTGTGTACTACCTACATGCTCGCTGTGGCCTTGACAGCGTGGGGGATGAGCAGGCTCTTCTGGCACTGGATCTTAACAGCTGCTGGAGTCCACATCTCTCATGGGTAGAGACCACTGTCCACAGAGGGACACGGTGGGGTTGCGTTTTGCTCAAAATTTTGATTTAAAATACTGTTCATTTCCAAAGGTTGATAGGCGTAGACCTCTAAGCTCCTTTTGAGGATATAAGTAAATGTGACCATGCAACTGCAATTATTGACACTATCAATGTAATGTAGCCTAACAATATTACATTGCATGGTCACATTTACCATTGCTTGGCAACATTTCACTGGCAAAATCTTGCCATTTCAATAGGAATCGGTGCAATCAGTGAGGGCAAAAATGTTCACTATACGCAGATTTAATGCTTCGGTATGAAATAGAAGTTCCAGTAGTAGGCTATTTTTTTTTACCTATGTGATATATATTCGAGTGAACAGTTCGAACAGAACAAGAACAAATGTAGGGCGGGGCTTGATTTTGTCTGTGAGGAATTGATTGGATGGTTGTGGTTTGCTATTGGCTGATCTCATGTGAGTGACAGGTTATTGCCCCGCCTACGTCATCAGAGAAGAGAAGAGATTCTGCGAGAGGAAGTTATTCTCTGATTCAACATTAGGAGGCACGTGAGTTTAAAATAAATAAATAAATGATGTGCACAGATAAATAATTTATAATAAACACTGCACTATTCCATAAAAAATAAGCATTGTCAGTTTTGATTTCTTGGTGGCTGAAATGGTCACGTGAATTCACCGCCTTCACCATTGAAAGTGACTTCTGTGTGAGCTGAGCTTCGTACATCGATACACTATTAACAAGCAACCTTTTTTTTGCCTGCAAAATCTCACTGAAATTTTGCTAATGTGACCGCACCTTTATAGATGATTTTCTACACTATTTTAAAAATGATTATTTTAAAAATTATAAAATTATTGATAGGCTACTGCTTGCAATCGTAATGCAACGGGCTGGTCAACGGGACATGATTAAAAGCCTTTAAATAAAAAAAGTCAATGAGTTGTTTACACTGTTGTTTACAATAAAAGAAACCTGCCTACCTTACACAACACCGAAGATGGACTTGCGTTTAGGAGTAGAGCGGATTAATTCTTTCTATGCACACCACTTTAAAGGGGACCAATTACCCTTTTTACAAGATGTAAAATGAGTCTTATTGTCCTGTGAACGTGTCTGTGAAGTTTCAGCTCAAAATACCCCACAGATCATTTTTAATACCATTGTAAATGGCCATTTTGAGTGGAAGGAAAATGAATTTTCGTGCATGTATCTTTAAATGTAAATGAGATGCTGCTTTCCAGAAGAGGGCGGAGCCTTTACAGCTCGTGCCTCAGATGCTCTGCCTAAAACTACAACATATGTTTGCTTTTTATTATCATCTCCATCTCAGTCACGCTCAAGTGACATTGAAGTTCTTCATCACCATGAAAGTTTATAATCTGCATGTGTTTTAAAGCAATATCAGTCTAAACTTCTGATATATGGTTTTCTGAGCACACACATCTGAAGCATGAGCACAGAGAGAGCTGGATGTCAGGATCTGTGAGGAATGGATTAAACTAAGTTCTCTTTCATGTCTTATTGTGTTTAAACTGTCAAATACATACAAGGTTATGTCAAAGACACACAAAATGCACAAACACAGGCGCTTATGTCTGTGAAAATAATGCATGTGTAAATTATATCTGTGTATTAAAGTGAAAGCAGTGTAATATACAGTACCTACTGCTATAGATGCTGTTAATATGAATCAAACAACAAAAGAAAAACTGAATCACTCACGGCTCTTGATTGAATTACTTAGCATTAATAAGAATACATTTCTTACCTAAATAGTGCTGTAAAATGCTCTGTCGAGGAGATAAACAGTTCTCGCGGCAGGGTCTATGCTAATCCGTTAGCAGTTGTGGGCGGGGCCTGTGTAATGTGATGTCACATTGCTTAGAAACATTTATTCTGAGACACTGCTAATGATTTATGTGGATTAAAAGAAAGGAGTGGGTAGATTTTTACCATTATAGGGTGGTAAACACACACACACACTGCCGATGCACATTTATGTTCAAACATCATGTAAAAGTGAATTTTGCATAATAATTTTAGCAAAATGCTAAAACTGAATAAATCTAAATCAACAAAAAAATGCATTGCATTTACAATCCTGTGAAAACAGGGGGTTCAGCACTACTTCCCTCGCCCTGAAACATATAATAAGGTGTTTTGGTACTCGTGTGTATGAATATGGTATTGCTCTTCAAGCAGCGTCCCGGTATATGACAGGGATTGTTTCTATATTGAGCCATACTCAGTGTGCCTTGTTGAAATGAACATCCTGTCAAGATATAATGCACTACTACTTCGGTAAATATATTTATACCGTATGTGTCCAAGGCTGCCTATGGAATTGGCCTTGCGACTGTCAAAACGTGAACTCGGCATTGTTGTTTATGGACAAAGTAAATCTTCCGAACAGGCACTAACGGGAAAAGAGCATTTTGTAGTTTTAGAAACCCTTCAAGGGCAAGAAATTTCTCAAAAATATCTCGCTCCTTTCCAGAACATCTCAGCTTGTTATAAACTATTGTGTTTACCCCCGCAAAGGACAATGGGTGACGTAGGCTATGTTGCGTTTAAAAAATGTGTTGTGGCAGTAGGGAAGTTTGACACAAATGCACACACTCTTCTTAATAATAAAAATAATTATATTTGTGCATGTTCCAGTTTGACCACGAATCTCATTCATTTATTTGAGGAGCATACCACATAAACAGATAAAAAAAAACTGTTCATAATAATGCATCTACTTTTATAAAATGTTCTCTTAGTAAAAATGATAAGCCATTCGTGCCATCCTTCTGATAAAACCCATGATAAATATACAGAAATGTTATTAATACAAGATATTAAACATTTTGGGTTGGTCGAGAGACTGGATCTCTTGGAAAACCCCTGTGCTAGATTTTTTTTTTTTTTTAAATCCTACAACTAAAAACTATAGGCCTATATTTCCCAAATTTCACACTCAAGCCATTAGTAAATTATGAGTGTATGATATTTTGATAAATATAATTCAGTGTAGCAAAATATATCAGTGAACCAACTGGCATTTCTTTTAGAGCTACTATAGAAATATATCAAACAGACTTTAGGTTTCAAATGCTAAAACAATATAAAATACAGACCAATTGTGACACTTAATAGTTGTCGTATTAGGGGTGTGTGTGTGTATTTGTTTGCGCATGCTATTGATGTGATATTTTTTATATAGCATTTATTACGTGCATTTCGCGTCATAGCTGTTAATAAATGTGTATATTATTTTGCTGTACTTCTATTGACCAGAGAGCACCCAGAGCCAGTCCAGAAGTATTCGTTTTTTATTTGATATGGCCTATGCCTTCATCAGCATCAGTCTCCGTGCCTCCTCATCCTCTCACTATCAGACTCTGGTGTTTCAGTAGGGGACAGGAATGCTCGGCAAGCAGAAAATAGTCTCTCCGGAGTCAAAGCATCGCGTGATGTCTTCACTTAGAGCTTGATATCAGGGACTGAGCAGAGCCGGCATAACACCGCTAACCTTGACTGATACACACTATCACTGACTCTCACTGACTCCAGCGACACTGCGTGCGTTTAACACACACATAACACACACGAGCTATAGGAGCTGTGTGAGATCAGGTCTTCTTCAGCTGATCCTTGACTGATACACACTCTCACTGACACTACTAACACACATATAACACAAGCTCAGAAAAAAATGCACACCTTTGTACCTAAAGAGTACATATTAGTCTCTCAAAGGTACTTATTGGTACCAAAAGTGTACATTTTAGTACCTAAATGGTACATATTACAACCTTTTTGAAGATTACTGTCCCAGTGACATCTTTTGTACCTTTATTTCTGACGATGTGTGTGTGAGATCAGGTCTTCTTCAGCTGATACTTGAGTGTGAACAATTCAAAGTGAGCTATACACTTTATTCTAACGAATAAACCAGATCAAATGATATGTCTACTTCTGTTCATATATTATTATATAGCCTATATCTATTGCAAATGAAACATTAGATCCTCTCGTATTCTCTTGAGAGAATTACAAACTGTATTTAAAATGCACGTGACAAGTTCATAGAAATGTAATCTTTGTATTCATGTTGGTTTCATGCATTTTGGGAAACACGTGCTTTTATACAAATATCGGATTTGATGACTTCAAAATGTCAATGTCTATTGGTGTAACCAGTAAAAAATATTTTTCTTTCATTTTCATACAATAATTCTTTTCAAAGACGTTCTCAAGGTAAAAACATTTTTGAGTCATATGAAGTTTTTTTTAATGTTTATTCCATTTCACCTGAACAAAACGTGCCTTTTCACAAATAGGCCTCAATGAATGTAACGACAAAAATAAAAATAAAAATAAATAAATAAATAAATAAATATATATATATATATATATATATATATATATATATATATATATATATATATATATATATATATATATATATATATATATATAGGCTATATAAAATCTTCATCATAAAAATGTATTCAAACCTGAATCATACTGTATGTAGGCTATTTTTTGTTAAAATAGCCTACCCGGTGGGGGGAAAAAATGAGCGTCACGTAATTAATAAGCCTAAAAAAAAAATTACGCATTTTTTAATAACTCCATAAAACCCAGACTTGACCGTTATGTATTCATGCCTATCTCTGAGAGAGCAGTGTAACTTTGTTTTAAGTCTTTGTGTATCTTACAACCTTGACTGTCATGTCATACAAAATATTTTGGTTTGGCCAACATAATTATATCAGAAAATAATTAGCCTAGCCTATATAATTCGATAATAATAAGCTACAATATTTTCAAAACAATTAAAACCAGAGAGAATACAACAATAAAAATAAGAACAAAATTTAAACAACAATTTGTTTTTGCATTATATCAGGATCTTTGTTATTGTACCAATCGATCAATGGTGTAGTAGATTTTTTTTTTTTTTTTGCGGGACTGATAATAAAACGCCTGGAGCGCGCATCATCTGTCACATGAGCGCGCTATCCAATGAAGACCTCTCCAGTCGTGTGAAGAAGCGCAGACCCGAGAAGACCTGAGACCTGTTAGATTCACTCCTGGAGTTTCTGAACGACTGATCGGACCGTGTTTCATCGCCTGAAGACGCTCACACACATTAATGGTGAGTCTCTACATTATCTGGTTGAAAGACAATTATTCTGAAGAGACTCGCTTCCATTTTTGGACTCGTTTCTCATCGTCACGCATTTTAAGTTTCAGTTCTCACGCTGTGATGCACAATTACTATGCTGAAAATATCGAAATACAGACTGTGTGGATTAATACTGATAATCGAAGCACGAGCTTCTCGTCTATAATATAAAAGTGTTTCAAACTGCGCAGGATTTCCCTATAATGTGAATGCATCATTAAAATACCTTATTTAAAATGTTATTCTGCTGGTGAATCGCACAAATAGCCTGAATTCAGAATGAGTTTCATTCGATATGCATTTTCATTTAAAGACATGTAGTTAAACACATGTAGTTAAAGATATGGATGAATAAATAGCCTGCTTAATAAACTGGCACATTCACTGAAAAGGTTATTAAAGCGAAATGTGAATCATTTCTTATAAGAATTTGTTTCCATTAAGCTTTTTTTATTATTATTATTATTATCAAGCTTAGCTTTGTCCATCATTTTAATATTTCCTTATTTAATAATATTGCAGTGCTTTAACGCAAAACAAGGACATTTTCTGTATCATATTCACAAAACATTCACAAAACTAATTCGAATAAAAAGGTTTTTAAAGAGAGGAGAATAAATCAGCCGAACGATAAACTCCACCACATGTAAATTCAACTATTCGGTTTTCTAGTGTGTAGGCCTATTGAAGAATGAAACTATTTATCAATAAATTAAATTAATAAAAACAGTATGCTAATCCTACAATCAAATATTTAAAAATATTATTAGAATAGGATATTAGAATTATAAAGCGCGTAGGCTGTGTGTGTGTGTGTGTGTGTGTGTGTGTGTGTGTGTGTGTGTGCGTGTGGTCAGGAGACATGACAGGAGTCAATATGATAAAACCCCATCTTTCCTCTGCGTGCCCAGAAGTAAAACAGATATTTTGTGAGCTCTAGATCTCTAGCATAATTCATTTTTTTTCATAACACCCTTTTGATCACTCGCACACCGTCGTCGCTGTATTTGACCGCGCTGAGGTATTTTACACTGCGATGAAGTTGTTTTGTGGAACTGATGTTTAGATTGACACTGTTGTCAGAATGCACGTGCACATAACCAGTCTTTATTTCTGTTTATATCATTATCAATATTAATTTTCAGAATGTGTATGTCCTCAGCGTCTGTCCGAGAAGCAGTGACCGAGGACTGTGATGATGGAGTTCACCGCAGATGTGGAGCTGGAGGAACAGTGTCCTGTGTGTGGAGATAAAGTGTCCGGGTATCATTACGGTCTTCTGACCTGCGAAAGCTGTAAGGTACGACCTCATCATATTTCTCTTTACGCGTCTAGAGCGCGTTATAGTTATAAACCACAGTTTATCTGCACTGAAAAAAAAAATAGGCTAATTATTTTATTGTAGCTATAATCGGTTACACTTTATTTTAAGGTGTCATTGTTACACTGTAATTATATATTTAAGTACTGAGTAATATTAAGCAACAACATGTTCTTACTATAGGGTTAGGGTTTGGTTGAGGGTTAGTTGCATGTAATTATCCATAATTTACTGTTATTAAGTACATGTAACAAATGTAACAAGGACACTGTAAAATAAAGTGTTATCCTATAATGTTATGAAAAGCATTACTGTGGAACAGTCTTTGTTCATTAGCCTATATTAATTAAATGTATTTATCATTAATAATATTTTTTGGTTGTGTCATGTATGCAAATACATACTGGATTTAAAAAACTGACTACACTAAAAAATGTTGGTTCCCCAAAGAACCTTTCAATGAGCAGATCTTAAAATAACCATATTTTTACTCAGTGTGAATCTTTTTCCACTATAAAGAACCTTTTATGCGATGGAAAGATTCCATGGATGTCAAAGGTTCTTTTAAGAGTGTAGAGGGTAACATTTTATTTTACAGTGTTCTTGTTACATATGTTACATGCAATTACTATAGTAATAACTATAAATTATGCATAATTGCATGCAACTAAACCAAAGCCTAACCCTATAGTAAGTACATGCAGTTAATTAATATTAATCAGTCATTAAATGTATAATTACACTGTAACACGGACACCTTAAATAAGATCTAGATTAATGTTCCTGTAAAAAAGCCAAAACTAATTTCCAAGATTTCCTTTTAATTTAGAACAGATTGCAATGCAACCGTTTCTTTAACATTTGACAGAATATAATCCTTTATGCATGATCATAACAGGGTTTTTTCAAGAGGACGGTTCAGAATAACAAGAGATACACGTGCACACAGAACCAGGACTGTGGCATCGACAAAACCCAGCGCAAGAGATGCCCGTTCTGCCGCTTCCAGAAGTGCCTGAGCGTCGGCATGAGGCTCGAGGGTGAGAACACACAGACACACACACACACACACACACACACACACACACACACACACACACACACAGACACACACACACACACACACACACACACACACACACACACACACACACACACACACACACACACACACACTCAACAACACTGGGCTTGTGCTCTAAAGCAGCCTCGTGTCAAGGATTCGCCATGAATGTCCTGATTATATTACTGTCTGCTGAGTGTTGGAACATAGCCCAATATAATGCTTATTAAATGATATTATATCATGTGTTATACAGGTATGAAGGTCTAGAAAGTGAGCATCACTCCTCACTCAGAAAAAAAATCTGTTACACTTTAATTAACAACATGTACTTTCTGTATAATTAGGGTTAGTTGCATGTAACTATGCATCATTTACTGTTATTACTATAGTTACTACATGTAAAATGTGTAACAGACAAAATAAAGTGTTACCCCTTGTTCTCCTTGTTACATGTTACATGTACTTACCATAGTAATAACAGTAAATTATGCATAATTACATGCAACTACAACCAAGCCCTAATCCTACTCTAACCCTATAGTTGCTTGATATTACAATATTACTCAGTACTTAAATATATAATTACACTGTAACACCTGTGTAACCCTTTATTGTAAGGTGTCTTTGTTACACTGTAATTATATATTTAAGTACTGAGTAATATCAAGCAACTACACGTCCTTACTATAGGGTTAGGATTAGGGTTTGGTTTAGTATTAGTTGCATCTAATTATGCATAATTTACTGTTATTATAGTATGTATCATATGTAACAATGACACTGTAAAATAAAGTGTTACCAAAAATTCAGTATCTGAAAAAAACAGGAAAACATTTAATGTAATATTTCATGATCATGAATTAAAATCATTTTTATCCTATTAAATAACATTCACTCATAGATGTATTAAAACTATAACGCATCTAAATTGGCCTTAATCAGCTTAAAAGTAATAAATAACATGTGTCTTGACACTGTGCAACATGTAGATTTATATTAGTTAACAAACTGTTTTTTGGCCCAATTATATTGTCCTCCAAATGCATTTGAATGATTATTTGGTGTAAAACGTTGTGTTATTTGTGTGCGGCGCGCGCGATTCCCAGGCCGAGTGCAGAGAAGCACCTGTTTCCGCGCGCGCCTGTGACACATTCCTCACGCGCTGATAAGACTCGCGGATTCATGGAGACTCACCAAAACCACAGCGGAAAATATCCATATGAAGAGAAATATCCACTTGCCTTCGTCCTGGCTAACTTAAGCAAAACCGTGCCACGCATTCCTGGCTTTATTTGGCTTTTTAATCACTCTTCTCCTAAAATATCCCACTTATCCGATGAAGAGTACATCTGCAAGATGTAAATAATATATAATGTGTCTTTAATACTATGAAATAACATTTAAATTAATCATGTGAGTGCCTAGAAAACATGCCTAGAAAAATTGACATCTTCACCCTTTATTCAAATATTATTCAAAATTTGGGTAACACTTTATTTTAATAACATATTTGTTAATAATGACCTTACAAGTTCATACAAGAAAATATTTGGTTACACTTTATTTTAAGGTGTCTGTGTTACAGTGTAATTATATATTTAAGTACTGAGTAATAATAATTAACTGCATGTACTTACTATAGGGTTAGATATATTATGCATCATATACAGTAATAACTTGCATGTAACAAGGACACTGTTAAATAAAGTGTTACCAAAATTCTTTGGACTTTGTTAGTATATTGCATTGTCTATTTTTGTGATAATAACACAAAGAAACATGCCAAGTTGTGCCGACATAAGTTTTGTCCAGGCTGTCATACACAGAAATTATGAACAAGAGAGAACCAACAAAATATGAATAACTGATTATGTTGTAGTTAGTGTATGCTTTTTCCTTTGCATAGTAAAATAAATCCTGTTGCTTTTTTGCCGAATAATTTTTTGCCAAATCATTTTTTGCCGAATAATTTTTTGCCAAATCATTTTGTCATAAAAAACATGTTTAGTGTTTTGTTCGTTCCTCAAATTTAAAGTATTAAAAAAAATATTTGGTTAATCTTTATTTTACTGTGTCCTTGTAACACATGTTATATGTAGTTACTTTAGTAAATTAACTAAATAATAAAAAATTTACTTAATTAACTAAAAAACTATTTTAATAAATTGTGCATAATTACATGCAACTAACCCTAAACCAAACCCTATAGTAAGTACATGCAGTTAATTATTATTTCTCAGTACTTAAATGTATAATTACACTGTAACACAGACACCTTAAAATAAAGTGCAACCAAATATTTTCCTCATATTTTGATGGTTGAATCAAACTTGTAAGGTCATTAATAACAAATACCTCCTCCGGACGTCACTTTTGGCCACTACTGTACATGTTTTTACACTGTACTTTTAAAATCTTCCTGCATGATGTAAATAAAGCTGTAATCTATAATTACACTGTTGACCCCTTAATACCACTGAACCTGACCCTAACCTGACCCTAACCTGACCCTATCTCTCCTCAACAGCAGCACAGGTGTTCTGGGTTACACTTTATTAGGTAACACTTTATTTTACAGTGTCTTTGTTACACGTTACATGTAACTATAGTAATTACTATAAACTGTGCTTAATTACATACAACTAACCTAAACCAGACCCTAATCCTAACTCTATAGTAAGTACATGCAGTTAATTATTATTACTCAGTACTTAAATGTATAATTACACTGTAGCACGGACACCTTGAAATAAGTTGTACAGTGTAATTATACATTTAATGACTGAGTAATATGAATTATCTACATGTACAGTACTTACTATAGGGTTAGGATCAGGGTTAGTTGCATGTAATTAAGCACAAATTATAGTAATTACTATAGTTACTACATGTAACGTGTGTAACAAAGACACTAAAATAAAGTGTTACCTAATAAAGTGTAACCGTTTATTTTAAGGTGTCTGTGTTACAGTGTAATTATACATTTAATGACTGAGATTTAATGTACTTACTATAGGGTTAGGGTTGGTTTAAAGATAGTTGCTTGCTATTATGCACAATAATTACAGTACATGTAACGTGTAACTAGGACACTGTACAATACTGTTACCGAGTTTTGCAACACAACATCAACACAATAAGCACATATATAGTAGTTAAGGACATCTAATATAAAGTGTGTTATAAGTCTGACTGCATCCTGTCGCTCTCTCTCTTTTCCCAGCTGTCCGTGCGGATCGAATGCGAGGGGGAAGGAACAAGTTCGGGCCCATGTACAAGCGCGACCGTGCGCTGAAACAGCAGAAGAGAGCTTTAATCAGAGCCAGCGGCTTTAAAATCGAGGGCAACCCGACCCTCCTGTCCACCGGTCAGACTGAGTACTCTCATCCCGGGTCGCTCTCGGTCCTCCAGCCCCCGCCTCTCTCGTCTCCGGAGTACGAGTGTCCTCCTCTCTGTCCTCCAGCCCTGAGTGTGGCGCTGCAGAGCTACGGCTCATTCCCGGCTCAGTACCAGTACAGCGCTCCCAGGTCCATTAAAGCGGAGTACCCGGATGTGTACTCCAGTTCTCCAGACTCGTCTCTGGGATACCCGTACCCTGACGGCTGCATGCCCGAGTCCCCTCACTCCAGTCCCATGAACCCCGGGCTTCCCCCGCTGGTGCTGGAGCTCGTCAGCTACGACCCGGATGAGGAGCAGGTATGAATCATCAGCTGGAGTTATAAATGAGACCTATACTTTATATTAGGTGTCTTTAACGATCAGTAACTAAAAGTAATTGTTAGGTACAAATAGGGCTGTCAAATAAAAACGTGAATTTCGAATATTCGGCGAATTAAAAAAAAAAACTGCACATTCGATTGCAAAAACCGTGCATTCAATTTTTGGTGTGTCATGATGATGACGTAACTGACGCGGTTTGTTTTTGTTAGTTTATCCAGTATACAGCAGGTGTGGCTGCGTTGTTAATCGGGAAAATGTCGTATAAAGGCTCTTCCTGCTGACGAAAACCCACGATCATAAATCGTGCAACGACTTACTTGACCATACTCGCACACTCTGGTGTTTTTGACAAATAATATGTAGATGTAGTGAGTAGAAGTGGAGTGTTTCTGAATGGCGGTTTGCTATTTTGTGTTCATGTAGTAACGTTTTGTAAACTACTTTTCCTTCCTTGCATGCACATTAAGGAAATTATATTTTATTTAATAACAGTTGTATATGCACTTTAAAAAGTGAATGTCAGTTAATTTCAATAAAAGATGCGATGCTTGATTATTTGCTTATTGTGCTCGCTTGCGCCCTCTTGTGGCCATAGGAGACAATACAGGACCTTTTTCCTCTAACATTAAGTATTGCCTTTAGAATTCGAATATAACTTGAATTTTGCTAATATTTAAGAAAGAAATTCGAATTGAGCTTTTCAGCCATTTTGACGGCCCATGACTTTATTTTACAGTGTCATTGTTACATTTGTTACATGCAGTTACTATAGTAAAAACTATGCATAATTACATGCAGCTAACCCTAAACCAATCCAAACCCTAATCCTAACCCTATAGTAAGTACATTCTGTAGCGGCCTTTCACAGACAGCAACATAGTTTCGGCCCAGATCCGGCCCACATCTGGTAAGCGTGGAATCTACATGTACCAGATGTGCGTTTATAAATAGACTATTAGGAGTATAATATGAGATAACACTGTTGAATTTAACAAAGATACAGTAATTGCAGTTGCACTGCATGAAATGCTTGCTTGTCTTTTTTTCTCATATGGGAGACGGTCCTCCGAACTGCAAAGATCGCCTCTGAGCACATGTAGTTACTTAATATTACTCAGTACTTAAATGTATAGGATGTTAATTTGAACGAAATTTGGACGTTAACTAATGGGACCATATAGAAAAATTGCACAATCACAACATTTTTTCTCTTGTCAAATCAACTAAGATAATTAATGTGGTTCAGATAACATAATATTTTGAGTTTCTGTTGATTAAACCAATCTTCTTCATTGTATTAACTCAAATTTTAAATGTCAAATAACTACACATTTTAATGCAACCTACTTTTTATGTTAAACCAACAATATTTTTGTACAGTCACTTTAGTTTAGGGTCCAATTCTCACTATAAACTAGTTGCTTACTAGCATGCATATAGGATATTGACTGTTTATTAGTACTTATAAAGCACATATTAATGCCTTATTCTGCATGACCATATTCTACATCCCTTAATCCTAAACTTAATGACCTTACTAACTATTAATAAGCAGTAATTAGGAGTTTAAGGCAAAAATCATAGTTAATAGTTAGAATTGGACCCTTAACTAAAGTATGACCATAAAGGGTTGCTATTTTTTCTTTAACATTTTGTATTTTTTCAATGGTATAAACAATATTCACCTCTGAATTTTGCACCATTTATTTCCACATAAAATAATACATTTTATTAATAACACATTTCATGCTATTTTTCAATGAATGCGGTATTTAAGTTAAAAACAGAGTGGAGGTATTTAATATCACACACTATTCTTCTCAAAAACTAACTTTAGCTGGACAATAACTTTATTCTAGAGTTTATTAATCTCCTATTATCACTGTAAAGCTGCTTTGAAATAATCTCCATGGTTAAAAGCGCTGTATAAACGAAGGTGACTTGACTTCTGCATGCACTGGTCAGTGTTTGATGGTTCCCTGTGTTTGCAGGTGCGAGGGAAGATCTGTGCGTATCTCCACCAGGAGCAAAGCGGCCAAGGGAAGCTGGACAAACCTCGAGCCTTCAGTCTGCTGTGCGTCATGGCGGATCAGACGCTCTTCTCCATCGTGGAGTGGGCAAGAAGCTGTGTCTTCTTCAAGGAACTAAAGGTACAGATCCGAGATAAGTCCATCATCCCAATAAATGTTTTGTCTAATAAAAGCCAAAGTATTTTGGAGAAAGTCTGCTATTTTGTCGCCGAATCGTGTATCTCCGTGAAAGATAACGCTGGGGACGCCGAGGCATTCAGATATTCTCGTCAAGCAGCTTTAAAACTTAAGATTACATTTGAATGTTTCGATTTTTGCGGTAGCATGGCTGATATCTGCGTTGAAGCGCCAAAGTCAGGAATTCTTGCTCGCTCTCCAAAGGTTTTGACTGGCTGTTAATGGAGTTTTAGCTAAATATATCAGATCTGGTCACTCAGTTGCAGTTCACATCAGGGAGTGTTGCTAATCATTCATTCCCAAACAGATACAGTGTTGAATCCGCTCCGCTCTGACCTCTTAAGAACAACATACAGTCAAACCAAACATTATTCAGACACCAGATATCATTTTTGATATTGTTTTACTAGTGTGTGCAGGACACTATAGTTCATTTATGTAAGTGAGGAGAGCAAAATAAAGCAAACTGACCCAGAAAATCTTGATAAATCTTCAAAATTTGGGACCACAAATGATTCGGACACTTTGACCTGAGCATGTTTTGCTGAAGTGTGTTTTCTTTAATTGCTAATGCTCTTTTTACACACAGACTGAACAAAATGAAGCATTGCTTGGTGATTGGTTGAGCTAAACTGGTATTATCTAATTGTGTAGTTAAATTTAACAGCTGACTGATTTTCTAAACTATCACAAAGAAACTGTGATAATGTGAGAAATGTTGAAGGTGTCTGAATACATTTTGGTTTGACTGTATATTACAGCGAATATCCCGTCGATAAGCGCCTGCATGCTGGAATGAATTCAAGCAAATCGTGTAGAATTTGGAACTTTGTTTTTGCACATTCACACCTGCGTGACCGTCGCATTCCATTCTGTCGCCATGGCAACTAGCGTCAGGATTCCGAGTGATGCGTAAAATGTTTCAGTTTTTGAAAATGCATGCCAGATTAATTACATTCCGCGCAGAAGATAACTCAGGAATCCCATGCAACGCTCCCTCTCCGCCGCATTGTTCCCGACGGTGCATTCGGAGTCAAAAGGGCTTTATTAAACTCAGGTTTGTGTACGTCCTGTTAGGTTTGTGCACGACAATCTGAAGTGTGCCACTCGTGTGAGGGAGGTCAAGTGGGACGGATTGGATGTGGATATGTGGTTTGAGTGATTGTGTCTGTGCTGAGGTTGATGTATGTGGCGCTACACTTCTATTAGAGCTTTCCTGAACACTGACACAGTGTGGCCTTCAAAACCAGAGCGCTGAATACACTCAGGGTCAGTGGGGGAGGAAGACACGGGACTGATGAAGGACGAGAGGTGAGAAGGTGCGAGAGGTCATCGTCTGACGCTCGTAAATACAGCGCTCGTTTTATGATCTCGTTCTGCTCAGGCGTTCATCTGTACGCGAGGGTTGCACTGCTGTGGATGTTTGAGTTAAACCAACTGGACGTCACACATTTATTCTTGTTTTGGTCTTTTATTGAGTGGAGAATTGTCGTAAAGCCTTTGAAATATTTAGATTTAGTTTTTAGATCATGTATGAAATATCTATTCCTATTCTTGAACACTTTTTTGGGCTGCTTTATGCCGTTTCTGGAGCTTTTCTGGACCCGGGCTTTCTCACACACACTCATTTATGCAGCTTTGTGACCAAGCACACGTCTGTTTACAAACCTCATGTCGTTCCAAACCATGACTTTCTTTCTACTGTGGAACGCAAAGGAATGTATATTTTGAAAAATGTAATTTAGTTTTTTTTTGCCAATACAAGGAAAGTGAAAGATGAACAATAAATGAAAAATATCTTCTTTTGTTTTCAACCATACAATTAAAGTCAATGGGGTCCAAAACAACATCGAATTGTTTTTTAGTCATTTTCGTACATATTTCAAATTAGAAATAATAGTCTAAGTTTTTTGTTTCATATTTTAACTTTATTTTAATTAGTGAAAACAAATTTTTCATTGTTTTAGTTATTGATGACACTAAATCTCATTGTATAGACTGAAAGACAATGGCTGCGTCTGAAATCGCATGAGTTGACACTTATTTTGAAAAATAAGTAATTACTTCACGACCGCTAAACAAGTCCATTCTATGTAGTATGAATGTAATCTGGACGTACTTGATCCGCCATGTTGTCATTATCATGTGATCTACCAGCGTCGCTTCACTGTCATTCATCAATCCTGTGGCCTCATGGGATAGTAAAGTGTCCATCATATACACACTTCAGAATCTCACCAGTTTTAGATCATCCGGGTGCTTTTCACCTAATGTTTTATGAGCTCTGTGAACTCAGACATTCTTCTTTTGTCACATACTGTTTTTCGCCTATAGTAGCAAAGTGTGTGATTTCGGACACAGCCCATTTTTCACTGAAGAAAGTAAGTCAAATAGGTTTGGAACGACAAGAGGGCGAGTGAATGAATGAATTATCCCTTTAAGTGTCAGGGATTGGTGTTGTTGTAAGTTTGGTGACACTTGTGTGTTTGAGTGTGTGTGTTGGGCTCCTGACATCATGTGTGCTTCTGTCTCTCTGGGTTTGTGTGTCCTGTGTCAGATCATCATCTATGTTATTGTGTGGAAGTCTTGTCTGTTTGCCGTGTTTGCTCTAGTCCTGTGTTTTTCCCTCATTGGGAATGTTTAAGTTTTGTTCTGGTTATTTTTTGGATTAAATAAAGCCCTCAAGTCCTCACAATTCTTGACCCACACCTGACCCTTAAAGGCAGGGTAGGTAGGATTTATTAAAAATTAAAGATCCAAATTTGTTAAAACTTTCTATATATATCAATACATAATTAAAATGTAAGAACTCTGAAAAAAAGAGTATAAAAATCAAGTGACTCTAGACCGTTTAATCTGTATTAAACACAGCTCATTATTTCGATTCGGGACGAATCAAAGGATTGGCTTAGGCGACTGTCACTCTCTCGCAACCATGGCAACCACCCTTTTGCCACACAGCACCTGCCCACTTGCGCGCGACCGTTTGATTTGAGGAGTGCGAGAGGCACGGAACCTGATCACACCTCCGTCCAGTAGATGGCGGTAATGCACTATGTTTGCAAGCTGCCAATAAAATCTATCGAAGAAGAAGAAGAAGGCACTGAACCTAGGAATACCAAAACAATGGCAGAGAAAGAGCAATCTAAATTTACAGTACCGGCATATGCAGTTAGTGAAGGCAAACCAGGCAAAAAAATGCCCCTTCCCCTCCGCTTGTCTCAGGTAAATAATGCGTCCTCTAGCTCAGCGGTCGGAGTCGCGCGTTCATGTGTTTTGGGGGCGTGGCTTTGGAAGAAGCACAGAAATGAGGGGTTGGAGTGAATGGAAATAATGAGATGTCTTTAAAACAGTCGTGAGAGGTCTACAGACACTCGATTTTGATACTTTCTTTTTCAGAGTACTTACATTTTAATTATGTATTGATATGTACATAAAGTTTAAACAAATTTGAAAAATAAAATTTTTAGACCATTTCTACCTACCCTGCCTTTAAAGTCCCCTGTGGTGAAAATCCAGCTTTTAATGTTGTTTATGTGTCTATGTGGTGTTTTTAATGTGCTTTAAGACAAAGCATGTGTAAATTCATAAGTCGACAGCATTGCTGAGTATTTCCTCCTTAAAACTGCAGTGAACCAAAGACAGTCTCAAAAACACGCTTTGAAATCTCTGGTGTTTCTGACGTCACAAACTACCTTGTAACCAATCAGATCAACGTGTGATCGTCAACCAGTGGATCTCTGAGCTGAGTGAGTGAGTGGAGGCGGGGCTCATTTGCATATTCATAGAACCGCGTATATTAAATGAGGCAAGGGTGTAGAGTTACACTTTTTTTTTAAGGAAAAAACTTTTAAATATGTAATTTTGGTGACTGAAGATGAGTTTTAAGGATTAAAATGACTGACTACAGGGGGACTTTGTCACAATATTATGCTTTAAATCGGTATCATAGAGGCCTGATACTGTGAGCCCATTACAACTCTTCTTTTCCCATGATTCAGGTTGGAGATCAGATGCGACTGCTGCATAACTGCTGGAGCGAGCTGTTGCTTCTCGATCACATCTGCAGACAGGTGCATCATGGGAGAGACAACAGTCTGCTGCTCATTACAGGACAGGAGGTGAGATTATCCAAACCATCATTTATAATTACATGTCATTATGGAAAAGCAGAACATTTCAGTACAAAGAGTCTAATGAATGGGGTATCCGTGTTAAACGTCTCAAACAGGAAATGCTGATCTTGCATAATATGCTTTTGTATTCGTCGGTGACTCATATATTCATTGGGAGGGAGAGAGGCAGAATCGCCTTGGATCGCGCAGCTTTGTTTGATGCATTGATGTAATCTCCTCTGAAACAGGAAGCTAAGGCGGGACATATTGAATGGCTCCTCCCCCTTTTCAAATAGCCAATAGCGTTTAGTTTACAGACTGCGAGTCGTACTTGACAGCACCAATTCTATAGTGGATTCAATAGTGTTTAGTTTATATCACAGACTGACAGCACCATGGAAGCGAATCCGAGCGCTGATGATACTTTGGATTCAATAGTAGAAGTGTGAATAAACTCTAGCCGTTTCATTCCTAACCAACGTACAGTTGGAAAACTTCATGAAACTCGAGCATTTGAGCAACTGAACACACACTCAAACCCATATCTCTCCGTGACGAGTCAACGCTCGCTTTGGTCAGGTGGTGTTTATAGCATAGGGGGCGGAGCTTCAGATTCTAGAGAGCATGTGATTGGACAGAAGATGTGACGAGAGGATGAAGTCTGCGGTGATGTCATAAAAATCCCTGATCCATTTCAGCGGAAGTGAGAGACTAAGTTTTGAATGCTTATATCTATTAAATGCAAATTTTGTCATTGTTTTGTAACACACCAGCTTATTCATAACCGTAAGGCTAACATATTCACACTAAAAGCTAAAAAACGTACATTTTGATTTCAGGAGGCCTTTAAAGAACCTGTCTCTTTCAGGCTTCTACTATGTTGTTATTTGGGCTTGTAATGCTCCAAATCTCATTGATGCATGAGTGAGGTTGTATAGAGACGCCTCATGTTGACAGATCTGTGTGTGTGTGTGTGCTGTAGGTGGATCTGTCAGCGGTATGTGACGCGGGACCGCCTCTGTCCAGTATGGTCCAGAGAGGACAGGATCTGGCCCAGAGACTTCAGCTTCTTCAGGTGGACAGAAGAGAGATAGCCTGCCTGAAGTTCCTCATCCTCTTCAACCCCAGTGAGTCTGAGCACACACACACACACACACACACACACACACACACACACACACACACACACACACACACACACACACACACACACACACACACACACTGATGGAGGAACTACACACGAGGACTTCAGCATGATTCGGACACTTTCCCCAGTCATCTCAATGGCAAAAAGTGTCCAAATATACCTGAATCTCCAATACTTTTTATAATAATAATAAACTTTATTTTCTATAGCGCCTTTAAAAGTTACATCTCAAAGCGCTTCACAAAAGTAAGAAAAAATAAAAGAGAAATACAACAATATAAAAAAGCATTCATAAAAGCGAAATGTCCAAATGAACCTGAATCACCTTTACTTTTTAGTACACAGTGAGACACAGAAGCTGCGTTTCTATCCAAAGTTGTGAATTTAACTTTGGAATATCCCAAAAGCAAAACATTTGCAAATAAAACCACTGTTTCCAAACCAAGTGTTCAAGAGAAACATCGTCATTTGGGAAATTCTCGCAAAATCTCAAATGGAAGTTGCTCTTTTCTCTCATGTCTCAGAGCGTCAGACGAAACACAGTAAACACTGTCACGTTCTCGCGTTCAGATGATTTTTTTTTTAGTAATGCCAGGCTGCAAAATATTTTATTGGGTATAAATCACAGGTAAAAGTATTTTAAGAAATCTTAATCCATATCCAGTAAATCATGAACATTTGGAAGTCAATGGCTGTCAGATTTTGTTGTGGACAATAGGGAACAAAACAAGGATGAGAACCGCTGCCAACAGAGAACCAGTAAATCATTATTAATTAAAAATAATACAAATAAGCTATTGCACATTTTAGTTAATACTGTTCAGGAATAAATAAAAAAAACATTAAACAAAGATTTCTTTGTGACAACATGCCCCAATATAAAGGCTAGATGAGGATAGATGTCAGAGTTCAACCAAAATGTAAACAGTTGAACAATTGCAAAGCAAAAATTCATGAAGCAAAAATGTAACAATGTTTTGGACAAAAAATACTGCAAATAATCAATTATTAATCAAATGTATTAAAAAATGTAATACATGCAATATCTGACAAACTGCTCCGAAGTACACGTTTATTTAATCTGACCTTCTAAGTCACATTTTACAGTATTTTCAACACACTTTGATTTTAGGAGACACGAATTGCAATACTGTATATTGCACAGTTTAATAAATATTGCAAGCACTTATTAAAATGAATAAAAACACCACCTGAAAGACAGTTTGCTCTAGTACGCAGCAACAAAACCTTTCCTAGAAATGTTCAATTACAATTTCATCAGGCACAATAAACAAACATATGTGAAAGGAGAAAACTGAAAACATTTGAAAGGAAAGAATTCGTCGCCTCCTCTCGCTCCGTCACATTGATGTCTTTCATTCTTTGCCCACATGAAAGCAGCTTGATTGAGTAATTTGTGTCCTTCAAATGTCTTGAAAAGATTATTCAACATTTTAATTACTGTGTGAATGGCTCTTCTGCTAATGCTTTAAAGTGCTCCATTAATGGGTCAGGCTATTGTCACCCTCACACACACACACACACACACACACACACGTTTGTTTTGCTATACTTGTGAGGACATTCCATAGGCGTAATGGGTTTTATACTGTACAAACTGTATATTCTGTCCACTTACACTAACCCTACCCATCACATACACACACACACTAACCCGACCCCTAAACCTACAGTACCCATCACACACACACACACACACACACACACACACACACACACTAACCCGACCCCTAAACCTACCCATCACACACAAACACACACACACTAACCCTACCCCTAAACCTACCCATCACACACACACACACTAACCCTACCCCTAAACCTACCCATCACACACACCAGGGAACTACACTGCATATGCGACCTTTTGAAATGCCATTGCGACCCTAATTTTGAATGGGTCGCAAATGTATCACTGATTATTTTTGCACCTATGTTTTAGGCAATGCTATGATTTACTATGAGCATTTATTAAAACAGAAATGTGTATTTTAAGAATACGTTTTATAACGTGCTCTGAGCATTCAACACATCAAGTTGGCTTCAGCCCCGCGACCGTTACTTAAATGTAGTAACGTTCAGTGCTGTGCTCTCTCTCTCTCTCTCTCTCTCTCTCAAAACACGGACGCACACACAGAGAGAGAATATAATTGTAAAATGAAAATTGACGGGCTATAGTTTAAATTTTGTTCTTGCTTGTTTTTTTTTCTGTCAAAATGTCAGAAAGCATTTTGTATTATCCATCCGTGTTTTTAAAATTCGTTAAATGACGGACGTTTTACTGTTAACACAGCCCTCGTTATATGTCGGATTCGTCTAACTTATACTTGATATTATTTTTAGAATAAGTGATTCGTTATGTTATTATTGAACTCCTGTCTATTCATTGTCAACTGTTTTCTATAAATATGTTTGTATTGGCTAACATGTATTCAGCTAATGCGTGTCCTGTTTAAAATGTGCAATGTTCAAATGCAAAGACAGCACGTCACATATAGAAGCCCTTTTCCCTGTGATATTTAGTATCATATTTGGATATTGGAATAATAAATTAAGTAGCCTATCTTAATTGTACACGATGTTCCTGTTTTTTTTTTTTTTTTTACTGTTTTCTGGGGGTTTCTTAATTTTAGACTAGTTGACCAGCACACATTATATGCAATGCAATGCAATATAATGCATGTGTGTCCTATGTGTGACATATTTTGCAAACACCGGTAAAGATGCCCAATATCAGTCATTTCTAAAGTAAAAAAAAAAAAAAAAAAGTGTTTTGGAAAATATCTCTTTATTTGATTATCAGTAAATTTGTTTTCTATACAGAGATATCGGTATCGGCCATAACAGCAATATTAATATCGGTCATTATCGGTATCGGCCACAATTTTCACATCGGTGCATCACTACTTAAGAGTTCAGGAGTCTGCCCATCTGTGCCAACCATAGCATGTTGAAATCCATTTTGCACTTTATTGTGTACTGTATTTTCTATTGCAGTAAATCTATCCCAACCAATGTTAAAGAAAACAAAATCAAGAAGGCATGTGGTTTAAAAGATGGCAAGTAAAATAAAAAGCACATCTGTATGCAATACAGTTTCATTATTGTTCATTATTATCCAGAGCGGCTTACTATAAACAATTTGTGCGACCAAATCATGTTTTGCGCCAGTAACTGAAAAAGTTAGTAGTGCAAGTGCCACCAGTGGAAAAGGTTAGTGTAGTTCCCTGCACACACACACACACACACACACACACTAATCTGACCCCTAAACCTACCCATCACACACACACACACCCACACACACCCACCCACACACACACACACACACACACTAACCCGACCCCTAAACCTACCCATCACACACAAACACACACACACTAACCCTACCCCTAAACCTACCCATCACACACACACACACACACACACACACACACTAACCCTACCCCTAAACCTACCCATCACACACACACACTAATCCGACCCCTAAACCTACCCATCTCACACACACACACACACACACACTAACTCAACCCCTAAACCTACCCAACACACACACACACACACACACACACACACACACACACACACACACACACACACACACACACACACACACACACACACACACACACACACACACACACACACATCCACAACCCTACCCATCACAGAAAACTTTATGCATTTTTAAATTTCTAATAAAACACTGTTTAGTATGTTTTTAAAGCCATTTGAAATACGAGGACTAAATCACGTAATAAATCACGAAAACTCACTCACTCACCCGAGCAGGTGAACAGGGCTCTGCTGGAGTACACACTGATCCTGCACACTCTCTCTCTCTCTCACACACACACACACACACTCTAACGCTCTGCCTGCTCCTCAGACGTGAAGCTCCTGGAGAACCAGCCATTAGTGGAGAGTGTGCAGGAGCAGGTGAACGGGGCTCTGCTGGAGTACACACTCTTCGCGTACCCTCAGTGTGTGGATCGCTTCGGTCAGCTGATCCTGCGACTGGCGGAGGTGCGTTTGCTGAGCGCGCAGGCCGAGGACTATCTGTGTTACACACACCTGTGTGGAGAAGTGCCCTGCAACAACCTGCTCATAGAGATGCTTCACGCCAAGAGGTCGACCGCGGTGTGAACGGGACTCTCCTCTGCAGAGATTCATCCATGTGTGCAAAATGGATGTCGAACCGTTTTCCAAAGGCAATTATTTCATACCTAACGTGACGAACGAACAGATTTGATGTAATCTGTATTCCTTTTTATGCATGACAATCACTGATGGACACGGAGGCGTTTTTGTATTTGCAATAGTGTTTTCTTAGTGCTGTTTTGTTATTCTCTGGGCTATGAAGGTAATAATTGCAGAGTGTAATCTCTAAAGAGTGCAGCAGCTGGTTCCCA
This sequence comes from Vimba vimba, assembly GCA_022828995.1. Lineage (NCBI taxonomy): Eukaryota > Metazoa > Chordata > Actinopteri > Cypriniformes > Leuciscidae > Vimba > Vimba vimba. Next base: position 3,708,581 of record CM040835.1, on the reverse strand, counting down.
AAGTATTTTTCCATTCATTTATCCCAAGGAAGTCTTTGTTAAAGCGTTATAAGCCATGAACCAAACCAACCAGCTATGAGGAGAATCACATCATCACAAAAAAACATTGATTTGAAGAAGAAAAAAAAAGTGTACAGGGTGAAAAGCAACGGTCCTAGCACTGAGCCTTGTGGTACTCCATACTGAGAATCACAACACTACAAACATCCATCTGAAGCAAAAACGTCTTTTAAAATCGGTATGAAGGTACGAATGAGACCGATTTAGTGAGGGCAAGAACTACAATCCCATGAAGCACTGTGAACACCATAATCAAATTAAAACGGAGAAACACAGAACTTATTTTAAAATGTTTATTATATATAAAAACAATAGATTTTAAGTTTATTGCGAAATATGCACAGGGTGAATGCAGATAAAGTGGACTCTTTTTGTTCAATGTGTAATTTATGTTCATTTCTTTTCTTTAATACTTTTGTTAACTTTGAGGTCCAGCTATAATATTTCAATTTAAAAATGGTTCAAAATGTATTATTTGCCAGGTATATATATACACCAATAAATATTTTGAGATCTTGCATAAGTGGGCCGTCTCTAATTTATAAAAATAATTCTGCATCCTAATTAGAAATTTTAAAAGCATATTGTTTATTAACCTATAATTATACATTTATATTAAACACAATTAAATTATATTCAGCAAATTTATATAAATAACCCCCCTCCCCCCCCCCCCCCCCAATTTTTTTTTTACTTAATTCATACGTATAAATTCAAAACAACTGATAGAACATGTTGTGTTGAATATCAGACTATTCAGAAATCAGAATATGGATGGAAAATGAACTATACAACATTAAAATGTGACTATAACACATAGGCTGAATAAGAGGAACATTCAAAATGTAACCATATTGTAAAACTAACAAATTCTTTGCATTTTATTCCGCTAACTGTGGTAACAAACAAAATAGGAAGTGTCACACTTATATTTGTTTACATTTAGTGAGCAACCTTATAATTTATATATCTAATGTCAGAAGGTTTTCTACCTTCCTCCTTAGAGGTGTGGCCACGCCCACCAGTGTCATATTACACCAGACAGAACTATTTTATCATTTAAAGAAATAGTGTCACTTTAATTAAAGAACATTGTTATGCTTTGTATATGCAAACCCATTGATCAGTCAATCATCATATTTTTCAGAGCGTAGAGAGATTGACTTGATTACATCATTTGCGAAGCCTGATGGGGTGGGCGGAGCTAAAGAGCTCTTTTGGTTCATTCTGCTTGTTTCGACTCTCTGAATTTTCTGCACAGCACCATGGGTAATATAGTTTTCTCCACAATTTCCACTGTTATTTTAAAATTAAGTTGAAATAATGCGGGCTGACTTCTTTAACGGAAGCAAATAATACCATTAATTACAATCAACAACCTCGTAGCTCACAGCAGGTCTATCTTTTATGGTTTATAGTTATCGTTAAAAATCACTTTCCCCTATGGAGAAAATGAATGGAGTTTTTTAGGTCTGGAACCGATTGTTGCACTCTATTGTCTAAGAGCGATATTTATATATCTATGTTATATACCTTATTGCTCCTGTGCTTTTAAATGGAGGAAGAGTTTTGTACTTTTCTTGTTTGTCATTTCAGTTGCTATTTAAAAAATGTTCAAAAAGGGCCTGTCCAAAAATAATCAAATTAAACGAAAGAAGGTATTTATTGAGATAATGTAATAAACAGTATCTATCAAAGTATTTAAAGCACATTTTACATAGATTACACATTTATTTGTCTTTCCATTTAACTGAAAAATTTGGTTGCAATAAAATAAAAAATACATAAAACCATGCTGCAGTTTGTGTGTGAGAATAGTGTGAGAAGAGTGTGTGAATGAGTGTGTGTGTGTGTGTGTGTTTGTGAGTGTATGTGAGTGAGTGTGTGAGTGCATGTGAGAAGAGTGTGTGAGAGTTTGTATATGTCTGAGTGTGTGTGTGTGTGTGAGTGAGTGTATGTGTGAGTATGTGTGTGTGTGTCTGTAAGCGAGTGTGTGAGTGCATGTGAGAAGAGTGTGAGTGAGTGTGTGTGAGTGAGAGTGTATGTGTGAAAAGAGTGTGCGAGTGTGTGTGTGTGTGTGTGTGAGAAGAGTGTGTGAGTATGTGTGTGAGAGTTTGTATGTGAGTGTGTGTGTGAGTGCTTGTGTGAGAAGACTGTGAGTGAGTGTGTGTGTGACAGTGTGTGAGTGAGTGTGTGTGTGTGTAAGTGTGAGTCTGAGTTTGTGTGTTTGTGTGAGAGAGCAAGTGTGTGTGTGTGTGTGTGTGTGTGTATGTGTGTGTGTGAGAGAGTGTGTGTGTGTGTGTGTGTGTGTGTGAGAGACTCTGAATGGTTGTGTTTAAGAGCTGCTGTGTGTGTCTCTTCAGTGATATAAAGAGTGTATGGGAAGGTCAGAAACATTCACACACACGTCCAGCTTCGTGAGCTTATAAAGAGAGATAAAGAGAGAGAGAGCTTCGTCTGAGTCCATTCCAACCAATACTTTTCTATTCAATTTTATTCTAATCCAATATAATTTCCTGTGTATCATTTTAAAAACATACAAAAAAGAAATTCAATATTCATAAATGACTACAGAGATACTCACTTTCCACATCGAAGCAAACCAAAAAAAATTAGTTTTAATAGTGAGTAAAGTAATACTGCAGTTTTATATGCATCATATAAAAATAGGGAATGCCTATTACAATAAAATAATTATTTACAGTTCTGCATAATTCCAATTGGGTAGTAGAATTACAGCATTAATAAACCAACAAAATCAGTCTGAATGTTTTTTTCAAATTTGCTGCAATAAGATACAAATAGACCACGTCATACTTGAGCAAAGAGAGAAGATTAAATCATGTGTTACTGACACAGTCCGTTCAGAAAGATGAAAAAAGCTGATAGGTTTCATCGTCCACAGTCTTCAGCAAAACACTGAGTCTAAATCTCAATGTTTCTAAGTCGAAAAATCTCTAAAACTCAGTTCTCTCAGGATTAGAGGCGTGATGATGTTCATACGGTGTGTGTTTAGCACTGAGATCATCTACAGGAACATGTTAAACTGATGCCAGTGCTGTGCTGGGGTCAGTCTCATGCGTTTACTCACTCGCTCAGTGCTGGGAATGAGCCGAGGATTGTGGAGGAGGCGTGTGTGTTCCTCCACACGGTGAGTTATGTCTTCATCCCGGGATCAGTCACAAGTTGTGTAGAGTTATAGTGCAGTTTCTCCTCAACAGCCTGTGGGGAAGCGAACGAACAGCAGCCAATGATTTCAGGACATCATTTGAAAAAAAATCACCCATTTGACCAGATTTAAAGGTGTGTTAGTGAAGAACTAGTGCGCCCCCTACAGTCTGAGTGTGGACAAACACACACACACACACACGCTAACCTGACCCCTAAACCTACCCATCACACACACACAAACACATACACACACACATTAACCAGACCCCTAAACCTACCCATCACACACACACACACACACGCTAACCTGACCCCTAAACCTACCCATCACACACACACACACACACACACACGCACGCACACACTCTAACCCGACCCCTTAACCTACCCATCACACACACACACACACACACACACACACTAACCCGACCCCTAAACCTACCCATCACACACACACACACACACACACACACACACACACACACACACACACACACACACACACGCACACACTCTAACCCGACCCCTAAACCTACCCATCACACACACACTCTAACCCGACCCCTAAACCTACCCATCACACACACACACACACTCTAACCTGACCCCTAAACCTACCCATCACATACACACGCACGCACGCACGCACGCACGCACGCACACACACACACACACACACACACACACACACACACACACTAACTCAAACCCTAAACCTACCCATCACACACACACACACTAACTCAACCCCTAAACCTACCCATCACACACACACACACACACTAACCCGACCCCTAAACCTACCCATCACTCAGACACAGACACAGACACAGACACACACACACACACAGACACACACACACACACACACACACACACACACACACACACACACACACACACCTTTACCTGAGGGCTTGAAGGCCGTCAGCTGAACCTCCTGAAACAAAACGACCCGCTGGGATTATTAAGTCAAGTCTAAATGTCATAATCATTTGTTAACAAACAAGTATTCATGACTTCAATGAGCTAATGTTTCTGCCTTAAATTATTACATTGTTGAAATTAATACATTTCTAGCTAACTGTGATTTTGTACATGTACATTTCTGAAATACATAACTTAGATCCTCTGATAACAGATCACTCTAAACTGTAATGTGGACTCATGCAGTTTCAGTAAAGCTGCTTTGAGACGATGTGTGTATAGTGAAAAGCGCCATTCAAATAAATGTGAATTGAAGTGCAGTTTATTTGTACAGCTCTTTTTTACTGTAGACATCGCTTCACAAAAAATCATAATGTAATGTTTATCATATCATAATATCATGCCTTATAGTTGCGTTTAGAGATTAGAGATGGACGATGCATTTTGCAACAAGCATTCAAGCAGTTTCTGAAGAGTCTCTTCTGCTCAAGGCTGCATTTATTTGATCAGAAATACAGTAAAAACAGTGAAATATTACTAATATTTAAAAGAACTGTTTTCTATGTGAATATATTGTAAAGTGTAATTTATTCCTGTGATCAAAGCTGAATTTTCAGCATCATTACTCCAGTCTTCAGTCACATGATCCTTCAGAAATCACTCTAATATGATGATTTAATGATCAATGATCAATTATCCTTGGTGTTCAATTAATAATAATAATTATTATTATTATTATTATCAATGTTGAAAACCGTTTTTGCTGCTTCATATTTTTGTGAAAACTGAGATACGTTTTATTTTTCTGTATTCTTTGATGAATAGAAAGTTCAAAACAACAGCATTTATTTGAAATAGAATCTTTTGCAATATTATAAATATCTTTACTGTCACTTTTGATCGATTTAATGCGTTTTTAATAACATATTAATGTTTTTTATTAATGAAAATAAAAAATTAATAATAAATCTTTGAGTTTATGTAAAAAAAAAAAAATTACAATTTGGTGTGGTGACAAGCCAATCACTGTTTGGTGATGTACATCACTGACACGGTTGAGTGAAATATCAATGAAAAACAAAAAGCCATTAATGCTTGAATATTACGTGTGGTTTTGCAGCTTACCTGACTTTTGTGGGCTGGTTTTAATGGGAATTTCCCAATGTTGTCCTCTTTAAAACGTTCTAGAGGAAACGACAGATGTTATATGCAAGTAAACAGGCTTTGTAAAGAATTTCACGACTAAAAGTGACAGTAAAGCACTGAACCGTGGCAGCACATGAGGCTCACACACCGTTCCTGAAGATGAGCGGGTTGACGCTCATGGGAGTCGAGCTCTCGCTGCTCTCAGGGCTGGAAAGAGTCGGAAGACTGTGTACCCATGATGCACTGGGAGACTTCTGCGAGGGCAAGAAGCCGATTGGCTGAGAGCAGTTCTGCAAGAGGAAATGACATCAAAAGTGAGTTGGATAACCGAGAAATGGATCATACGTAAATCAGCAAAAATAATCAGTCTTACTGTAAACGACAAGGCTTTCCGCTTGTCCTGAATTCTTCTTATCGCATTCCGCACCTGCGTCATCATAAAACATTCAGATACAGTATTATACTGCAATCATACTACTGAAACGTGAGAGATGTTAATACAGAAGTCATACCTCACTGTTGTAAACCGCATACACCAGAAATATGTACAGGCCCTGCAATATGAAGAGAGTTAACGCTGCTCGATTACGGCAAAAATCATAAACATAATTATTGAGATCACAATTGAGCTATTAAACATGGCTAGAAACATCATGCATTTATTGAACTATTAAATTTAACAGGGAATATCCTTAACTTAAAAAAAAGGGAGGTGTAAATGTGTTCAACTATAATGAAAATAATGTCATAATGCAAAAAATCTTAATGCAACCTATAATACTGTGAAATCTAAGTGCTATATGCAAAATAATTCGTTTTTCCTTTCGATTTTGGGGTATAATATGACGTGGATATTATAACAGGGTTTTGTGAGATTCAGTCAATTACTTTAGGATTAAGCAAGAGAAAACAAAGTGTTTGAAATGATTTATATATTAATTTTACTATAATAAACAGTAAATTACTTTGTTTTCTGAATCCAATATAATAGCAGAATGCTGAAAATGCGGCACTCATCTATCTATAAACACAAAATGTAAAATCTGTCATGAAATGATGTCTGTTTTTCTATTATATATTTATTCTGTACAAGGGACTACAGATGAAAATTAGCTCTCTAGCTAACTCTGGCACATTTACATTTTGAGTGTAAACAAAAAAATGTTAATTGATGTGCATTGTCCCTTTTAAATAAACAATAAATAAATAAAGTTTTGGTATTAGCAAAATACTTTCTTACTTGCTGATCAATACATATCAAGTGTCTGCATAATCTTCTTTATTGACTAATATTTGCTACTTGACAGTTCATAATTCATAGTGATGTCTGAGCTGAAACCTATTTAGCTCTGTGTGTCTAGTACATTATCTTCAGCAGTACACTTTATAATAACTGCATGCTATGAATCATTAGTTAAGCATTAGTAAATAGTTAATTCATCATTTATAAAACATTGTACATTTATAAAGCAACAACAGACATTAGTAAGCGGTTTATAAATACAGTAATAAATGCTTTACTCTTGATGTATAAGCATATCTCTAATGTATTTAATTGTATTTTCATGTATTTTCATACGTTATTAATGATCAATTTATCATTTCTAAAATAAAGTATTACATTATTTACGAGTTGTCAGTGGTTCATAAGATCATTTAGTAAGTGTAAGTAAATTAAACTACTTAAATGTACATTTATACATATTATTTAGACAGAGTAATAGTTACTCAGTGTGTTATAAATGCTTTATTAACATGTATTCATAATTCAGGAAGTTATAAAACATTTAGTAGCTGTAAGTGAACTATTTTTGTGAGCTCATCTAAAGTAAGCACTATTTATGCCTCGTAAAGCTTTTATAAAGGAGATTTTAAAGGCTCAGTTATCTTCTAAACAGAAAAAGGAAATTAATTATATTAATGTTGGGACAATGCTTTATAAATGATGAATTAACTATTTACTAATGCTTAACTAATGACTCATAGCATGCAGTTATTATGAAGTGTTTCCAAATTTGCAAAATAGTTAAACATTCATCGATCAGTACTTTTTACTTTCAATGCTCAAGTACATAAAAAATTTGATCTTAGTAGTTTAGATGTTAGAATCAGACATTTATACTGTATATATATATATATATATATTAGGGATGTGCAGCGATTAATCGCATCCAAAATAAATGTTTGTGTTTACATAATATATGTGTGTGTACTGTGTATAATTATTTTGTATATATAAATACACACATATGCATGTATTTATTTAAGAAATATTTGCATGTATATAAATATATATATATCTCTGATAGCAGGATCTTTCCATGCACTTCCTCAATCTTTGTTCTTGCTGTTCTCACAGACGTCTGCTACATAAACACTCATGATAGATCTACACGGCTAATTATATCAGGAGAGTTTCCTGCTCATGTGTCTCGTCCTCTCTGTGCGTCTCCCCCGTTCTCTCTATCGCTCTTCTGCTGCTTTTATCTTTTTCCCAGACGCACACAGTAAATCTACATTAACAAGCTCTGGGAGGGAATTCAGCCCTCGTTCATTATAGACATGGGAGGAAGAAAGAGACAGAAAGAGCAAGAAAGCTACATGAAGCTGAAAGAGAGGAAGTTCATTTCAAATGTGTTGACGGATTTGAGCCTGATTAAGAGGAAGGCAAACACATCTGAACTCACTCTCTCTCTCTCTCTCTCTCTCTCTCTCTCTCTCTCTCTCTCTCTCTCTCTCTCTCTTTAATAACATGCATGAGTTAAGCTACTTGATTATGGCAAAAATCATTAACAATTATTGGCAACACTTTACAATAAGGTCCCATTTGCTAACATTAGTTAACATGAAATAACACAGAACAATTTTTATTAAAGTCCCCCTGTAGTCAACAACTTACTTAAAACTCATCTTTGATCACCAAATTAACATATTTTTTTTAAAAATTCCTTGAAAAAAGCCTTAAAATATCTTGAATGTAACTCGACACCCTTGCCTCATTTAGTATGCGCGGTTCTATGAATATGCAAATGAGCCCCGCCTCCACTCACTCACTCAGCTCAGAGATCCACTGGTTGACGATCACACGTTGATCTGATTGGTTACAAGGTAGTTTGTGACGTCAGAAACACCAGCGATTTCAAAGCGTGTTTTTGAGACTGTCTTTGGTTCACTGCAGTTTTAAGGAGGAAATACTCAGCAATGGTGTCGACTTATGAATTTATTAATAAGCATATTAAAAACACTGCATATTAAAAACACCACATAGACACATAAACAACAATAAAAACTGGATTTTCACAAACGAGTGGATCTCTGAGCTGGTGTGAGTGAGTGGAGGCAGGGCTAATTTGCATATTCATAGAACCGCATATACTAAATGAGGCAAGGGTGTCGAGTTACATTCAAACTATTTTTAATGAAGAAAAATTCAAGGAAAAATTTTTTTAACATCATTTTGGTGATCAAAGATTAGTTTTATAAAATTAAAATTAGATAAAATTAAAAAAGGATAAAATTATTGACTAAGAGGTGGACTTTAAAAGTTTGTGTAATAAATTCTATGTCAAACCAAAATATTTCTTTCTAAATCTACTTTTTGTGACGTCTATTCAATGCTTTCCCATTTAACACAATAATGGTTTTAAATAATTTTTTTCGGTTGGTAATTTCTCCACCCAAATGAATGTGTGATTGATTCGATTGATCAATTTTGGCTGAGAAATCACCATATGAACAATATAAACAAACATACATTACAAGCACATTACTGTAAAGGAAAAGGTTTTTAAAAACAAGACATGCGGTCGAATGCGGCAAAGTAATCGTATTATCTTGATTATTTCGTTTTTTAGAATCACTGGAAGCCAAAATCACAACTGAAAATAAAATCTGATGAATTGGCCAGTTGAGTGAATAATTCAATGACTCACTCATAAATAGGGTTGGGCATCGAGAACCGGTTCCAACTGGAACCGGTTCCAAAATAACGATTCCATCGGAATCGTTTAGAAAAATTGTTTTTGATTCCGATCATCGGTTCCAAACGCGCAAGTTTTGGTTTCCATAGTGGCCACTGGATTTCCGGAAGTGCTTGCCGCGCCCGCGCCCGCTTGTTCTGTTGCAGCCATGCAGCCATGCAGCCATTACGTGCTGGTAAGCGGCGCTCAAAAGCTTTAAGGGTTTATTTCACCTTAAAAAAGCCTGGGTCGGCACAGTCCAATACATGTGACTTATTTCTTGCACGGGAAGAATGGATGCACTACAAATATGACTAAACACCGACGCCTGTATCATGGTGTACAGAATTAACAAGGAGTGCGCTAGTTCGACGTGCTGCACGGTCCACTGTCTCGTCCTTCTCAGGCAACCCTCCGCGACCAACATTAGTAACGCCAGGAGTGCAAAATAATAATTATAAAACGGGTAGTTCCATTCCTTGATTCTGTTTGGTAACGTTCGTTATTTTGAATAAAAATCATCACTCATAAATTCATAATTATAAAGCAGTCATTCACATCTTCTCCGGTTTATTTGTGTTCAAATACGCAATAGCATCTGCCAGGGCTCTTAGTCCAATGGTGCGCATATTTGGAGAAATAATGATTTATCATCACATGTTTGTAAAATATTTCATAATTTTATCACATTTCTATTCATTATGCGATCTGAAGTGCTCAAACAGTGAACACAGCGAGCTATGTCTCTGCTCTTCCTGATTCGCGTCAGTGTGTGATCAGCGCGCTCTCATTCATGGTACCCTACAGCTGTCAATCATCTCACGTGGACCAACGCGATTTGGGGTATTTTCATATGAATAGAGAATGTTTATAGCGTGCTAAGCAAGGTAGCTATTAGATGCATATAAAATGCTAAATATAACATATTTTAACATCTTTTTTTAAAACTTAAAATCATTTTAAGCTGCGACCGGAAAATGATACAAGTTCTCAATGGCGTTTTAAAGCAAGCTTTAATGCATTGAGTTAGTTTATACATATCCAGAGAGTCCAGACCAGGGTGCAAGTTCTGCATATATAAATGCTTTTTGGTCTGGTGCAGAGGCATTCCTAATTTACTCATTATTGAATCAAAATAAAATTTCCTCTGTGAAATGAGCATGTGACAGATTTTGACTCCACCCCTCAAAGAATCGGAATCGAGAATCGAAAAGAACCGAAATCGAAAGGAAGAATCGGAATCGGAATCAGAATCGTTCAAATCAAAACGATGCCCAACCCTACTCATAAAGACTTGCTTTGTCCTGAATGAAAAGCATTGAGTGTTGTTACCTGAAAAGCATTGAGCGTGATGAAGAGATAGGCCACGACATCAGACAGGTGTACCAGCACGCCACACAGCCAGGTCAGGCCTAAAACTGGTAACAAGATCAACACCGGCCGCGTCGCTGCCCTGCATGTGCGCACACACACACACACACTCATATTACTGAATGCATTGGCTAGGCTGCACAGTTTTACACTCTCCTTCAAGGACACCTATAACTAGCTGATTATACAGACACTTTTCCTTCATTTCCACTATTTGAGCGTAGGAAATATTTGCATGGTATCTCTTCAAGTCCAGGTGGCTGATAGAAACAGAGGAGATACTGGTGGGCAGATGCTTCCTCTGTTATGAGCTCAACAAGATAAGAGGAAAGCTAGAAATGACTGGCGGATCCGTACTGCACTCTCTCTCTCTCTCTCTCTCTCTCTCTTTTAAGGAAGTTGAAAAGTGAAAAGCAATCACCAGGTAAGATCCAGCGTGTGAAGTTTCGAATCAGAACTGGGCGTCAGCATTTTGGCTCTGCGACGGGCACTGGCCACTGTAACCATAACAACACGAAAAAGCACCACGGCGTTGACCTGAGAACAGAGAAATAACTAGTACAATGAAGACTATCTTTCAACTTTAAAGGGATAGTTCACCCAAAAATGAAAATTACCCCATGATTTACTCACCCTGAAGTCATCCTAGGTGTATATGACTTTCTTCTTTCAGACGAATACGACCGGAGTTATATTAAAAAATATCCTGGCTCTTTCAAGATTTATAATGACAGTGAAAGGCTGTTTCTGTTTTTAAGTCCATAAAAGTGCATCTATCCATCATAAAAGTGCATCTGTCCATCATAAAAGTGCATCTATCCACCAGTGCATCTATCCATCATAAAAGTGCATCTATCCATCATAAAAGTGCATCTATCCATCATAAAAGTGCATCTATCCACCAGTGCATCTATCCATCATAAAAGTGCATCTATCCATCATAAAAGTGCATCTATCCACCAGTGCATCTATCCATCATAAAAGTGCATCTATTCATCATAAAAGTGCATCTATTCATCATAAAAGTGCATCTATCCATCATAAAAGTGCATCTATCCATCATAAAAGTGCATCTATCCATCATAAAAGTGCATCTATCCACCAGTGCATCTATCCATCATAAGTGCATCTATCCATCATAAAAGTGCATCTATTCATCATGGATAGATGCACTTTTATGATGGATAGATGTACTTTGATGGACTTCAAAACAGAAACAGCAATTCACTGCCATTATAAAGCTTAGAAGAGCCAGGACATTTTTTAATATATCTCTGATTGTATTCATCTGAAAGAATTATAGTAGAAGTAATAGAGTAGTAGTAATGAAGATTTGTGACAACAACTGTCATAGTATTAGTTGTCTAAGAACCTTTTTCGACCCTCAATCTGTTGTTGTTGTTGTTGTTTTTTTGCTTCTGTGCCTTTAAGAAGCTTGCATGAATTTGCAAAGCCTGTGCTACATGAGACAGTGTCACAAATGAGTATCTTAAAGCATATTAAAACCACCATATAGACATTAAAAGCTGGATTTTCACCTCAGGGGGACTTTAAAAAATGAAACCTGCACGGATGAATTGTTGACAATAAAATCTATAACGTGCATTTCAAAACCATACAGGGTGAATTTTAATTGCATGCTGACTTTAAAACTATCAGCACTGCATTGCATGTGCTCACACTCTCAAAAGCAGATAAGAGCTTCACTTCATCTGAGACACACACTCTCACTCGGAGGAACTGCACACTTACGGCCAAAACAAAGAGCACAGGCCCTGCAAAAGCCCAAATCACATTGGACTGAAGGTTCAGCCAGCAGTATTGCTGAGCTCTGTACTGGTCCAAGGTGGCCACCAAGGTTACAGCGACTATAACAACCGGCAGCCCTGAGGAAGACAGAGCAAATACACACACGATGCATGAGAGGAAGGTTAATCAAACAGTACAATACACACACACACACACACACACACACACACACACAGACGGACGGTTCTCTCAGTTCTCACCCCAGCCCAGCACATAGTAGAGCTTCATCCTCCTCTCCTCGCTGATGTTCACAGACACCACTTTACTCCAGAGAAGCAAACCCTCCACCAGCATCCAGCAGAAAGACGAGAGGAAGAACAGATGGAGGAGAGCCGACACCAACCAACAGGCCTCCTGCGCCACAAACACACACATATGATTTATGCCAAAAAAAACACATTCGAAACTGTAGTCCATCACAAGTATAAATAGGTCCACTACCATTCAAAAGATCGGTGTTGGTGAGATTTTTAAACGTTTTTTAAATGAAAGAAGTCTGCGTTTATATGATAAAAATACAGCAAAATCAGTAATATTGTGAAATATTAATGCAATTTAGAATAGCTGTTTTCTATTTGAATATATAATAGTGTAATTTATTCCTGTGATCAAAGCTGAATTTTCAGCATCATTACTCCAGTCTTCAGTGTCACATGATCCTTCAGAAATCATTCTGATTGGCTGATTTAAACATTTCTGATTAATATCAATGTTGAAAACAGTTGTGCTGCTTCAGATTTTTGTGAAAACTGTGATACAATTTTGTTCTTTGATGAATAGAAAGTTCAAAAGAACAGCATTTATTTGAAATAGAAATCCTTTGTGACACTTTTAAACACAATCACAATACAATCACTTTTGTTCAATTTAAAGCATTCTTGCAGAATAAAAGTATTAATCTCTTAACAGAAAAAATAACATAAAATCTTACTAACGCCAGAGTTTGGATTGGTCATTTATGTATGTAATTTATCACTAAAGAAACCACTGTCTTAGTTTCACTACTTTTATCAACCTTCAGATATTTATGAAAACATAAAAAAAGTCTGCATCCCTCAGGTCCTCTTTCCATATTTTACCTGCTGTTAGTTCAGCAAACTCACATGCAATTTTATTGTTCATGGTTTTCTTTATATATAATGTCAGACTAAGTGATCATTGAACTTCATGATGATAAAAACATATTGATGATAAAAAAAATTCTTTGGGATTGTAAGATAATTTCCTCCAATTCAAGCAGGTAAAAAACACAATGTTGCATTTCATATATTTGATGTGCAATATATGGTTAATTTACCAACATTATCAAATCTCAGCCTGATTTTCTGTCTGATGGTAGCGACAATTCAATAAGATCAGTTTTTAAACAATTTTTTATGATAAATATTGGACACATGATCTTATTTTTGTGTCTGATGGTGTTGGTCAGAAAACCTTCATTTTTGCAGTTCTGCGGGCTGTTTGATTGAGTATGAAGTGCTGTGATATAGATATATCAGATAGAGAAGGCAGACCTGGTTTCCCGCGGCCCAGTCGCTGAAGATCAGAAGAAACTGAGCGACAGTCAGAGCCACGATCAGGTTCTTGTGCACCGTAGTCCGATCTGACTTGGGAACGCTAGAGGGAGACAGAGAGCAACAAATAATCCCATCTGTGAGACGCTGCACGTGACAGAGAAAAGTTATCGCTCATGGTTATTTTTGTGTGTAATCATCATTTAATTGAACATCTACAAAAAAACTCACCCAACAGCCACAAAGAGAATGAGTGTGAAGAGGAGACCACAGAGAGACACACCAGAGCCAATCAAACTGAGGATCTGCAGAGCCGTCTCGTGTTCAACACTTCTCTACAACACACACACACACACACACGCGCGCATTTTAGAAAGCAAAATTAGAATGGACTGACTGAAATTCATAACTCATTCCCCATCAGCGTAAAAAAAAAAAAAAAGGTTGCCAGCAACTGCCAGCATTTTTGATCATTCTCACACAAAAAATGCATGAAATATATCAAAAGAAAGAACAGACTCTCTGGTTAAAAAAAAAAAATTCTAGCTTTTATTTAAAAAATGTATTCTAGCTTTGCGCATTCTTTTTTTTAATCAACAATTGAAAGTGGGCAAGTTTAATAAAAAAAGCAAAATTTTGAGCAAAAAGCTGAGAAAAATCACGTTTTTGTCAAAAACTACATCCAGATGGGATTCAGAACGATGATCAGAACACAGATGGAGCAGATCGAGTCCATTAACACCTCAAAGCTTCACAGTCCTGTGGCTCATCCTGGGTCGACCTTTCATTCAGTAACATTAGGCAGTTTTGATTTATATGCCGTTTAATGTTGATGATCACATTATTTTACATATGCATATGATTACATGAGATCGCTTGTTTCTGCTTCTTTGCATGTGTTTTGATCTGGAGATTCTGTACTCTTTCAGAACATGTGTAATAGCGCCCCCTAGCGCATAACAGCGAAAACACAGAAAATTCTGTGTTTGGCAGGGAAAGAGTTAAGTGCTGTAAGTATTTATTTTATTTATAAATTACTTCTAAAACTGTTACACATAATTACACAGTGTATATGAGGTATTAACATTTATTATGAAATGAATGAATATTTGAATTTTTCTGGTTTGACTATATTAATTTGACTATATATGATTCACTTTATATTATTGGCTCTTTTAATAATAATCATTATTATTTTATTTTATATATGCATCTTTAAAAGCAGCTTTTCAAAGATAAACAATACATAAAACAAATAATTAAAATAATAAAAAACAAAAATCAGTAAGCTATCAGTAAGCTAGTCTAAAGAAATACGTTAAGTTGAGTTTTAAAAATCCCCAAAATCTGAGCTTAACACTTTCTTTTTCTCTGCTTTAAAAAAAATTGCTTTATGTATTTGCAAAGTCATTCATTCTTGGTCAAATTCGTGGAATAAAAGATTTAAAAAAAGGTAATTGCCACTTTTTATCTCACAATTCTGACTTTTTCCTCAGAATTGCAAGTTTATAACTCTCAATTGCACATTTATATATATAAATTCTGAGAAATACAGTGAGAATTGTGGGATATAAACATGTAACTGCGGGGGAAAAAAGTCACAATTACGAGTTTATATCTTGCAGTTCTGACTTTTCTCTCAGAACAGTGAGATATGAACATGCAATATTCTTCCTTGATGGAAATGAGTATCTAGTCCATTTACTGATCTGAAAGATTCATTGATCACGGATGAAACCTCCTCACCTGAACCTCGTAGATCTGTAACAGCAAGGCGAAGTTGGTAGTGTGGTTACAGTAACAAGAAGTGAAATTATTCTGGGTGGAAATAACGGCGCAGCCTTTAGTTGACCAGCCTCCCCTGTCTAACCTGAGGGGTCGAGACACAAGAACAAGATCTCAGACGTTATTAATCAGAACATCAGGCAAGAATTAAACAATATGATAAATGTAAGTAAATGAAAAGTGCTTACATCAGGTCAAAATCCCAAAATGCACAGATAGGGATCAATTTCAATGTACTGTTCTAAAGAAAGAAAAAGACACACACACACACACACACACACACACACACACACACACACACACTTCATTCAATCCTGCTGAAGAGAGATTCATTTTAAACAGTTCACACTGCCGATCAAACGGTTGACGTCAGAACCATTTGCTTTTGTTGAAAGAAATGAATCCTTTTGTTCAGCAAGGACACATTAAATGGATCAAAAGTTACAGTAAAGACATTTATTGTGTTACAAAAGATTATATTTTAAATAAATGCTGTTCTTTTGAACTATCTATTAATCAAAGAATCCTGAAAAATAAAAAAGTATCACGGTTTCCACAAAAATATGAAGCAGCAATAACTGTTTTCAGCACTGATAATAATCATAAATGTGTCTTGAGCAGCAAATCCTCATATTAGAGTGATTTCTGAAGGATCATGTGACACTGAAGACTGGAGTAATGATGCTGAAAATTCAGCTTTGATCACAAGAATAAAATTACACTTTACTGTATATTCACATAGAAAACAGTTATTTTAAAATGTAATTTTTTTTTCATCAAATAAATACAGTTTTAATGAGTAAAAGAGACAAAAACATTTTAAAAATCATTGACACCTCATTGTCCCTGTTACATGTCACATGTACTGTATTATGTATTGAGGTAATTAGGTAATAACTATAAATTGTGCATAATTACATGCAACTAACCCTAAACCAAACCCTAATAGTAAGTACATATACTTCAGTACTTAAATCTATAATTACACCGTAACAATATACCTAAAAATCGTACCGACCCCAAACTCTTGACTGGTAGTTTCTCACACAAGGCTATCGGGTGATATTGAGCACTGTTATGGTCCCTTTGCTTTAATGCTTCTTGTGTCTACATATTGTATGCAAAGGAGATGCTTTAACATTCAGCAAATCTGCTATTCCTATAACTCTGAAAGTCTGTAATAACATAATTTTTCAAAGCCATTACAAATATTTAGACCCATTATAACAATCTCTTCATGACTGTAGGCAAAGCTTATTTCAGAAATTAGTTCATAGTTTCTGAAAATATGCTAACAAACTAAAACTATGGAAGAAAAATAATGGCAAATGTGAATTTGAAACAAAAAAGCTTGTTGAATTGCACCAATTAAAAAAAATATGCATTTCATTAAACATAAACACAGCTTTTGTGTCTTTCTCATGTTTTCTGCATATATTCTGCCGCTTGCTCCTTTTCTGTAAATCCGTTTTTGTGAATGAACTGTTGCTCTGGTCTTCTGGAGAGCTCGACTAACAGCAGATGGAGATTATTAATTAATCGGTAATCTACTGATATTCCTGCAGTTCCCGGATCTGAAATGTTGAATTTGAACCACTGAATTTGTGCAAGCGAAATAAATAGACCGAAAATTGCCTGTCAAATATTATGGGTTGTATAATCTGAAAGGTCTGATAATCTGAATTTCATTTTATTAATGAAAATGTGTGTCAAATATTTTGAATTGAAATATTCACAGCATAAATATACAACCATGTTGAATTTCAGCCCATAAAATGCAATGCAATAAAATGCAAGCACGGTTAATGCAATGCATTTTGTTTTCAATTAGTGCAATTCAACAAAAAATTTAGTTTCAAAAATATTTGCCATTATTTTTCTTCCACACAAACGGACACCTGTTATTCCCCATACCTGAACCCTGTGCTGGAGTGTGAAGTGTATGGCCACGCTGACCGGCTGTCCGTCTGCCAGCACTGAGCTGGAGATGACCGATGAGCCCAAGACGGTTCCCATATACCTGAGACACACAACCACACACACCAACATCAGCCGTCTGACCGGATGCATGAGGGAATCACACTGATACAGGAAGGAACAAGCAATTCTCTTTTTATTTACTGTATGTCTGACCCACATGCATTTTTAGTGATAAGCTTGAAGCAATTTAAGTTTGAAGTCTGGACCCTTTTCACATCAGAAGAAACTTCTAAAGACGTGAACAGAAACTACAACAAATATCATTTTTACCTTCTCATTTGCCCCAGCAGCAAAAGAAAAATCCATGATAGTGTTTTTATTACTTTCCAAAATAAGGAAAAAGGGAACACTTTATTTCAATGGTCAACTTTAGACATTCTACTAACTATAAGTAACTTGTCAAATACATGTTAACTATCTCTCGTTATAGTATTATTAGTAGACTGTCCGCTTAATATCTGCTTTATTTTGATGCTCCTCAACAGATATTCTACAGACTATAAGCAACGTTGCATGTACATGTCAACTTATTCTACTAACCTGAACACTAACAGTCTATTAATACTTTAATAGGAGTTAGCTGACATGTAGTTGCAAAGTTACTTATAGAATGTCTAAAGTGGACCATCGAAATAATCATCGATTGACGTTGTTCAGAAGAGAGAAAGATGTCAAATTAGCTGTCACTCCCTCACTCAGCTGTTGTATTAGAGACACTCACACACCACTTGACTAGTTTTCTGTCATTTAATGCCAAGGTAATAAAACACCAACACTGTTAAAAAAAAAAAGGTTTCAACATAAAAAAGTAAGTGTTTGTGCTGCCTTAAAATGTGAAGTTAAGTCAACTTGAAATGTGAAGTTGTACTAAGTGACAATTTGGATATTTAAGTTGACTAAACTTAAAAAATTTAAGGCAGCACAAATACTTCCTTTTTTTAAGTTGATTTTTTTTTTTTACAGTGAAGAATATTGTTATGAATAAACAAAAAAATGAGTAAAGTAAAAAAGTAAAAAAACTATCTATGATTTACAATGTTAATAACTAGGGTTGAGAGTCGAAAATCAAATACTTGAGGTCAGGAATCGGATACTTGTTATAAAATAAAAATTTCAATTCCCCTTATCGATTCCTTTGTGTGCATTTTAAAATGACTAAACCATTCAAGCGCAATACGACTCGCACGCTGTTTTCTTTTTCAGTTTTCACATTCATAGTCCGCTCACAGAAAGCCGCCTCTCATACTGTATAGTGGGCGATACTGAACTTAACTGAGTGTAAACAGTAAAAAAAACACACACATGTATCAGTATATTGGATCCATGCAGCTCTTAAAGTGACAGTAGCCTAATATTCCTGCTGCCGCTCTATAATAGCGTTAATCAACAACTAAAGACGGAGAAAATTCACTCGCTGTTCTTGACAGAATATCTTTTGTCACTATATTTGTATTATTTATAAAGTATCAATAAAAGTATTTATAAAATTGGTGCGATTGTTTATTTGTTCTTTTTTAATTGCTGAGTGTTTCCTTGTCTTTAATAATATAAGTATATTTATATTAGTTAGGCTAGCTGTTTTTGCTGTGCTATTATTAAACCATAGGCAAACGTTCCTCTGTTAATTTTTGTTCATGGTATTCAGCTACAAAGAAATGGTTTGCAATAAGACTCAAGGCATGAAAGTCAGAAATTTTCGTATACGTTTTTGCAGAAAATTGAAACCTGATCCGAATTTTTTATATGACGGATGAAAGTTTCAGAGGCAGTGTGTAAACGGGATTTACACAACGTTTGTTAATGTATGAGAACTTCGGACTCAGTGTGCAAGGACCTTTAGAATAAATATGAAAGATTTCTACGTTTTTCTTTTTTTCTTTATTGGAATCAAAATTAGGAATCAAAAAGCAGAATCTGAATCATTAAAATTCAAAGGATAACCAACCCTATTAATAACTGTGGAAATGCATCATCACATTCTGGGAAAAGGGGTCCATTACAATCATGTAGTGCATGCAGTTTAGTTCATTTGTAAGAAAATACTAAACATTTAATCGTTTGACAGCCCTAATTCCAGCTTCCACTGAGCATGGCTTACCTCTGCGATCCATCGCTGACTATGGGAGAAACACTAATGTTTTCCTCTCTCTCCGAGAGACACTTCACAGAGCCGTACCATGTGTTCAATAACGTCACCTTTCTGAAGTCTAAACAAGCACAACACATATAAATCAAGGGAAGAACACTGTAAATCATGAAACTTGAAACTTCATCACCTATCAATCATGGTTTTAATCATGGCTTGCTTAGTTGGGGACATTTAATGTAATATTCAACTATATTATTGATCTGCCTGCATTGACACCATTATATGAGAACTGATCTGAGCTGGACGATAACATCACGGTTTTCTCCAGAACGGCTATATATATAAATGAACTAAATTAATAACTTTTTTACAACAAAAATGAACCATCACTGAATTTACTTAAGCTGGACTATGACTGTTTTCCTCTAGATCTGCTGTACAGCAGAAACAAATTTTGTTGCATTATTTTCCTGTTATCTCTGTAAAGCTGCTCTGAAACACTCTGTATTGTAAAAAGCGCTATATAAATAAAGGTGACTGACTTAATCATCCCTACCATTGTTCTGTAGTTCCTTCAAGTTTTTAGCGGAGACAGAGATGCAGTCTCGATGTCCCACATCCGACCCACAGAACGCAGGAGCGCGAGACGCTTCAGACAGAAGCCGCTGTTGGACCTGCAGCTCTGAGACACAGAAACACAGTTCTGGAGTGATATTTCTGTGTGTATCAGCGGCTCACTGCAAAACATGCTTTTCTTACTTAGTATTTTTGTCTTGTATCCAGTCCAAATATCTAAAAATTCTTAAATCAAGAAGCATTTACTAGAGAAGTAAAATGACATAGGAAATTATATCTTGTTTTCTGATAACATTTTTTTAAAAAATTAAGTGAGTTTTTGCTTAAAACAAGCAAAATTATCTGGCAATAATTATCTTATTCTAATTTTGAGATATAAAACAAGATATAATTTCTTATGTCATTTTACTTATCAAGTAAATGCTTCTTGATTTTAAGAATGTTTAGATATTTGGACTGGAAACAAGACAAAACATTTTTTTGCAGTGCTCTCGTTCACTGTGTGTGTGTGTGTGTGTGTGTGTGTGTGTGTGTGTGTGTGTGTGTGTGTGTGTGTGTGTGTGTGTGTGTGTGTGTGTGTGTGTGTGTGTGTGTGTGTGTAACTCACTGATGTTGTGGCTGTGTATCTGCACGCTGTCTGTGTCGTCCATCAGCAGAGAGTTCAGGTTGCTCATCATACGGTCTACAGTCTGGATGACGGCCATCGGCCCCTTCACTACCTACAATTATTCAATTATTCATTTCAAACCAAACATTATTCAGACACCAGATATCATTTTTTATATTTTTTTTACTAGTGTGATCAGGACACTAAAGTTCATTTATGTAAGTGAGGAGAGCAAAAATAAAGTAAACTGTGACATTATACCCAATAATTCTTCATACAGTGACTACCAGTGACATTTATACAAATTTGGGACCACAAATGATTCGGACACTTTGAGCTGATCATGTTTTGCTGAAGTGTGTTTTCTTTAATTGCTAATGCTCTTTTTACACACAGACTGAACACAATGAAGCATTGCTTGGTGATTGGTTGAGCTAAACTGGTATTATCTAATTGTGTAGTTAAATTTAACAGCTGACAGATATTCAACATAATTCATGTGTGAGACAGTCTAACAGAAGGATGGACAAAACCAGTCAAATATATAACCTGAGTTCATAACTCTGAGTTCTGCTCATATTTATTACCATCTTCTAAACTATAGCGAATAAACTGTGATCATGTGAGAAATGTTGAAGGTGTCTGAATACATTTGGGTTTGACTGTATATCAAAGCACAGATTTATCAAGGTTTCCTTTAAAACTTCTTTTGATGGCAGAGTAAATAAACCCGGCAATAACCAAACAGAGATAACTTATTAATAAACTATATAAACGCAACATCACACTGCAGTGATGATATCAGAGGAACGACCTCTTGCTCTTTGTGATATTGCTTAATTATGAAACAAATTTTTGAATGTTTTTATATTTTAATGTGCATTAATTACTGAATCATTAAGTATCAGACTGCTGTTCAACAGTTTGAGGTCGGTAAGATTTTTAAACAAAATTTGAAACACCAAGGTTGCATTTATTTGATCAGAAATACAATAAAAACACTCATTTTATTATTTAAAATTTCTGTTTTCTATGTGATAGTAAAATGTAAGTTATTCCTGTGATCAAAGCTGAATTTTCAGCATCATTACTCCAGTCTTCAGTGTCACATGATCCTTCAGAAATCACTCTAATATGATGATTTGATGCTCAAGAAACATTTATGATTATTATTATCAATGTTAAAAACAGTTGTGCTGCTTCATATTTGTGTGGAAACTGTGATACATTTTTCAAGATTCTTTTTTTTAAAAGAACAGCATTTATTTAAATGATTACTAAATGTTACTTACTGTCACTTTTTATCAATTTAATATATCCTTGCTATAATTTCGTTCCCCACACTTTTGAACAGTAGTGCATTTATGAAAGGCATAACTGAATTATAAGCAACAAGTTAAAATCAGAGGAATATGGCAAAAACTAACAAGCAATTCCAAGTTAATGTTTCATCCTGATAACATGACATTACAAGTGCAACATGTATAAACTTAATAATAATATATAATAATAATAATATATAATAATATGAATAAAATTTCTAATGATTCACAAAACACATTTGCAACTTGCTTAATGAAGGGATCATAAAAATCCCTTCTAACAATTAGTAATTAATCAACACAATAAATGTCCCAATTGGGAGAGGGTGTGCAATTTTCAAAGTGTTTAATTAAACGTATATATTTTGGTTGCATTTGTGAGTTAATAAAAATGTAACTGGTTGTGTAAACTTGCCACATAATATCTAAACATCGATAAATCAATCGATATAGCCCTGAATCGAATTGAATCGTATCGCAGCATTTTTTGAGGTATCGGCACACATCGTATCGCTGGCTGAGAGAATCGCTGTCATAACATATATCGTGATGAACTGTCCAATTTACACCCCTAAACACAAAGCAATTAATAAACGGGTCACTTCAGTCACCTCTTTGATGCTGTGCCATTTACTAATTCAATGAATAGGCTACCTATTTACAATAAGCACTTATCTCAAAAATAACTATTAAATAATAAATTAACCGAAGAACATGAAAATGCTATCTTATGAAATAAAGGCGAATCCATCATTTTTTACGATTTAAAGGTAGGCTACACAGTGTTATTTCGTCAGTCAAGTCTGGTGGTTGAAAACTTCAGGCAACATTAAATCCAGGAGAGAAGAGCATTCTAGAGAAAGAGCAAGTAGAGAGTTTGAGTTTGAGCGCACACACGTTATATCTGAGCGAGAGCAGACAAGAGCCATGACACTGTATATCTGAGAACACGCGTCCAGTTTTGTGCGAGAGTGAAGTAAATCCGCCTGTGAGTTGAGAGATTGGTGCTTGCACATTACTTGGATGCGCTCGACATCTGTCATTAAATTAACGCCATAGAAACGGCCTCAAATAAACTATAAAAAGGTGAAGATAATCGTGTCTGAAAGTGGCAATCGATTTTTTATTGGTTAAATAAACATCCGTCCTTCGGGTCTTTAAAAATCCCAGGATGTCCTTCGGAAAAAGAGTTGGGGTTTAACTCCGTCATCCTGGCCAAATTTGCCCCTTGGCCTCTGTCTATCATGGCCTCCTAATAATCCCCATGTCTCCTCTCCACCAGTAAGCTGGTGTGTGTGTGTATGTGTGTGTGTGTGTGTGTGTGTGTGTGTGTGTGTGTGTGTGTGTGTGTGTTGGACGTTCTGGTGCAATATGGCTGCCGTCGCATCATCCAGGTGGTGCTGCACATTGGTGGTGATTGAGGAGATTCCCCATTCCATGTAAAAGTGCTTTGAGTACCCAGAAAAGCACTATATAAATGTAACAAATTATTATTATTATTATTATTGAAATCAATGGAGACTATCTCGTATTTTTCCGTGGGTGCTCGACCATTTCCACGGGATCGGCGCCTACACTGTACAAAAAATGTGCTGCCTTCAACATCAAGTTCATTGTACTTATAAATGTAAGTACTTTCAACTTAAATTAAATTGAACTGACTTAAAAAAAATTAGTTGCATCTTATAGAACATATAAAAAAAGTTAAAAACTACTTAACTTATTTTGATGAGTTACAGCAATGTAAAAACATGCACTGCAAAAAATGCTTTTCTCACAGTATTTTTGTCTCGTTTCCAGTCCAAATATCAAGCATTTCTTAAATCAAGATCCATTTACTAAAGTAGTAAAATAACATAAGATATTAAGTCTTGTTTTATGGGGAAATAAATAAAAATGAAGAGAGTTTTTGCTTAAAACAAGCAGAATGATCTGTCCATGGGGTAAGAAAAAATAATCTTGTTTCTGTTTGAAGTAAGATTATTTTTCTGACCCCACTGGCAGATCATTCTGCTTTTTTTAAGCATTAACTCACTTAATTTTGATTTATATCTTATGTCATTTTACTCATCTAGTAAATGCATCTTGATTTAAGAATGTTTAGACATTTAGACTGGAAACAAGACAAAAATACTAAGGTTTAAAAGCATTTTTTTGCTTGAGATTGAGACGGTGCTTCAGTCACCTCTTTGATGCTGTGCCATTTACTGGCCTCCTCTTGGCTGAGGAGTGAATCTGCGATGGTGATGAAGCTCTGGCCGAGTCTCTCGGCTTCTCGCCGGCTCTGGTTTGCTGTGTTGGGAAGATCAGCGGCCCGAGAGAGAACATGCATCAGAGAAACCATATCTCTGTCCTCCAGCGATTTGTGCTCCTTCAGGACCGCTCGCTCAGAAGCGTTCAACAGACGGGACACCGAAGACCAGCTCTGCCCATCCACAGTATCAGAGAACACATCGTCTGCCGTCTGAGAGAAACGGGACAGGACACGAGTTAGATGGGCTTTATATTTTCTTAATTTAGTTTTTACGTTACTATTAGAGGTGTAACGATACCCTCGTGTCACGATTCGATACATATCACAATACTGAACTCACAATATGATATTATTGTGGTACTCCAAGACATATGGTAAAAGGTTGATTAAAATGCTAAATTTCATTGTGTATGTAAATGAATAGTCTTGGACTTGGTGCTGGAAACCCAAAGCACAGGACAATAGAGACACCAGAATAACAATATTCATGATTCTGAAGCTGAAAATACAGTATTATTTTAGATAAATATGCTTGAACTCTGACTAGATATATTTAAAATAATGTCGGACACTTTTTACTGGTAACACTGGACACACAAATATTCCCCCATTTCATTATTATACATTATATTCAACATTATATATAGTAGTTTAATGTAGTACTGACACTAAAACTCTGAAAACTTATTTTTCTCACATGGTAATTTTCATTTTTGGTGAATTATACACAATACAGATTGTCACCATCCACGAAACATATTGTTTGCATTTTTGTATTGCGATATATTGTGACACCCCTACTTACTATTACTTGTTTTACTTGTATTGCTGGCACTGTTTGCTGCAGCTGTTTTTGGTTATTTGTAATGACAGATACTGTGTGTAAGATACTCATGCTGAGAAAGCACTCGACTCTGTACCATCCCGAACTGCATGAGATCCTGCATGAAGTGGCTTGGGTTGGACCTTAGAGATTCTCTCAGTTCCTTCATCTTCAGATAGTGTTCTGTGGGTCAGAGAGTCAAGTCAAGTCACCTTTATTTATATAGCGCTTTTTACAATACTGATTGTTTCAAAGCAGCTTTACAGTAAAATAATGCAACAAAGTTTGTTTCCAGAAGAAAATAGTGTCATTGTCCAGCTTAAGTAAGTTCAGTGATGTTTCATTTTTGTTGTAAAAAAGTTATTAATTTAGTTTATTTATTTAGAAATAGCCGCTCTGGAGAAAAATGTGATGTCATCGTCCAGCTCAGATCAGTTCTCATATAATGGTGTCAATGCAGGCAGATCAATAATATTGTTGAATATTAAATTAAATGTCCCCAACTAAGCAAGCCAATGGCGAAAAAAGGCGACAGTGACAGGAACCAAAACTCCATCAGTGACAGAATGGAGAAAAAAACCTTGGGAGAAACCAGGCTCAGTCGCTCAGTTCTCCTCTGAACGAACAGTGTATGATTATGATTCAGGCAGCATTATAGGTCAGAAGTCAGACTGGATTGGAACATTCAGAATTATTATATAGAGCTGCACTGTCAGGCCGAGCACAACACTTCAATACATTCAGACTTTAATCAGTTACAGCAACGCTTTCACACACACCTTTGCTGGTTCTGCAGATGAAAGGGAATGTGTGTGTGCAGACGGCAGAGCTGTACTGAGGCTGACCGTCAGACCGGCCATTAAAAACCACACATTCCTCTTCCTGTCTCTGCGTCGTCTCCAGGGACCCTGCCGAAATGATTATATCCACCACAAATAAACAGAAACTTACAAATTACAATTTATTCATTTTCACATATCAGCTGAAACAACCACAAAAAAAATTATATATATATATATATATATATATATATATATATATATATATAGTATTATTATAGTTGTTTTGTTAAATATCCAAGATCCAAAGTATAGGACAGCTATATATATATATATATATATAAAGACGGAACAATAAGTCATGGGAGCATCAGACCAACTGAAACAATGAGCAATTAAAGACATTTTAAGATTATTTCAGGCAAAATGGCTGGAAAAAAAAATCATAAATACAATAAATGATTAATGGTTTATCACTTTTGACCAATAGGTGGCGCTGTGACCAAATTGATGTGGTGTGGTCAGAGTAAGTTCGACTTCATGCAGCTCTGCGCAGATTGATCAGCGGCTGACTTGAAGCAGTGCATGCCGGTTAGAAATTTTGTCCGACTTGATACAGCGCCGACGCCATGTGACTGTGACGTATGCCATCAAAGCACCGCGAGAGCGATTCAAGAGTAGCCGGAGAACTCAGCCAGCGCAGCTTCTCAAGAGCGGCTGCACGAGCTCTGATGACGACACAGCTGTTCCACGATTGGCCAGATTCGCCGCATGACAACGATCACGTGTGTGTTTCGAACACCTTTAGTTCCTCTAAAGCTCACAAATCAGTTTTTTATAACAGTAAACACTCTTTTCATGTAGTTGCAATGTTATATTGTGTCATGTTTATCAAATTAAAACTGATTGAAAAACGTAGACTCCACTTCATTGATAGTAGCTTATGTTGAACTTTATTCTTGTTCAAACAGACGCTGTATCCAGTGCATAAAGTATTGAATGAAAATGTCTGAAACATCTGTGTATTTGGCAAATATTGCATTTATTTCACTTCATCTGTGGTAAAGTATGCAAACACCACGTGAGCGGTCACTACCGGAACCAGAAAGTGTCCGACTTCACGTCTCCGTTTGCAGCTCCTCCCCGCCTGCACGCGGCTACTCTCGCGGATCGGTTACATCCAGCCGCAGCCGATGTCCAACACACCTAATGACACACTGACATGGGCGCAAATGCATTTTCTATTTAAACAAAGTGGTGCAGGACGTGAAAATGAAAACTGCGTCGGGCTGAAACTAACAAAAAACACTTGCGTTGCACTGGCACTGCATTGCGCCGGATGTATGATAAGGCCCATAATTCACAGTCATTTTGGCGTGCTCTTCATCGAATTCATTTGCGCATTATTCACTAACGGGTTGACATATCAACTTGAATTCTATAACTTTTTGTCAGCATGGTCTGAAGATGATCTGGTTAAATTTTCGTGAAAATCGGAGCAACCGGCCTAGGAGGAGTTCGAAAATGTTGGTTAAGGAAAATTCAAAATGGCGGAAAAATGCCCCTTCGGTACTTGGCCCCTAATTATAGTAATATTTACTTACAGATCCCACATGAATCTTCTGCCATTTAACAAAAAAAACTAAAAAAACAATTCAAAATATATAATAAATATAATTCAAAGTAGACATTTAAAGATACAATGGACAAAATGTGAAAATGTGAAAGTAACAAAAACATTGTTTATTAGGCAAAATATTTAGCAAAAACTAGTATATTTTAAATAGTAAAGTATTAAATACACATATAAAATATATTAAAAAATATATAATATATATTTCGATTATAATAGTGCATGTTAAAGTACCTATATGTTATAATAATAATAATAGTGCCTATGTTATAATAATAATAACAAACGAAACTAACCTGGACAGTTGAGTGTTGCAGACATATTCTGGACGGAGTGATGGACAGTGATGAGGCTCCAGTCCCGCCATCTGAATAAAGCTCTGTGATTGGTCAGCTCTGAGCAGGTGTTCAGCGCCGGCACCTCCAGAGCTTCACCCCAAATGTTCAGGTCAGTCAAGTTTCCAAAAAACGGCTCCGTAAAAGTTCCACCAAAAGTATCCTGGTCCTGCCCTAATATAAATATCCCGTCTCCATATATATCCTTTGCCTTTTCCCGTGCCTTCCCATGCCCAGAATCTCCCGTTCTTCCATCCACATAAATCGCCCAAAATCCATCCCTGAAGCGCCACGTGACGCAAACATGGTGCCATTCTCCATCAATGGGCAGCTCGGCTTTGTAGGGATGATGTTGTCCTTGAATGAGAAGCGCAAGGCGGACCTTTCTGTCGGCGTGTTTTCGCTTGGACTCGTCGATCTGTCCGCGCAGCTGGAACTCGTTGATGAAAAAGCGCGCGGCGTATGAGAACACCGTGGACACGTTCTCGTGCCGCGGGTCCCACTGCACGCGCACGCAAACGCTCACCGCGGACAGTGACGGGAAAGACGCGTTCACTCTGGCATAGCCGTCCTTAGACTTGAAAGATAAACCTGGGAAGACCGTTTCTGTGAAGGTTCAGAGATTTCAGTTCAGAGGGGTAGTTCACCCAAAAATGAAAATTAGCCCATGATTTACTCACCCTCAAGCCATCCTAGGTGTATATGACATTCTTCTCTCAGCCGAACACGATCAGTTATATTAAATAATATTCTGGCTCTTCCAAGCTTTATAATGGGAGTGAATGGTGCCTTAGATCTTGAAGCCCAAAAAAGTGCATCCATCCATCATAAAAGTAATCCATACGACTGCAGGGGGTTAATAAAGGCCTTCTGAAGCAATGTGAAAAATATCCATATTTATAACTTTATAAACAGAAATCACTGGCTTTCCGTCAGGTCAGAGGTCACTCTTCCACCGGAACCAGACTCGCGGACGGCCGTTACCGGAAGCCAGTGATTACAGTTTATAAAGTTATAAATATGGATTATTTTTCATACACAAATGCATTGCTTTGCTTCAGAAGGCCTTTAATAACCCCTGGAGTCGTATGGATTACTTTTATGATGGATGGATGCACTTTTTTGGGCTTCAAAATAACAGGCACCATTCACTCCCATTATAAATCTGGGAAGAGCCAGGCTGTTTTTTAATATAGTTAAAGTCATAGTGTATATACCTAGGATGGCTTTTTTTAACTAACCAAAAACATTATTTCTGAAAGTGTTCTGATCGTTCAAAACGTCAGTTTAAAAAAAAAAAAACTTTTTAACATTGTGTTTTTATTTTATTTTATTGCGAACATTAAGGAAACATTTGATTTTATAATTTTGGAAACATTACTTTTGAATGTTCTCTGAACATTCTGAAACATTTAAAAAATAGATGAGCAACCTACGAAAACGTTTCAGAAAAAAAAAACATCCCATGAATGATGTTTTTGTTCTAAAGTTTTAAGAACATTATTAAAAACTAAATTTGAAAGAACATTCTAATAACATTACAGGAATAACGTTTGCTCAAACTTACTTTGTTGGGGAAGTTGTGCTGAGGGGTTCTGGCTTCTGTTGGTTCTGAACCAGACGGGGCTCTTGATGCTGGATCTGAGGAGTAACTTCTGCGCTCCCTCCTCGTCCTCTTTGACACTTGAGGTTGTGAGGGCACTCGACTGACCATGGCAGTAACGCAAAGCCTGTTGGAAACTGAACGACGTGTTCACGAGCTGGTACATGGCATCGTTCTGGAGCAGAAGGTTCGAGTCTGGCACATCTGCAACAGGTTGAGAAGGTGAGAAGGGAAGTCAGCAGTTTAATTATCGATAACCACAGGCTGCCTTTGCAATTCAGAAGCCCGTTTCAAAGAATATGTGCAACGGCTCTAAATTGTAAGTCACCTAATAGCCTATTAACTTACTGTTTATTGATGTATAAAATCAATATCACATTTGCAAACGTGCTGATATTAGGGAAAACAGCACTCTTGCTCGTGTGATCCTGCGTGCTTACAGCGGGGGAAATAAGTATTGAACACGTCATCATTTTTCTCAGTAAATATATTTCCAAAGGTGCTATTGACATGAAATTTTCACCAGATGTTGGTAACAACCCAAGTAAGCCATACATACAAAGAAACAAACCAAAATAAGTTCAGAAATTAAGTTATGTGTAATAATGTGAAATGACACAGGGAAAAAGTATTGAACACATGAAGAAAGGGAGGCGCAAAAAGGCATGGAAAGCCAAGACAACTACTGAAAACTGACAGTAATTAAAAAGCAATCCAGCGCCCTGTCAGTGGAAATTAATAACAGCTGGTTCAGTCCCAAATGATGGCCTACAAAAAGGTCTCATTGCCAAGGTGTCACACAAGACACATCTCATGATGGGTAAAAGCGAAGAGCTGTCTCATGACCTTCGCAACCTAATTGTTGCAAAACATAATGATGGCATTGGTTATAGGCGCCATTCTAAGCTTCTGAATGAGCACTTTTGGGGCCATAATACGGAAGTGGAAAGACAATAATTTCACCATAAATTTGCCTCGACCAGTGCTCCTCGCAAGATTTCTGATAGAGGAGTGAAAAGAATAATAATAATTCATGTCAATAGCACCTTTGGAAATATATTTACTGAGAAAAATGATGACGTGTTCAATACTTATTTCTCCGCTGTATATATATATATTAAAAACAAGAATTTAAAAAAAAAAAAGGTTTTTGGAAGCATTTTTATAAATTTTGGAGACATTTTTTTGACCCTGGCTCTTTTTCCAGTGCATGCGGTTTCAAGTGAAATGCTACTGGTTTACTTCCAAATGTTCACATATTTAATGCATCCAATAATACGGCTTTACGGTTAAGCATCTGTGGATTACATTTTAAAGTCCCCCTGTGGTGAAAATCCAGCTTTTAATGTTGTTTATATGTCTATGTGGTGTTTTTAATATGCTTTGAGACTAGGGCTGTGCCGGTAAACTTGACAACTGCACCACAGCTGTATATATAACACATTTTTTTGTATGTGAATGCTGTTTTACAAGAATATTATGACACGAGTGAAGCAGAAAGCTTTGTTTACAAAATAAATAATAGGTTAGCAATTAAATGTTAACCTATTAAAGTTAACCTATGTTAACCTAGCAATTAAAAAAACCTTGGAAACGTTTGGATTCGTGACGAATGAGAGAGGTGTGCGTGAGCCCATAAATTTAAGCTTTGTCGGCTTTCAGTTTTGCGATCCGGTCACCCGATTATCAGCGAATTTAACAATATTCCATTAGTTATTCCCCTGGACATGGAATCTCTATTTAAGTTAATATTATTTACTGATATTTATTTCAATGCTCAAATAAACACGCATGTCTGTTATGAAATGGATGTTTGAGCCTCGTTTATTATTATTATTTCATTTCAAAATGTATTTAATTGAGGTATATACAGTACTGTGCAAAAGTTTTAGGCATGTTAAGACCCCCCCCCCCCCCCCCTGAAAGGTAGTAGTGTGTCAGTAGGAAATATCAGTTTACATTTCCTATTACATTACATTTCCAAACATTCTTTTTGTCATTAATTGTAATAATCCAGTGAGATTTGTGTATGCACAAGGAGTCTGACAACAGCCAGTATGATCTGATCTCACCATCATCAAGTCCGTCTGTGATTACATGAAGAAACAGAAGAAACTGAGACAGACTAAATCCAGAAGAACTGCGGGAACGTCTCCGAGACGCTTGAAGAAACCTTCCTGCAAAGCTTCCTGAAAAACTATGCGCAAGTGTACCTGGACAAAAGCCGTTTTAAACGCAAAGGGTCGTTACACCATATATTGATTTGAATTAGTTAATAGAAGTTAAATCATTAAATTATTTTTGAAAGCATTCTCACTTTACAGCATTTTAACTTTTCACAGTACTGTAGCTTTGCAGGAAGGTTTCTTCAAGCGTCTCGGAGACGTTCCCGCAGTTCTTCTGGATTTAGTCTGTCTCAGTTTCTTCTGTTTCTTCATGTAATCACAGACGGACTCGATGATGGTGAGATCAGATCATCCTGGCTGTTGTCAGACTCCTTGTGCATACACAAATCTCACTGGATTATTACAATTAATGGCAAAAGGAATGTTTGGAAATGTAAACTGATATTTCCGACTGACACACTACAGTAAAATATATAAATAACTGACTTAAAACCATTTTTTTGGGGGGGGATATTAACATGCCTAAGACTTTTGTACAGTACTGTATATATATATATATATATACACATACCTGCTGCTGTGAGTGGAGGCGGGGCTCATTTGCATATTCATAGAACCGCGTATATGAGGCAAGGGTGTCGAGTTACATTCAAGCTATTTTAAGGCATGAAGACTTTTTTTCAAGGGAAAATACGTTTAAATGCGTCATTTTGGTGATCAAAGAAGAGTTTTAAGGGATAAAATGATTTTATGGGCTTTAAGGATTTTAGAGCTCTGAAAGGATCTGTGATCGTAACGTTACCATTGTACCCTTGAGGGTGTTGCTTGCTTGTAGCTGTGCTTTCATTACGACAGTAACAGGGCTGCCAACTCTCACGCATTGAGCGTGAGACTCACGCAATTGACACTTTTCACACGCTCTCACGCCACACATCCATTTTCTCACGCACAGAAAAATTGCGGCGCAAAGAGGTACTTTTAATATTAAAATAATACTCAGCTCTTAGATTCCGTCAATTTTATTACGAAATTCAGACAAAAATACGTTTGGCGCTTGTAAATGTGACGTGACAGATCGCTGAGCGCCTCAGTTCAAGTGCACATGAACCGATCATCTGTTACTTTTTTATTTAAAGATACAGTACAACTTACCGAAAGTATACATAATATCAACCAATTAGTGTTTTTCAACCACGGAAAGAGGTCAATATAACAGCAGGAGAACAATTATGTCACATAACGTTACATTTACCTCAGGAAAGCCATTTAATGACCATAGCATGTTAACTGAATAGAAAAAAATAGCTAGAGAGGAGATTTTGCTGAGCACTATATTACATATTTATTATATTTTTACTTATGTCATTAAATAATTGTTATTATAACAAAAACTGCATTATATTTAATTTAATTTGTTATTTGTAGGCCTAACCTTAAATAATACCAGCAGATTGGGCCCTCTATGTTTACAGCATTAGGTGAGATTATTTTTTTTAAAAAAATTTAAAATAAACATGTATCCAAATTAGTCAATATTGAATGAAAATCAGAATCAAATCACAAGAATGGAATTGAAATCTTGAAATTTTTGTCAAGCAATAATAAAAACTGTATCCTACCAGTCATTGTACAATGTAAACATTGTAACATGTTGTCACTAAACTTCATAAAATTCTATTTAGTTACCAAATGTTTTGACAATCACAATTACACTTATTGTGATGCAATATTTGTTTTTACATACCCCCCCCAAAAAAATCTCACTCCAAGCTAAACTCAAAAGTTGGCAGCCCTGCAGTAAGTGTCTAATAAATAACATCCAACATTAATTCCAAATGATACAACAAAACAAATTAATTTTCCTGATAGGCTATATCAAAATTGCATGATTTATAAATGGAAAAAAACAAGTACCCTTTCCATAAGCTGAATTATACTAGTATACAGAAGTCATTGCACGCTAACACAAAACACCATGCTAACACACAGCACAAAAATAATGCAATAAACGTTCATTAAACAACAGAAGATGCAATATAAAACCTATAACTGATAATAAAACTATTAAGAAACATAATTATTTAAATCAAATACTTTCAAATGTGAAGTGTCACACAGAAAATTCTGGGAATGTCAGTTTACAGTTTTTCCACTGTAAATTATAATTTGATTAGCCTTCTTTTCCTACTAAAACAGGAAAAACATGTACATTTGTACATTTAACAGTATTTTACTGTAAAAAATTACATGAAATGTCCAGTTTTTCCCTGTATATAGTACAGGAACTTGCTGTTAACCTATTAACAAGTTTTTTCCTTAAACATTTTTACAATATTTACAGTTAAAATTACACATTTTGTTTCATGTAATTTTACAGTAAAATTACAGTTAAAATTGTAATAAAATTAATACTGTTAATGTTTTCGGAAGTAAAAAAAAAGAACAAATCATCTTATTTACAGTGAAATGCTGTAAACTCAGTGTGACACTTCAAATTTTATGGTTTTTCATTTTAATAATTGTAAAAAAATAAAATAAAAAAAATCAGGCAATTAAATTGTAAAATTTACAGGTTGTTCAGTAAATTGTTTACTGTAGTGTTACTGCATTTTTACTGTATTTTTATAGAATTATTCTGCCAATAATATGTCTTAGTAAGATATTTAAATGCTTAGTAAAACATATAATGCAATGCAATACAATGATGATTGACAGATTAACAAACTAACCTTCCTTAAAAGCCTGATGATCGTATTTGATACTCACATTTGAATATGATGTACGGATAATCAAGTTGTTTCAGTCCAGTAAGTGTTCATCTTGAAATATTACTAACAATATCAAAGTTATTCTTATGTTTACTTTTTAATAATCAGTAAAGATTTCACAGCAAAAAGACAAAAAAAGCAAAAGCTGATAGTGCACGTTTTTATAATTACAATAAAAAAGGCTTTTACTTGCTAAAAAAAAAGTCTAAACTAAATCAGACGACAGAAGGCATGTAGTAGATTGTGTGAAACAGGTTTTTTTAGCAAAGTTTTGATCATGTTGATCAAGAGGCCTTAGAATTTCAAGAGTCAAAAATGATACGGCAGGCTTTATCGGGTTAATTAATGTTTGTGAGGGTAAAATACAACATTTACTTACCCAAAATTCCTCTTTCTGTCCTGTCTGACCATGATTGAGTTGGTTCACACACACCCATTATCTTCATTTTAAAACATACAAAAGAAGAAAAAAAGCAGAGAACCTGGGTATTTAAAATGATCATCCATGAAGAATTTCAAAATTGAGATATAGAGAAAGAAGTCAGAATTTAACATTACCACTGCATTAGCCAAAATCACTCCAAAGAACACCGAAGACATCTTCACATCTGGACAAAGCAGGACAGATGATTTCAATAATGATATTAACAAAGGAACCCGAAGGAAAACTGCATCTCAGCTCATCAGGTGACCTCACTGCAGTTCCTACTTTTACAGGAAAGCAGACTGTTTCTCAGTCAACCTCGCTTGTGTTCCTCAAATGTAAAAAAAAAGGATGTAAAAAAAAAAAAAAGGATGTAAATATTAAACCATGAAAACTAAAACCAAAATAAAATAAAATAAAATATCGCCCCTTCATGGAAAAGATCATTTCTGCCACTGATTCACATATTTGTTTGTTCACAGCTGTTTGTCACACAAAACTAAATAAATATTACTAAAGTAGTGTTCAAAAGCATAAGACAACATGATTTTTTAAATGTAACACTGGAAAGTTTAGAGTGTATCATTTAATGAAAAAAAAAAGAAAAAAAAAGCTGCATCTTCACTAGCCATATCAGACTTTTTGCCCCTGATGAACTGAATATGAAGAGATTTGACTTACAGGTGCTGTTTGCCATGTGATGATCTTCAGCGGTTTGAGCATCCATACGTCTGTTTGGAGTGTGCTGTGTAATCTCATATTATCTATTATGCTTTTACAACGTCTTCATCCTTCAGTTCGCAAGTGTAACATCCGAAACTCAGATCCATCGCATCCAGACTGCTCTTCTTCTTTCTCCCAGTGTGTGTGTCTCAGGATCTGAGCGCAGACCCCCTCGTAGATGTCCAGCCCACCAACTCAGCCGTCATTTTAGCACTTCGCTTTGTAATGCTAATGGATGTCATTTATTAAAGCAGACTTCTTGCGCAAGCAGTGTGAATGTTGGCACACAGAGTTCATCAAGCACAGCGGGACTCTGCAGAATGCCACTTATTTATGCACAAACTTCACACACACACACAAGGTAAAAAATTTCAGGCATTACAATCCTTGTAGGGACATTTGGTCCTCACAATGTAGGTTTTACCAGGTACACACACACACACATCGTAAAGTATTACAACACTTGTTCAAATGGCATGCTGTGAGCTCAGTCTCAACAAAAAGCAACATTTTGTAAGCATATATAAACTGGCACTAGTGAAAGTAATTTCCACCATGATGTTAGTTGGCATTGTTGCTTGTCGCATTGAAAGCTGCTTAATAAAGCTGGTTTGTTTTCTGTAGGCTAAGCTTTAGTGTCCTGCACGACTGCATCAGAGAACACAACAAAAGCAATGACATCACTAATGCACAGTGTACACCAGTGTGCCAAAGAAAGCCTGCTATTAGTATGCACTGTGGAGTACAGCCTCAACACCAGCAAAGAGTTCTGGATCACTAATGAACAATCTGTTTGTAAATCTAAAACTATAGGCTACTAAACATTTCATAATGGTCTCGTAGTGCATGTCAAAAAGAATTTAGAATTCCAAATGTGGCGGCAACGTTTTACATGTTTAAAAGTTTACGTATTCTTGCGTGGAAAAAAAATCTTAATAATAACAATAATGATATTAACAAAAATAAAATAAAATATTTTTTCTGTCAAATTGCAGATAATAGAATTTAAATCATAACAACACTCTGAATAGTTTAATGCTGTTGCATAAATAGACATACATAAATCCAGTAGCAGATTTAGGCAGGTGGAGCTGGGGAGGTGGAGGGTCTCAGAGGACCTCTGATAGCACTGAAGGACAAGCTTACAGCAAAAGTATTAAAATGTTGAGCAAGCAATCTCATTGGCTGCATGGGATCAGCAGAGGCCAATCAGCTGAATGACTGAACTAGGTATTTGTAATGAAAAAAAAAATAAATACTGCAAAAACAGAATGCACGCTTTTTTTTAGAAGCTTTTCACTAGTGGCATCAGACTTTTGTAAATTACATGAAAATAAAGGTTCCAAAAGGGTGTTTTCACGACAGTGCCATAAAATAACCATTTTTGGTTCCACGTAAACCTTTCAGTGAGCAGTTCTCAAAAGACCAAAAAAACATTTTTTCTTAGCCTGAAGAACATTAATAATCTGAAGAACCTTTTTCCACAATAAAAAAACATTTTGTGGAATGGATGTTCTAAGGATGTTCTAAGGATGTTAAAGATTCTTCATGGAACCGATAAAGAATGTTTATTTTTAAGAGTGTAATGAATTGAATATTAAGAGATTTGACTTCAACTTGGTGTATTTGTAATGGCACCTTCTGCTTGTTAAACTTCTCCATGTTTTATTTGTTCCATCTGACTTTATAACAAAATAAAATAAAATAAAATATCGCCCCTTCATGGAAAAGATCATTTCTGCCACTGATTCACATATTTGTTTATTTGTATATAATTAGAAAAAACATGCCTCCCTAAATGAGAAAAAAAACAACAATTGTAAATATATACAAAAAAAAAAAAATTCTGACATGTTTAACTATGAATGATTAGAAACGTTTGCTGTTGTTTTACTTTTGATCCTCCACAGTCATTATAAATTAAGATTTAAATATTTTTTATGTTTTAAGTTGTTTCCCTCAAAACTACTTCGGTGAGGGCATTCAGAAACCCAGCAGAATTCCCCTTTGCACATAATGTATGATTCCCCTGGGCCTCAACAAAAGCTCTCACACCGCAGTGACCACACACTCGGCCTCTGAATGCCGGCACCGTGCCACAGCAGAGTCAGAGTTATGTGCCAAGCAGAGAGAAAAATGGAGGACTAGTTACTAATGCAGTCAGGAACACGTAGAACAATACAAATATCCCAGGAGGTAATTAAGGTTTTGTGTTTGGTTGACCTTTATGAAGAACCTTGGTTCAAAGTTGTAACACCTACAGCTGGCAGCCATACTGGATAGAGTAACTTAAGTCACAGCAATGAATCCTGGCTCATAAAATGCAGCACTTCTTTGGGCTTACATGAGTATTACTGCCTTAGAGGAAGGAGGAGAAGATCAGGCATTTTCCAAAGGAAACCCAGAGCAACAGACAACCGCAGTGTGAATAAAAGCGAAGAAGTACCTTTTAAACACTTGCTTTGTCATGGCAGATGCTCAATCACTCACTAAACAGCTGATTAGTGCTTTTCTAAAATGACTCAGACTGACTCCTTTCTAGCTAAAAGGGTTCAAAAGAAAGCTTGGGAATCCCGGTTAACAGGGAACCTTCTCAAAACGTTCGGGCAAGGTTCTCTCAAAGGTTCTTTTATTAACATTAAAAGGTTAGTTCCCCCCTAAAATGATAATTCTGTAATTATTTACGCACCCTCCTGTCAGTCCAAACCCATAAGACTTTTGTTTATCTTCGGAAAAAAATTTAAGATCTTTTTGATGAAATCTGAGAGATTTCTGTCCCTGCACAACTACAATATTGACGCTTCAAAAAGTTCTTAAAAAGATTAGTCCAAAATTTCCTAAGAGACACAACTGCTTTATATAATGAAAATACTCTATTTAGGCTTTTATTCACATATAAACATTCATCTACTCATGGTAAACAGAAACTCAAGCACGTTTGAGCTTCAGCAAGAACCAATGAGGTTTAATCTTGTGTTACGCATCACGTTTGAGCTTAAGCAAGAACCAATGAGGTTTAATCTTGTGTTACGCATCACGTTTGAGCTTCAGCAAGAACCAATGAGGTTTAATCTTGTGTTACGCATCACGTTTGAGCTTTAACAAGAACCAATCAGGTTTATTCTTGTGTTACGCAGCACGTTTGAGCTTCAGCAAGAACCAATGAGGTTCATTCTCGTGTTACGCATCACGTTTGAGCTTCAGCAAGAACCAATCAGGTTCATTCTTGTGTTACGCAGCACGTTTGAGCTTCAGAAAGAACCAATCAGGTTCATTCTCGTGTTACGCAGCACGTTTGAGCTTCAGCAAGAACCAATGAGGTTTAATCTTGTGTTACGCATCACGTTTGAGCTTCAGCAAGAACCAATCAGGTTCATTCTTGTGTTACGCAGCACGTTGGAGCTTCAGAAAGAACCAATCAGGTTCATTCTCGTGTTACGCATCACGTTTGAGCTTCAGCAAGAACCAATGAGGTTAATTCTCATGTTACGCAGCACGTTTGAGCTTCAGCAAGAACCAATGAGGTTTAATCTTGTGTTACGCAGCACGTTTGAGCTTCAGC
The DNA here is from genome assembly GCA_022828995.1 of Vimba vimba. Taxonomy (NCBI): domain Eukaryota; kingdom Metazoa; phylum Chordata; class Actinopteri; order Cypriniformes; family Leuciscidae; genus Vimba; species Vimba vimba. The sequence goes on along the minus strand of CM040835.1, from coordinate 3,669,235 downwards.
AAGAACCAATCAGGTTCATTCTTGTGTTACGCATCACGTTTGAGCTTCAGCAAGAACCAATGAGGTTCATTCTCGTGTTACGCAGCACGTTTGAGCTTCAACAAGAACCAATGAGGTTCATTCTCATGTTACGCAGCACGTTTGAGCTTCAGCAAGAACCAATGAGGTTTAATCTTGTGTTACGCATCACGTTTGAGCTTTAACAAGAACCAATCAGGTTCATTCTCGTGTTACGCAGCACGTTTGAGCTTCAGCAAGAACCAATGAGGTTCATTCTCGTGTTACGCAGCACGTTTGAGCTTCAGCAAGAACCAATGAGGTTTAATCTTGTGTTACGCATCACGTTTGAGCTTTAACAAGAACCAATCAGGTTCATTCTTGTGTTACGCAGGACGTTTGAGCTTCAGAAAGAACCAATCAGGTTAATTCTCGTGTTACGCAGCACGTTTGAGCTTCAGCAAGAACCAATGAGGTTTATTCTCGTGTTACGCAGCACGTTTGAGCTTCAACAAGAACCAATGAGGTTCATTCTCGTGTTACGCAGCATGTTTGAGCTTCAGCAAGAACCAATCAGGTTCATTCTCGTGTTACGCAGCACGTTTGAGCTTCAGCAAGAACCAATGAGGTTTAATCTTGTGTTACGCATCACGTTTGAGCTTTAACAAGAACCAATCAGGTTCATTCTTGTGTAACGCAGCACGTTTGAGCTTCAGAAAGAACCAATCAGGTTAATTCTCGTGTTACGCAGCACGTTTGAGCTTCAGCAAGAACCAATGAGGTTCATTCTCGTGTTACGCAGCACGTTTGAGCTTCAGCAAGAACCAATGAGGTTTAATCTTGTGTTACGCATCACGTTTGAGCTTTAACAAGAACCAATCAGGTTCATTCTTGTGTTACGCAGGACGTTTGAGCTTCAGCAAGAACCAATGAGGTTCATTCTCGTGTTACGCAGCATGTTTGAGCTTCAGCAAGAACCAATGAGGTTTATTCTCGTGTTACGCAGCACGTTTGAGCTTCAACAAGAACCAATCAGGTTCATTCTTATGTTATACATCACGTTTGAGCTTCAGCAAGAACCAATCAGGTTCATTCTTGTGTTACGCAGCACGTTGGAGCTTCAGAAAGAACCAATCAGGTTCATTCTCGTGTTACGCAGCACGTTTGAGCTTCAGCAAGAACCAATGAGGTTTAATCTTGTGTTACGCAGCACGTTTGAGCTTCAGAAAGAACCAATCAGGTTCATTCTCATGTTACGCAGCACGTTTGAGCTTCAGCAAGAACCAATGAGGTTTAATCTTGTGTTACGCAGCACGTTTGAGCTTCAGCAAGAACCAATGAGGTTTAATCTTGTGTTACGCAGCACGTTTGAGCTTCAGCAAGAACCAATCAGGTTCATTCTTGTGTTACGCATCACGTTTGAGCTTCAGCAAGAACCAATGAGGTTCATTCTCGTGTTACGCAGCACGTTTGAGCTTCAACAAGAACCAATGAGGTTCATTCTCATGTTACGCAGCACGTTTGAGCTTCAGCAAGAACCAATGAGGTTTAATCTTGTGTTACGCATCACGTTTGAGCTTTAACAAGAACCAATCAGGTTCATTCTCGTGTTACGCAGCACGTTTGAGCTTCAGCAAGAACCAATGAGGTTCATTCTCGTGTTACGCAGCACGTTTGAGCTTCAGCAAGAACCAATGAGGTTTAATCTTGTGTTACGCATCACGTTTGAGCTTTAACAAGAACCAATCAGGTTCATTCTTGAGTTACGCAGGACGTTTGAGCTTCAGAAAGAACCAATCAGGTTAATTCTCGTGTTACGCAGCACGTTTGAGCTTCAGCAAGAACCAATGAGGTTTATTCTCGTGTTACGCAGCACGTTTGAGCTTCAACAAGAACCAATGAGGTTCATTCTCGTGTTACGCAGCATGTTTGAGCTTCAGCAAGAACCAATCAGGTTCATTCTCGTGTTACGCAGCACGTTTGAGCTTCAGCAAGAACCAATGAGGTTTAATCTTGTGTTACGCATCACGTTTGAGCTTTAACAAGAACCAATCAGGTTCATTCTTGTGTAACGCAGCACGTTTGAGCTTCAGCAAGAACCAATGAGGTTTATTCTCGTGTTACGCAGCACGTTTGAGCTTCAACAAGAACCAATGAGGTTCATTCTCGTGTTACGCAGCATGTTTGAGCTTCAGCAAGAACCAATCAGGTTAATTCTCGTGTTACGCAGCACGTTTGAGCTTCAGCAAGAACCAATGAGGTTTAATCTTGTGTTATGCAGCACGTTTGAGCTTCAACAAGAACCAATCAGGTTCATTCTTATGTTATACATCACGTTTGAGCTTCAGCAAGAACCAATCAGGTTCATTCTTGTGTTACGCAGCACGTTGGAGCTTCAGAAAGAACCAATCAGGTTCATTCTCGTGTTACGCAGCACGTTTGAGCTTCAGCAAGAACCAATGAGGTTTAATCTTGTGTTACGCAGCACGTTTGAGCTTCAGAAAGAACCAATCAGGTTCATTCTCATGTTACGCAGCACGTTTGAGCTTCAGCAAGAACCAATGAGGTTTAATCTTGTGTTACGCAGCACGTTTGAGCTTCAGCAAGAACCAATGAGGTTTAATCTTGTGTTACGCAGCACGTTTGAGCTTCAGCAAGAACCAATCAGGTTCATTCTTGTGTTACGCATCACGTTTGAGCTTCAGCAAGAACCAATGAGGTTCATTCTCGTGTTACGCAGCACGTTTGAGCTTCAACAAGAACCAATGAGGTTCATTCTCATGTTACGCAGCACGTTTGAGCTTCAGCAAGAACCAATGAGGTTTAATCTTGTGTTACGCATCACGTTTGAGCTTTAACAAGAACCAATCAGGTTCATTCTCGTGTTACGCAGCACGTTTGAGCTTCAGCAAGAACCAATGAGGTTCATTCTCGTGTTACGCAGCACGTTTGAGCTTCAGCAAGAACCAATGAGGTTTAATCTTGTGTTACGCATCACGTTTGAGCTTTAACAAGAACCAATCAGGTTCATTCTTGTGTTACGCAGGACGTTTGAGCTTCAGAAAGAACCAATCAGGTTAATTCTCGTGTTACGCAGCACGTTTGAGCTTCAGCAAGAACCAATGAGGTTTATTTTTCGTGTTACGCAGCACGTTTGAGCTTCAACAAGAACCAATGAGGTTCATTCTCGTGTTACGCAGCATGTTTGAGCTTCAGCAAGAACCAATGAGGTTTATTCTCGTGTTACGCAGCACGTTTGAGCTTCAACAAGAACCAATCAGGTTCATTCTTATGTTATACATCACGTTTGAGCTTCAGCAAGAACCAATCAGGTTCATTCTTGTGTTACGCAGCACGTTGGAGCTTCAGAAAGAACCAATCAGGTTCATTCTCGTGTTACGCAGCACGTTTGAGCTTCAGCAAGAACCAATGAGGTTTAATCTTGTGTTACGCAGCACGTTTGAGCTTCAGAAAGAACCAATCAGGTTCATTCTCATGTTACGCAGCACGTTTGAGCTTCAGCAAGAACCAATGAGGTTTAATCTTGTGTTACGCAGCACGTTTGAGCTTCAGCAAGAACCAATGAGGTTTAATCTTGTGTTACGCAGCACGTTTGAGCTTCAGCAAGAACCAATCAGGTTCATTCTTGTGTTACGCATCACGTTTGAGCTTCAGCAAGAACCAATGAGGTTCATTCTCGTGTTACGCAGCACGTTTGAGCTTCAGCAAGAACCAATGAGGTTTAATCTTGTGTTAAGCAGCACGTTTGAGCTTCAACAAGAACCAATGAGGTTCATTCTCATGTTACGCAGCACGTTTGAGCTTCAGCAAGAACCAATGAGGTTTAATCTTGTGTTACGCATCACGTTTGAGCTTTAACAAGAACCAATCAGGTTCATTCTCGTGTTACGCAGCACGTTTGAGCTTCAGCAAGAACCAATGAGGTTCATTCTCGTGTTACGCAGCACGTTTGAGCTTCAGCAAGAACCAATGAGGTTTAATCTTGTGTTACGCATCACGTTTGAGCTTTAACAAGAACCAATCAGGTTCATTCTTGTGTTACGCAGGACGTTTGAGCTTCAGAAAGAACCAATCAGGTTAATTCTCGTGTTACGCAGCACGTTTGAGCTTCAGCAAGAACCAATGAGGTTTATTCTCGTGTTACGCAGCACGTTTGAGCTTCAACAAGAACCAATGAGGTTCATTCTCGTGTTACGCAGCATGTTTGAGCTTCAGCAAGAACCAATCAGGTTCATTCTCGTGTTACGCAGCACGTTTGAGCTTCAGCAAGAACCAATGAGGTTTAATCTTGTGTTACGCATCACGTTTGAGCTTTAACAAGAACCAATCAGGTTCATTCTTGTGTAACGCAGCACGTTTGAGCTTCAGCAAGAACCAATGAGGTTTATTCTCGTGTTACGCAGCACGTTTGAGCTTCAACAAGAACCAATGAGGTTCATTCTCGTGTTACGCAGCATGTTTGAGCTTCAGCAAGAACCAATCAGGTTAATTCTCGTGTTACGCAGCACGTTTGAGCTTCAGCAAGAACCAATGAGGTTTAATCTTGTGTTATGCAGCACGTTTGAGCTTCAACAAGAACCAATCAGGTTCATTCTTATGTTATACATCACGTTTGAGCTTCAGCAAGAACCAATCAGGTTCATTCTTGTGTTACGCAGCACGTTGGAGCTTCAGAAAGAACCAATCAGGTTCATTCTCGTGTTACGCAGCACGTTTCAGCTTCAGCAAGAACCAATGAGGTTTAATCTTGTGTTACGCAGCACGTTTGAGCTTCAGAAAGAACCAATCAGGTTCATTCTCGTGTTACGCAGCACGTTTGAGCTTCAGCAAGAACCAATGAGGTTTAATCTTGTGTTACGCAGCACGTTTGAGCTTCAGCAAGAACCAATGAGGTTTAATCTTGTGTTACGCAGCACGTTTGAGCTTCAGCAAGAACCAATCAGGTTCATTCTTGTGTTACGCATCACGTTTGAGCTTCAGCAAGAACCAATGAGGTTCATTCTCGTGTTACGCAGCACGTTTGAGCTTCAACAAGAACCAATGAGGTTCATTCTCATGTTACGCAGCACGTTTGAGCTTCAGCAAGAACCAATGAGGTTTAATCTTGTGTTACGCATCACGTTTGAGCTTTAACAAGAACCAATCAGGTTCATTCTCGTGTTACGCAGCACGTTTGAGCTTCAGCAAGAACCAATGAGGTTCATTCTCGTGTTACGCAGCACGTTTGAGCTTCAGCAAGAACCAATGAGGTTTAATCTTGTGTTACGCATCACGTTTGAGCTTTAACAAGAACCAATCAGGTTCATTCTTGTGTTACGCAGGACGTTTGAGCTTCAGAAAGAACCAATCAGGTTAATTCTCGTGTTACGCAGCACGTTTGAGCTTCAGCAAGAACCAATGAGGTTTATTCTCGTGTTACACAGCACGTTTGAGCTTCAACAAGAACCAATGAGGTTCATTCTCGTGTTACGCAGCATGTTTGAGCTTCAGCAAGAACCAATCAGGTTCATTCTCGTGTTACGCAGCACGTTTGAGCTTCAGCAAGAACCAATGAGGTTTAATCTTGTGTTACGCATCACGTTTGAGCTTTAACAAGAACCAATCAGGTTCATTCTTGTGTAACGCAGCACGTTTGAGCTTCAGAAAGAACCAATCAGGTTAATTCTCGTGTTACGCAGCACGTTTGAGCTTCAGCAAGAACCAATGAGGTTCATTCTCGTGTTACGCAGCACGTTTGAGCTTCAGCAAGAACCAATGAGGTTTAATCTTGTGTTACGCATCACGTTTGAGCTTTAACAAGAACCAATCAGGTTCATTCGTGTGTTACGCAGGACGTTTGAGCTTCAGCAAGAACCAATGAGGTTCATTCTCGTGTTACGCAGCATGTTTGAGCTTCAGCAAGAACCAATGAGGTTTATTCTCGTGTTACGCAGCACGTTTGAGCTTCAACAAGAACCAATCAGGTTCATTCTCATGTTATGCATCACGTTTGAGCTTCAGCAAGAACCAATCTGGTTCATTCTCGTGTTACGCAATGTTGTTTTCGTCAACGATGACGATAACGAAATGATTTCGTTGACGCACCTTTTTTTTATGACGATAACGCGACAATGACTAGCTAAAAATGGCTCTAAGGTGACTAAAACATGACGAGACGTTTTCGAGTTTTCGTTGACGAGACGAGACGGAACGAAAATGATTATAAGTCTGACGTTCACAATTTATGTAATTTCTGCCTATTTTGTGTGAAATCTGTCTGTTTTGAGCTAAAAAAAAGTATCAGCAATGCTGCCGCTGCCGCTGCCGCTTCCTATCCTTGTTTTGGGTACGCCCACCACCCGGCTGCCGCCATGCCGCGCACCAGATTCCACACAACAACACCACACCTGCGGCTGCGGCTAGTCACTCGCCACACATCTTCGATATGAGGCGCCGGACTGGACAAAAGCGAAACGAACTGCGCGAGCGAGCGACAGAGCGCGAGAGAGACCAAAAGTGCGCGAGAGAGACCGAGTGTGTCTGCGCACGAGAGAGACCGAGTGTACGCGAGAGAGACCGAGTGTGTCTGCGCACGAGAGAGACCGAGTGTACGCGAGAGAGACCGAGTGTGTCCGAGCATTAGTTTAGTAGGCTAATTGGTACAAAGTAATATATAATTATTATATAACTTAGATTATAACAAATTATAACATAAATTATTTAACTAATTATATAATAAAGCCACAATTGCCAAGAATGTTTTTATTCCTGGCTTTTTTGGAGTAAAACAGTGATTCCACTGTTACCACTTTATCTGTGTGTAATGTTGTAGTAGCTAATAGTTTTTTGCTGTTTAAACTGTAAACCATTCCTTTATTACTGTAATTACTGGTGAAAATAGCCAATGTGCTGAAATTTTAGAAGAACATCAATTCATGGAAAAAAATATAACTTGAAATATGGGGATAAAAGGTTTCTGCCCAATGCAACAATGAAGTACAGCTTGGCAACACTGCATCTCCATCAATGAGAAAGTCTAGTTTATTATGCAAAGGTTTTAAAGGTTAACTGTTGTTTTATGAATTGCAACACTTGCTGCAACCTGTCAAACCTAAGCCCATTTCCAATACTTTTTAACCTAAATTAATTTGTTAAAGACTACTTTTTTTTTTTTACTAAAACTTGACTAAAACTTGACTAAAACCTTTTTGCGTTTTCGTCGACTAAAACTTGACTAAAACTATCATGTTTATAAGTGACTAAAATGTGACTAAAACTAAAAAGCATTTTCGTCCAAAAGACTAAGACTAAAACTAAAACTAAAAGGGCTGCCAAAAACAACACTGGTGTTTCGCAGCACGTTTGAGCTTCAGCAAGAACCAATGAGGTTTAATCTTGTGTTAAGCAGCACGTTTGAGCTTCAACAAGAACCAATAAGGTTCATTCTCGTGTTACGCAGCACGTTTGAGCTTCAGCAAGAACCAATGAGGTTTAATCTTGTGTTAAGCAGCACGTTTGAGCTTCAACAAGAACCAATGAGGTTTAATCTTGTGTTAAGCAGCACGTTTGAGCTTCAACAAGAACCAATAAGGTTAATTCTCGTGTTACGCAGCACGTTTGAGCTTCAACAAGAACCAATGAGGTTTAATCTTGTGTTAAGCAGCACGTTTGAGCTTCAACAAGAACCAATGAGGTTCATTCTCGTGTTATGCAGCACGTTTGAGCTTCAGCAAGAACCAATGAGGTTTAATCTTGTGTTACGCATCACGTTTGAGCTTCAGCAAGAACCAATGAGGTTCATTCTCGTGTTACGCAGCACGTTTGAGCTTCAACAAGAACCAATGAGGTTCATTCTCGTGTTACGCAGCACGTTTGAGCTTCAGCAAGAACCAATGAGGTTCATTCTCATGTTACGCAGCACGTTTGAGCTTCAGCAAGAACCAATGAGGTTTAATCTTGTGTTAAGCAGCACGTTTGAGCTTCAACAAGAACCAATGAGGTTTAATCTTGTGTTAAGCAGCACGTTTGAGCTTCAACAAGAACCAATAAGGTTAATTCTCGTGTTACGCAGCACGTTTGAGCTTCAACAAGAACCAATGAGGTTTAATCTTGTGTTAAGCAGCACGTTTGAGCTTCAACAAGAACCAATGAGGTTCATTCTCGTGTTATGCAGCACGTTTGAGCTTCAGCAAGAACCAATGAGGTTTAATCTTGTGTTACGCATCACGTTTGAGCTTCAGCAAGAACCAATGAGGTTCATTCTCGTGTTACGCAGCACGTTTGAGCTTCAACAAGAACCAATGAGGTTCATTCTCGTGTTACGCAGCACGTTTGAGCTTCAGCAAGAACCAATGAGGTTCATTCTCATGTTACGCAGCACGTTTGAGCTTCAGCAAGAACCAATGAGGTTTAATCTTGTGTTAAGCAGCACGTTTGAGCTTCAACAAGAACCAATGAGGTTTAATCTTGTGTTAAGCAGCACGTTTGAGCTTCAACAAGAACCAATAAGGTTCATTCTCGTGTTACGCAGCACGTTTGAGCTTCAACAAGAACCAATGAGGTTTAATCTTGTGTTAAGCAGCACGTTTGAGCTTCAACAAGAACCAATGAGGTTCATTCTCGTGTTATGCAGCACGTTTGAGCTTCAGCAAGAACCAATGAGGTTTAATCTTGTGTTAAGCAGCACGTTTGAGCTTCAACAAGAACCAATGAGGTTTAATCTTGTGTTACGCATCACGTTTGAGCTTCAGCAAGAACCAATGAGGTTCATTCTCGTGTTACGCAGCACGTTTGAGCTTCAGCAAGAACCAATGAGGTTCATTCTCGTGTTACGCAGCACGTTTGAGCTTCAGCAAGAACCAATGAGGTTCATTCTCGTGTTACGCAGCACGTTTGAGCTTCCTCATGAACCAATCAGGTTCATTCTCGTGTTACGCAGCACGTTTGAGCTTCAGCAAGAACCAATGAGGTTCATTCTCTTGTTACGCAGCACGTTTGAGCTTCAGCAAGAACCAATCAGGTTTATTCTCGTGTTATGTTTTACGATTTTTTTGAAGCATCAAAGTGGTAGTTGCGTTAATTCAATAGAGGAACAGAAATTTCTCAGATTTCATTAAAACATCTTAATTTGTGTTTCGAAGGTGAATGAAAGTCTTACAGGTTTGGAACAACATGAGGGTGAGTAATTAATGACAGAATTTGAATTTTTGGGTAAACTAAACCTTTAATAGAATGTCAATTCAAAGTTATCTGGTCTTTAAAAATGTTCTTAAAACATCAGCACAAAAACTTTACTTATATATTGTTTATACAATGTTTTTTCCGAAACATTTTAGTTGGACGTCCGTCTAACATTTAAAAAAATGTTCAGAGAACATTCAAAAGTAATATTTGCAAATTGATATAATGAAATGTTTCTTTACCATTTGTGTTGTTCAGAGGACATTCAGAAATAATGTTTTCATAGCTTAATAAGAACATTATTAAAAGGTTCTTAGAACAAATTTTGGGGATGTTGGGGGAAATTGTCAAATTTTCAGTTCATCTAGAAAAATAACAGATTTATTTACAGGTTTATTAATTTATTAAGTAACAAATTATCAAAAAAAAGGCTATAAAAGGCTCAGAGTAATGTTTTTAAAATGAATTCAATTTCATTGAGAGTGTTTCATATTTGCATGAACATTTACAGCTTTAAGCAGACGACCTCTTTGATTTTCATATGCTGTTCATGTTAAACCTCAAGAGGATTGAGTGGGACCTAAAACAACAAAACGACAAATCACGTCTCATCTTCCAGTAAGTCTCTCCCCCTTTTCGTTTAGGATCATCCACATGCCGAATGCAGCCAGCTGCTCCTTTTAATCAGCCTTGACCCATCATGCATCCAGAGAGCGAACAAAAGCATACAGGCATTTATCTTCCTTCCCTCAACATTACTTCAGTTCACTGACAAGCCCTTTTCTCTTCCCCTTCCCTCCTTCACATCCACTGTAGCCCACCACCACCATTGCTTGTTACACATTTCCATGGCAACATTAGCTTTCTATGAATGGCATGGCAACGTCAAATAGTATCTTGCCCTAGAACAGGAGAGACAAAAGAAGGATGACCTACATGTGGAGAGAGGAAGGAGATCTTCCCAGAAGAACCCGCAAATCTCCATCGGAAACATACAGCTGAGCTTCATGAGGGTTTCGCATCAGCCAAGTGATCTGTGTTGAATGAGTTTTAACATCATGGAGAGAAAGATGCAACATGAGAGGTCACATGATCTAAAAACAAGCTTGTGGAAACATTTCCTTCTTAATCTCTCTAATTGTTTAATGGATTCTTAAACCATTAAGTTTGCCTTTGGAAATTATTAATGGAACCTTTTAAGAAACATGAATTCATTTTGATCAAAGACGAAAGGGGTGACGGTCAGGGGGAGTCAGCTTTAGGAGGTGTGGGGTAAGATGTGCCAGTCTCATCATCTAGCAAACTGTGCATTATTTTGGGTCATATGACCATGTAATCAGAGGGTCCATCATATACAGCTGCCTGCACACGACTGAAGTTTCTAAAAACAAAACTTTTTGTGAATTTTTCATGATGGGTGGGACTTTTCCAGGTGGACCGGTGGTGAAACTGAGAAACAATAATGCCTTAGTTTATTCAGTCTTATATATAAAATGACACAAGCTCATGATTAAATGAAAAAAAAAAAAAAAGTAATCCAAAAATAATGCTAATTTTTTTTTTTATTATTTAATTTAATTATCTATCTATCTTTAGTTTCATTGGACACGCAAACCCAAGCCCTGTGTGTATGACGACAGAACTAAGTGTAATTTTACAGTGCAGAAGCAATTACGTAAAACCATCATTCACAGCAGAAAGCCTTTGGTGTCATAAAACACCTCCTTATCAAGACATAAAGTGGACAGCACAAAAAAATATCCTCATTTTTATACAAACTATGACCACTGTATTATTTGGATTAGATCAAATCCATTAGCACTGATATGTGTACATTTTTTGAATGGTAAAATAATGGAATGTTTTCTCGTGTACAAACATTCCTATCAGACACTTTGTTGGCAGCATGTTTGTCAAACCCTATCAGACTACAGCAGACACGCTTTATGACCGTTCTCCCTCTCCACCATCAGTACGGCCAACAAATCACCATAGAGACGCTCTTTAAGGTCTGCCATAAATGCTGAGGGTGTCAGTGGTGAAACAAAGAGGTGCGAGAGAGAAGAAAAAATGGACCAATCAGAGGATGCAATCAGTGTTAGGTGTGCAGGGTTTGGAACGTCACATGACCAATTTGTCCTAACTGACCCCAGGATTCAGACCGTCATGATGAGCCAGTGGGAGGACACATGTTTGATGGGAAGGGTTGGAGTGGTTTCAGCTTTCATTTGGTCATTCGTATGCATCGTCTATGAAGAGAATAAAAAGAATATGGTAAACAACACTACAGAAGCTTAAAATGAATGTAATCTATTAAAGTTTCAAAACAGATGCTTGGCACAGTATGCATGACTGGCTGACCAAATGTGTTAACTGTCCTTTTGACATATACTGACACCTTGTGGTCATTTGGTGCAGTGCAACATCGAAACTAGGCTCATATTATTAGTTCAGATTATCAGCAGGCAATGACTTTAGTTTGTAAGCAGCTTTTGAGCACGCAGCCTAGGGCAGGCTAGCTTAAGTTTTAAAGCATCACAAAATAAAAATCAAAGAATAAAACATTGAACAATAGCCCTAGGCTAGCATAAGTTATTTGCTCGTGTTTGCTTTACGTTATCCATTAGGCCTACCTGAATGCCTGTAATCAATCAGGCATAAATGCTCAGACGATTTATCATATTACACAAATTATGCATTGTTTTAACCATGTGAATTATTGCAGTTTATGCTTAACATTGACATTTTACCTTTTCATAGCAATCCATTTAACAGTAGCGATTTGAAGAGCATATTTTCAGTTCCATTCTTCTGCTCGTTGTCTCAAGGACACGCCCACAATATGAGTATATCATGAATATTCATGACGGCGCCATACACCGAATATTTTAGGAACTGAATTTATTGAAACACCTGTGCGCATTTAATAAATTATTCAAACGTCGTGCAAGTTTACTGCAACAGGTGCCGCGATCAAGCAAGCTGGCTTTCCTCTTCCTTGAGGGGGTTTGGTGGCACGACCGTAGATGATTTCTACGCTACAGACATGTCGATACATCCGCCATCTTGAAACGGTCAACATTTCAGATGCTGTCTTCACTCCGTAAAAATTAACAGTTTTTCCATGATGCCACAACACTGCGCCGTCTCTGGTCCAAAATTTCTGAAGACACATAATCGCTTTATACGCTGAACAGATTAAATTCGAGCTTTTATTCACATATAAACATTTATCAACTCACACATTAGTTGTGGTAAACAGAAGTTCAAGCATGTTTGCCTGACGTGCAATAACCAATGAGGTTCATTCTCGTGTTACGCAACATGTTTGATCTTCTTCAAGACTTTTGTTCTTGCATGTCAAGCAGGTTCGGTTGAGCTTTATGTTTGCTGATCAAAGTTTATATGGGTGAATAAAAGCCTAGATAAATCTGTTCATCATATACAATTTGGACTAAACTACTCAATGCATATGGATTAGTTTTATGATCTCTTTATGGACCTTTTGAAGCATTAAAGTGGTAGTTGCATAGCTTTCAATGGAGGAACAGAAATTTATCAGATTTCATAAAAAATATCTTCATTTGTGTTCTGAAGATGAACGAAAGTCTTAGGGGTTTGGAACGACATGAGGGTGAGTAAATGATCGCAGAATTTTTTGGTTTTGGGTGAACTATCAGTTTCTATCAGTTTGTCAGAATGTTCTACTTTAAATTGCCATGGGAAGTCAAATGAACTTTACTTAACATTTTCCCTTAGTGAAAATGTCTATATCATACTCCTTCATCATTCATCATGCCCTTACTATTGTATATGTCATAGCCTACTCGGAATATCTGAAGGCCAGGTTTTCCTCATCAGTCATCATTAGGACAGAACACAGTTTACACATGGGGAAAATGGATAGCTTAGTCAATAAATCATGAAGGTCCAAACTGTAAAGCTCTTGATTCTACTTTTGTCTACTCTTCCCTTATGAAAATGTAACATAGTTCTTGTTATTGTTATAGCATTTGTTACAATAAGGCTATAATTAAAGGTAAGACCATTGATAATGCTTAGGCCACTGTAGATGTATTTTTATTTTTATTTTATTTTAAATGTAGGCCTATAACGCTATAACGTCTTGTAGACGTTGTTCGCGGGCAGCCAACGAAGACATATGTGCTGGGATTATGCAAATTTGTATTTAAAATTTTAAATAATACTAATAATAATACATTGCAGTTGAATTTGTTTAAGCTCTGTCACTCCACATAGACCAGTTTTGATAATCATTTTGGCTTGAATACATTGTTTGTCCACAAGAGGCCATTGCTGAACAACTACTCTTTACCATTTGACATGCTGCACTTGGTTGAAATCAGTCAGAAACAGTAACCTAATTGTTACCTCTGTTTTATTTACTACCACAGATTAATAATATTGATCTTTAACTCTAAAACGTTTGATATTAATCTCATTCTAAATACTGCCAAGTCCAACCCATAAATTCGCATCAAACTGGTTCCCTCGATTAAAAACCCAATAGTTCCACTGGCTTTTGGATTATTGCAGAAAATAAGCTCTACGACCAGCAAAAGTTTATGATTCGTACATGTTTTGTTCATCATGATAACTTTACAAATTAACACTATGAATTTTGAAGCATGAATCTGAAGTAAAAAGCTAAAGATGAACAAACTGGTCACATGACTTCAGTATCACACTAATCGGTGAAAGCGACTATAGTGAGATGAGTTTACCGGTTCGGCTGATGATGTTTAATGACAACCTCTGGAGTCCATTTAGACACTTGTTACTAGCAACCGCTTTTACAAGACAAATAAAAGCTTTAAAAAATCTCAAGAGGGTGTTAGTTACTGATGTATTTTATGTTGTAGAATAAAACGTGAAAGTCTCTTAAGCTTGTGTTCACCACAGACCTTATTTCAGCCAATAACCAAAAACCCATTCAAAAAACCCATTGACTTTCGGACGATGAAACTGGAAGTGCTAAAATGCAACTCGTTTGTGGTTTTTCAAAAATATGTCATTCCTGTAGCAATCTATTGGATATAATTGAGTGAATTCCAGTAGAGATAAATCACGTATTAAAAATAATTTGAACCCATGACATTTCACATTACATTTTTTTTTTGTGTGTGGCAAAACTGTAACATGAAAAATGAACATTACAAGATTGAATGTCAATGCAAATATTTCTGTGTTTTCATGGCATCTCTCTTTTGATTAGGTGAGGGTGTTCACACACTCCGTGTGGGGTCACCGTGTGCTTTCAAACAGGTCCCAGGATGATCCATAAAGAAGCAAGTGATGTCTTTATGAGTAAGTCATTGAATCATTTAAATCACATTTCAACCCCTTTAACCATTGTTTAAGAAAAAGGGATGAGTCAGTATTAATATTATCCAAATTATTTAGATTTTTAGAATGCACATTAGCTTCTCTTTCCCATAAAACTGGATTCACCTTTAAACATAGATGTGTTTAATAATTGTTGATTTTCAATGCACTGAGTGGAGGATCACCATCCAAACCTTTCTAAAGTTTTTTTTTTAACCTGAGGACAAATGTTTTTGTGTGTACCCTGTTAAATTCGGACAAATATGCAGATTCCTACACAATGTGTCTTTAATTTGGCCAAAATCAAACAGGTAATTTTCTCCAAGCAGAGATTGCGTTGAATGAAGAGTTTGTGACAGGTCATAAATGTGGTTCATTGACCTTTCATGTGCCTGTCTTGATACTTAAGAAAACATAATTTGGAGGAAAAATTAAATGTTTAATGTTATTAGAGATTATTAGAGTTAAATACATCTGAAAAGTCATTGAAAGTAAAAAAAAAAAAAAAAAGGAACGCGCACAGTCAGCGGAGGCTTGTATATACAATGCGTAAGACCATCAAATATAATTTCTGATTTCTTTATTTCACATTGTGCCAACAGTCATTTTAAAACAGTATCTATGGATATAATGTTACATTTGTAGTGTCTTGTTTTCGGGTTTGTCAGGACACCGGCCCCATCTTCGGTGCTCGTGTCAGGTCATTAATCCGGATACATTTGAAAAAGGTGTTTTTGTTTTAAAATGCTCTCTGTCCACACTGAAACATCTGAAAATGCTCAAATCATCTGACCTCACATGTGTAAAACACAATAAAAGCTCACTGAGATGATACGAGAGATCAGACATGATAACAAACATGTCAAAAGTGAACATCAGTGTTTTACTGTAGCATAAGAAGTGTTATTTTAACATCAGTGTAAACCAGGGGGGTCAGGGTTCAGGTAGGCCTCCATTAGGGTTATTAAACAACAGAAACTGAATAATCAAATGTAAAAATAAAACACTGCTTAGCTTTCACTGTATGAATTAAATATATATACACTGATTCTTATTAAAGCTACAAAAGTTATTCAGCCAAGAGCAGTGAGTGATATTTCTCTTCGTCTTTAGTTCATGACCCCAGTTATTGCAAGCCGTTGCGATATGCATATTGCGATATATACATTTGCGATATTTTGATCATTTCTATATATTGTGCAGCCCTAGTCTTCAGCAACACTGTGAAAGTGAACAGCATATTCTGGTCTAAACAGATATCTGTGTATATGCATCACATGACCAAACACGCGCCATCGTTTCCAAATACCCTAGTTTTCACAGTCCTCAACGTTTCAAAATGTATCTCCAAAAAGCTCAGTTTCGCAGAACAGAAATGCCGTCTCAGTGTGAACGCAAGGCCAAAACGCAGATGCTTCTCAGATAGACTTCAATAGGTCCGAACATCAAATGTCCTGCGACATTAATGAAGTATTTCTCCTGTGAGAAGTGATGGCGTCATCAGTCATCAAAAGTCTTTAAAACGCTCATTGATCAGCGTAATAACCCCATTAACATTTCTCAGCGCTGATTCATGCTTTCACGGCTGATCAATCTCGCCTGCTCCTTTTGTGTGCAGAGTCTCGTGTCTGTGTCGTGGCTTCCAGTTTCAAAGCGTGTGTTGGGGAAGGGAGAGAGGTGTTTTCTCTGTCCTGAAATGCACGGTTCGGGTCGGGGAACCGGACGTTGAACTGTGGGTGACACCGGGGCAGGGGTAACGCTCTGGAGGTGGGCAGGGGGGTGC
Organism: Vimba vimba; assembly: GCA_022828995.1. Lineage (NCBI taxonomy): Eukaryota > Metazoa > Chordata > Actinopteri > Cypriniformes > Leuciscidae > Vimba > Vimba vimba. The sequence goes on along the minus strand of CM040835.1, from coordinate 3,652,929 downwards.
AGAAACATGCTTGTTTTATGGCCTGAACAGAGCGGGGGGAACAACACAAATGGCACTGAGGTGAAGAGGTCGGGAACATAATTCTGAAATGCACAGATAAATCAGTGTGTGCAAGCACAGACAGAGCTGCTTCAAACACCTGATGTTGCAGCACAATCTCATGAAAGTGCAGATCTATTGCACGAATTGTATTTATCGTGCAATTTATATGCAAAAAAGAGTTTTTACGTGCATATGATATGCAGTTTTCGCGTGCATATGATAGGCACTTTATGGAGTGTAATACGCATGTACTCCACACCACTAACCCTACCCAAGAGTGTATCATATGCACATAAAAACTCTTTTATAAATTGCACGATAAATATAATTCGTGCTATAGATGCATTTTCATGAGATCGTGTTGCTTTACATTTTCCCCCAACCCAGAGCCGTCAGCTTTCTCATACGCAACCTCGCACGCACAAAACACAAAAATGCACACATTCCAAAATCAGCAAACCTCACTTGTGTCAGGGCAACATGAGGACGTTCACACCTTGTTAAGTTTTACTACTTGTGCATTTGTTTGGCCCAGGTCTCTATTGCCCCCTTTGAAGTGAACGGCTGCTGGAGCCGCAGGGAGACGGACTGAAGATCAGTCGTGCCGAATGCACTGGAACAGGACCGAGTGGAAGGGATTGCAAAAGTTTGCATGCATCTGAACTGGTGCGTCGGTTTAGAATCCCAGTTCCTGGATTTGAATTGAAGGAAATAGAATTGAAATTAAAGAAATTTATACAACTGCTTTTAATTCTAGATTATATTTTTGATATTAACCGATCAATCAATAACCACAACCATTTCAAAAGTTTTTGATCTTTAATGAATGCTTTTATTTAGCAAGGACACATTAAATTGATCAAAAGTGGGGCATCAGTTTTGAATCCCGGTTCCTGGATATCAGTCGATAGCAACAGGCTGAAGAATTTGAATGGAAGGGAATAGAATTCAATTAAAGTATATTAAATTAAAAGAAATTCATATAACGGCTATAAGTAGTTTTTAATTCTAGATTATATTATTGATATTAACCATTAATCAATTAATAACCACTACCATTTCAGAAGTTTTTGTTTTTTTTAAATGAATGCTTTTATTTAGCAAGGACGCATTACATTGATCAAAAGTGACATGTACAGATATTTATGATTTCCATTTCAAATTAATTCTTTCTATGCATCAAAGAATAAGCGCAGCATGGTTTCCATAAAAATATTAAGCACCGCAACTACATAATATATAAGATATCATAAATGTTTCTTGAACATCAAATCATCATATTAGAGTGATTTCTGAAGGATCATGTGACACTGAAGACTGGAGTAATGATGCTGAAAATTCAGCTTTGCCATCATAGATAATAATAATAATAATAATAATAATAATAATAATAATAATAATATTGTCACCAGATGAAGAAGACAGATTCAAAATATATACAAGGTTTAATCCAAAAGCAGGTGCAAAAATGTAACAGTGTGTCCAACAGAAACACATACAACAACTCCGGTAACAGAGGAATTAAATACACATAGAAAATGAAATGATAACGAACAGGTGTGATGATTAGATGAGTGTCCATGGCAACGGATGACTGGCGGGAAACTAGACGGAAACATGTGACTGATGAAGACAAACTGAAAGTCCATGAAAACAGAAACTAAGAACATGCGCGTGACAAATATATTAAAATATTATTTTTACTGTATTTTTTTAAATCAAATAAACACAGACAAAAGAGACTTCTTTCAAACACATTAACAACTCTTGAATGGTAGTGTATTGTTATCAATTCAGAATTTAGCCAACTGTGAAATTTTTTTGCCAAATGAATCAGCCCTATAAAAATCTGGTTCTTGTTTTTGCAGCAATTATGTGATAATAAAAAAATGCCTTTGTGAATTATTTTTTTAAAGCAAAAATATGCAAGTCCAGACGCAATAAAACAATGTCAGTTGTGTCACTCTTGAGTTTAGAGACAAAACGATGGCAGTGCAGAGAGGATTGTGCCGAGGACCTGATGTCAGCTGTGGCTTGCGTGGATTGCTTCACTTTTTTGTTTTGGAAATTCTTTCCTTCTACCTGTACACGAAAGGCTTTCCTAAATTGCATGAAGGAATGCAAAGTCAAGTGATTAAAGGAGCAGAGAGCAGGTGATATTTCAGTGTAAGGGGTACTTAGTATGTGAAGCCTGACTAGAGGAGAGAGAGAGAGAGAGAGAGAGAGAGAGAGAGAGAGAGAGAGAGAGAGAGAGAGAGAGAGAGAGAGAGAGAGAGAGAGAGAGAGAGAGAGAGAGAGAGAGAGAGAGAGAGAGAGAGAGAGCGGTATAGGTGAAGCTGTAAGATCAGGTTCTGTGAAACACAGACACACATCTTTCTGTGTTCGGGTTTGTATGAATGGGTATTTAGTCAGCGTCCAAAAAGTGTGATAAGAGTGAGCATGAAGGAGCCAGCTCAGGTTTCCCTTCACAACGCCAATGAAGAGAGGAGAAAACACCTGGCCTGTTCTAGTAAAAAATATTTCAAGTATCTGTACTTTATCAGAGTATTTTACTCCTCTACATTCCAAAGCGTAATATTGCCATTTTTACTGAATTCCATAAAACATGTCGTTCCTCGTGAAGAAATGTCCACTGAGACGCAAGAGTGATGTTTGATTGATGAAGGATTTGAACCTGTTGATCCTGAAGGATTCGTTGGTGAATCTGACTGATCCGACTGCAACTGTTCTCGAGTCAGCAACTCACTGATTCGATGATGAAGAACATGTGAATCGAGCTTGAATGAGCTGCAACTCACGCTGAGAAAAGTTACCAATGAGTTTTACTGTAAATTAGATCATATTCGGGTCATGACCGTCAGTTATTTGTGAACCAAATCTTCTATAAAATTAGTGCATAGAGTTCCTCTTAAAATGTTTTTTGACAGCATTTTAACCTGTGACGTCTGTATTTTTACACTATTGTCGCCACATATTTACACAAATTGTGTTTCCCTCCATTTTTTAAATATGGAAGCATATATTATTAGCACACTTGAATTATTAGTAACTTAAAATGATTTTGTAGTATGTTAAAGTTTAATGTTTTGATAGTGTATATAGGCGTTGGTAATACAATAAAAAGTTTGGGTTACACTAA
>CM040835.1:3617248-3644748 GCA_022828995.1 Vimba vimba | reverse complement strand
ATTGATTGTGTGAACGTGTAAGCGTGCTCTTTTGCTCACACGCTGTTACGAAGGATTCCTTGAGTTTGTTTTATTAATGAACCTTTTGTTTATTGGAACCTGTTTGAACCTTTTTCATCATCCTCATCGAGACCAGATCGTGACAGAATACCACAGCTACTGTAAGAGCTCTATATTCATTTGTTAATTTTACAAACAACTAACATACTTTATTAGCCTAAATATTTTGTTTGAAAAATTAATCAATGGAAGATGCATCAAGAAAACATGCAGTAAAACATTAAAAGTTGTAAGTATTAAAATGAATATATTTATATAATATTTAATCTTCTGTAGTGTTTTACAGAAGTACACCCATTATGATTGTTGAATGTTGATGAACAAGCATGTCTAAAGTTCATTATTTTAATTTGATTTGAATATTAAGTTAATATATTTTAAATGCAACTTCATCATGTGATCTGATTCATTACTGATCTATCTAAATACATGACATTCAAGTTTCAATAGAAATGACATTAAAGTATATTATAGTTTATCATAAATGCGTCAGTACATTCTGCAGTCCACTTTAACCATATTTTAATGAAAATAGAAGTAATTATGAAATTACATATAAGACCAACTTAACTGGATACATAAAACACTGTATTTAATATAAATTTAAACTAGTAAATGTTTATTCAATTGCAAATAACTTGCAATTAAGTGTCAGAAAACATTACATTCAGTAATTTTACACTTAAGATAAGCCTTTTAAAGTACATTATTTACATAATAATTACTCTTTTTAAAAGTATGCTAATGTACACTTCTTTTTCACAAGTGCTGTGCTGCTTTTTCTCTGTTTTCCTCTGTAAACGTGCTCATTTGTTCTAAATTTGTTCTAATTTCAGGCAAGGTAATACAACATAAGAATACCACTTCAGAGGCTAATTTGTCGTAAATTTACCCTAGTGAAAAATAAATATTTGAAATATATTTATTTCATGCTAAGTATACTACAAATACATTAACATATTTATGTACTAAATACCCTGCAATTGTACTGTTGGTGTACTAAACTGATATACTTAAAGTCTGCTAAACTGGAACAACTAATTTTGTACTTACAGTTTTTTACGATTGCTATGACAGATTTTTCAATACTTTTAACAATTTTCCAAAACTCTTAACACAGTTAGCACTACATCCGTCTGCGTAAGCTATACTATTAACACATTTCTTGTTGCTTTAACACAAAATGCATACAATTAACACAAATTTAAAATGCTTGAACTTCTTTTACACACAAGCTCAAACAAGACCAAAACAATGGATTTTTACTGCCAAATTTACCAATGCTTTAACACTGTATGTCAGAACAGATAACACCACGTGCTAAACCTAACCTTACAGGCTAAAGTCAAGGTAAACAGCTGTAAACAGTTTATATAGTGAACTGAAACACAAATATATCCCCTGTATTTTATTATATTCTTACTGAGAAACAGCTGATTGAATTATGCAAATAATTAGAAGATGACTCTTTTTTTCATTCTTCTGGTGCTTTTTCTGTTCGTATATTTTGTATTTTCACATTATTCCATTGCTAGTGAGACAATGTGGCATTCCACCATTCCCGTCTAGTCACAGCCAGGTTTGACGCCCATCAGAGGATGATGTCCATTTTCCTTGCCCCTTACTTCCCTTTCCTCAACCCCATTGAGGAGTTTTCTCAGCCTGGAGTTGAAAGGTTTTTGACCATAGTCCACAGGACCAAATGTCCCTCCTGTATGCAAAAGATGCTGCAAACCAAGACATCACAGCTGGACACTACCAGGATAAGGCATGCCAAAAGATTCTTCCCAAGATGCCTTGCCAGGGCAGATATCAGGTGTGATGTGGATGAGAACATGTGGGCAAATGCAGAAGACTGGGCAGATAAGAAGATGGCCTTTTCTGTTTGTATATTTTGTATTTTCACATACAGTAATACTGTAAATGGCAGCTATATTGCATATTTTTGTTATCTTGCAGAAATGTCCTGTTGCAAATATAGCCGTTACTTCAGCAATTCTGTCTCTGTCTTCTTTTTTCATAAACCATACATTCTATAAAGCTACTCTAAGAAGGGTCATTTATTTTGTTGTATTGAATTTCTGCTGCAAAAAAACAAAAACAACAACAACAAAATGCATGCATTTACATTACAAACAAAACAAAAATGTAGAGAGACTTCAAAAAAAAAAAAAACTGCAGTGCAAAACACAATCTATGATCAATACAGAATACTGTGTGTTGTATAAGGGCAGACCTGACACATATAAAATAATGCAGTTTCTGTAATTTCAGCTGATGATAGTGTTTTTTTTGTCATTGTGTTATGATTGACTAAATGTTCCTGTTGGAAGAGAACATGTGTTAGTGTTTTGAATAATTATTTGATTTTGAAACATGTTTGCAGTGTTTTGTTAGACATAGTGTATTGTGTTAGTGTATTATTGTATTTTGAAAATTAGTTTTGGAGTTTAGTTTGCAATGTGTGATTTTGAGCATGAAATTAACCGTTTTGCCAATTGTGTGTTTTAGGTGTGTTGGTGCGTTAAGAGTTTAGGAAACTTGTTAAATGTATTGAAAAAACTGTCATAGCGATTGTAAAAAACTGTAATAGTTATAGTGCTGAAGTTCATCTAATGATATACTGAAGTATATTTGATTGTGCTAAAGTGCATTTTTGTGCATTTTTTTTTTTACAGAGATCATACTATCCTTTTTAATAGTGATATTAAAACACATTTTCAGGTTTAATATTAAAAAATGTGTTTGTGCAATAAAGAAGTACTCCAAATAAAGTTGATTATAATATTTATATCAGCAAGTCTCAAGCGAATGTGTCAGTAAATATGTTAATGGATTTGTAGTATACTGTACTTACCGGTAGTATGAAATAAATGTATTTTAAACACATTTTGGTATAGGTTTTTTTCACTAGGGTATGTATCTCTTCGAGCTCATCAGCAGTAGGTAACCTCTCTCTCTCTCTCTCTCTCTCTCTCTCTCTCTCTCTCTCTCTCTCTCTCTCTCTCTCTCTCTCTCTGTCAGGATGAGTGTGGCCCCTGCACCGTCACTGTTGGGGGTCCTGTACAAACTTGCAGAGCTCTCCTCCACACACACACATCCACACAGGTGACTGAAACAGGAGCTGAGAGAGTGTCTCTCGCTGAGTGTTTAAGTGCTGTCTGCAGTGGTGTACTGTTACCCTGCTCTCTGTCCGACCTCACACACACACACACACTTCCACACACGCTCACACACACACACACACACACACACACACACACACACACACACACACACACACACTTACACACACACACACACACACACACTTACACACACTTACACACACACACACACACACACACACACACACACACACACTTCCACGCACACACACACACACTCGCACACACTCACATACACTCCCCACACACACACACACACGCGGACAGGCACACAAGGACACACACTCACGCACACACACACACTCACAAACTCTAAAAAGTAATGTGTTAAAATTAATGCAACAATTTAAATACATTATTTTGAGTTATGACAACTTTCAGTGAATTTACGTTTAACCAACAAGCTACATTGAGTTAGAGGAACTTAATAATTTGTAGCATAAACACAAGTTTTTTGATTACTCAATTGATTGATTACTCAAGAAAATTAAGTCGCTCCAACTACCAGAATTGTAGCCGTGGAACCAATTAATCTTGTATATTTCAGTACACACACACAAACTCACACACACACACACTCACTCTCTCTCTCTCTCTCTCTCTCTCTCTCTCTCTCTCTCAAAATGGCAATTTAGTTGTCACAAAAAATAAAATTGAATGATGGTGGATCAACTGATGTGGTTGCAGTGTTACAGGGGTTGATAAATCCTGTATAAATACAGAGTTTAGCTATTTCAAGTTGGTTAATGACATGGATGTTTTCAGAGGTAAATGGGCCATAACAATTTTTATTTGTGATGTTGACACTGATTGATGTCTCCCAATTTATGCATGAGAGAGTTTTGATAGTAAAGAAAAAAGGTAAAAAGTGAGGAAACTTTTTTTTATTGGAAATGAGTATTTTGCGATGCTATTTCATGTCTTGAGATTCTGTTTGTTTTTTTAAATCCATTGCTTTCATTCTAGTTGGTTTTAAAAGTTTTTTTTTACTAAAAATATATCTTTAATGTTTTTGTAAATAAAGTGATCTTAAAGTCAAGTCTCTCACTCTCACTCTCACACACACACAGCATCAAAGACTCTCTCCATCACTCGCTGCTGTGTGCTGATGTCAATGCTGGAGAGAGCATGTGATTTGGTGTGTTTAAAGAGATGCACATGAAGTCAAATGCTAATGTTTACATCTTTCTCACATTTCAAATAGAACCTATCACCTAGAACCTCCACATCCCATCCAGGGACCAGACATGGAGTTTCCAGAGGTCTGGACGCGGGTGCCATACGGTGCCCCGTCCCTGAGAGAGAAGGTCCTCCCTCAGAGGAATGGGCCAGGGAGGGGCTGTCGAGAGGAGCATCAGTTCGAGAAACCAGGTCTGGTTGAGCCAATAAGGGGCAACTAGCAAGACCTGATCCTCTTCCTCCCTGACTTTGCACAGTGTCTGTGCGAGAAGGCTCACTGGGGGGAACGCATACTTGCGGAGGCCCCAGGGCCAGCTGTATGCCAGTGCATCCGTGCCGAGGGCCCCCTTGGTCAGGGAGTAAAACAACTGGCAATGGGACAAGTCCAGAGAGGCAAACAGATCTATCTGTCCCCGAAGTGGTCCCAAATCAGCTGGACCGCCTGGGGATGGAGTCTCCACTCTCCCGGGGCCACAGGCTGTCGTGAGAGCTCGTCGGCGGCACGATTGAGCAGGCCGGGGATATAAGTGGCACGAAGCGAACTCAGATGCTTGTGACTCCATAGGAGGAGATGGCGGGCGATTTGCGACGGGAGTGTAGACCACCTTGTGGGTTGATGTACGCAATGGTCGCAGTGTTGCCCGTACGGACCAGTACATGCTTGTCGAGCAGCGCAGCAGTTTTGAGGCATCTCAGAGCAAGGTGTACTGCTAGCAACTTGAGGCAGTTGATGTGCCAATGCAGTTGGTGGCCCGCCCAGACCCCCGCTACTACATGCCCGTTGTACGTGGCCCCCCAGCCGGTGTTGGAGGCATCTAGGGGCTTGTTCTTAACTGTGTTCAAGCAGTTCAGCACCGACCAGACACGATCCACTGTGAGGCGTGCCGTCTGGTGGACCGAGTCCAGCTCCATACTGAGAAAAGAGATCCTCTGCACGGGGGCGAGTTTGCTCTTTTCCTAGTTGACCCGAAGACCCAACTGACTGATATGCCAGAGTAGCAAGTCCCTGTGCTCGCACAACTGCTCACGAGACTGAGCTAGTATCAGCCAGTCGTCGAGAGTTGAGGACACGAACACCATGCTCTCTCATTGGAGCAATGGCCGCCTCCGCGATCTTCGAAGTGGGGCCTGAGTGTGCAGTGCAACACTTACCCATCTCCACAGGTCAGCAGGAGGTGCGTGAGAAGGTGTAATCGGGTTCTTGAACCGCACCTGGCTGCCGGCTGGCGATACAAGAGTGGGAGTGGCAAGGCTTTACAGGGTCGCACATCGCCAGTCTGGCCCTCTTGCGACCCAGGAACAGAGGAATTTTCTCTTTCTTTGAAAATTTGGGTGCCAAACAGAAACAGACACAAAACAAAGATTCTCCCCCCGGCCCTCTTCCGGGGGAGGGAGTGGTGCGGTCACCATCTCCCAAAGAGCTCGTTCCTCCATCCCTGGGTGGCCCGTCTCAGGGACGTTTGTTCTTGCGCTTGCCACCTGGCCTGGCAGCGCCTGAGGGTCTAGGAAATCTCGTCTGTGGTCCTCGAGTGATCTGTTACCTTGTTGCAAACGGATGAGTTGAACTGCGGGATCCATTGATGGCTAAGTCTTCTGTCATGAAACTGCTCTGAGACACGAAGGTTGAGGATCCAAATGCAGTATTTATTAAAAGGGTAATCCATGATCGTAATCCACACAAACAGGCAAAGGTCAAAGCACAGACAAACAGTCCAAACAATAACAGAGTCCAGGGCAGAGGCAGAACAGACAGATCCAGGGCAACCGGCAGAGAATCCAAAAAACCAAGAGACAAGAAACCAGGGAGAATGACTAGAAATGCAGTACAGACACATACAAGACTTCGCAATGAATGGCCAAACTGACTGATGGATTATGGGAAATGAAGTCCTTCGCTAAAGATAGGCGTCTAGGCTATTTTTGACGGACGCCGCATCCAAGCCGCGTTCAAAAGCCAGTGTTCTCCTCCTGCTCATAGGCACTGTATATGAAATATAGATACAAGATCATTGAGGATGTATTTTAAAAGACTAAAACACACAAATCTTTTATCCTTGTCATTCATAACGGGACTTTTAAGTGTATTAACTTTGTCTGTTGGCTGCAGTACAATAAAGTAGGACATAGCAATAAACACTACAATAAACACAATTAAACCAGGCAAAACATAACAATTACGCCGACTTAACCATAGTAGAACCCCAAAAATCAAGAAAAAACTACATCGGACATGCGAATCACGTGGTCTCGCGGATCCAGTCGCATCGCTTCTGAAATGCTCCTGGTGTGAGTTGGCACCGCGTGGAGGACGGAACAAAACCTGGGCGGAGTCGTAATGTGCCGTAGACGTGTGCAGTGTAAATAAGGGGTCAGAGAATGACAATAGTCTGTGATGGGTTGCCCCCTGGTGGCTCTCAAGGGCACTCCAGCTGGTGATTCGGACAGTATCAGAGTATGTGAATTCTCTGTTTGCATGGACTGACCTACTAGATTTGTGCACAAAAAAGGACAGTATTGCACACAGTGGCTGAATTCTGTATGTCATTTAAAATATGGCAGAAATAGTGTGATTGGTATGGTGGTATGTTATTCCAAATTCATCCACTGTGTGCAATACTGTAATGCAGTGCACTTGAGTTGACCTTTATTTTCCAGATAAAGACAATTTTTTTTTTATCATTTCTTTCTTGACTCAATTGATCTGACTTTGAAACATTTCTATTTTTGTAAAAGTGTAAAACTCTATTAAAATGTAAAACAACCAGTTTTAAAATGTCTATTATAATATTTAACATTCTTATTAGTTAGTAATATTTTTTCAGAATTTAATTTCTCAGTGAATTTGGTCCTATTATATGATCCTATTGTTTTGGATCCATATTTTGATTCCAATAAGATAAAAGATACATTTCTAATGAATTCATGTTTATTAAAATTTTATTTTTGATTTTTTTTATTGGGGAAACCTGATTTCATATGTGAGTAACGCAACATCACACAAAAAAAGCAGGTGTGATTGAGAGGTCACTGTAGTGAGAGATGCGGCTTTAGATTGTGGAGGTAAAGGAAGAAGGAATGAGAGAAAAGGAAGGTGAAGAGAGATTGACGGGGAGTTCAGGGGTCGGGGACAGGTAAGAGGGCATGCTGAATGACCCGAATAAAACCACACAATTCCCACGCTAAAGGACCTCCTCAGGACAAGATACTTCACTGTCAAAAATCACCTGAACAATCAGCAAAAAATAAAGTAATATCTCTATACTCCTATTATTTGGAAGAAGCTCTTAAATTATATATATGCTGCTTTTTTAAATGAAGGGCTGGTGTGTTCTGGTGGTTTGTTAGAGAGAGTGAACACATTTGTCTTTGTGGCGGCTGTAGGGGCCGTTGGGGGTGGAAGGAGGGGCGGGACGAGCTGCAAGAGAAAATGGAAAATGGAAAATTCCTGTGTGAAGTGCAGTGGTTCGGGATCAGGTGTGAACTAAAGAGAGATCTGACGGAGACAGAGTCAAAGGCTAGACAGACAGCTGCCCCCGATACACAAGCCTGAGGCTCTTGCCTGCGTGATTGTGGGTGGTTGCCAAGGTGTTGCTATGCAGTTGCTAAGGTGTTTTTTAATGTGGCCATTAGTTTCTAAAGTGCTCAGGATGGTTACTATGGTGTTTCAATCTGGTTGTTAATGTGTTTGACAATATTTTCAGTGTGTTTTTATACATTACTAGGGTGTTATGGTGGTTGCTAAGGTGTTGCTATGCAGTTGCTAAGGTGTTTTTTAACATGTGTACATCCGTTTCTAATGTGCTCAGGGTGGTTACTATGGCATCTCAGTGTGGTTGATAACGTGGACCACTATCCTCAAATACGATTGACAATTAGCATACAGTTAGGATTGACAGTATGGTTCTGTTCAGGGCAAGAACTCCCTGCGCATCCATGCAGTCTAGCATAGATAAGATCAGGAAGAGCAGAAATAACCCCCCTTAGGGTAAACAGAACAAAACCAACATTAATGTACTGCAGATATCATTAATTCAAGATTTTAAATTACAACATATTCCAGATTCCAGAGGAATCAGAATGCCAAATACTGACTGAACGAGAAGAGGAGCTGGGGAGGGAGGAGGGTAATTAGCTCCTGAAAAACGCGATAGCTGTTGATAATACTGAAGTAGCTTAAATATGCATACAGTGATAGGCGTCGTATTCCTATAGGTAGACGTGTATCAGCTGAGAGTCACTGATGCGAGCATGACTAATGTGAGCTGCCAGAACTGACGCTATGCTTAATATATAGTTTCTATACAATACTAGAGTGTTGTGGGTGGTTGCTAAGGTGTTGCTATGCAGTTGCTAAGGTGTTTTTTAACATGTGGCCATCAGTTTCTAAAGTGCTCAGGATGGTTACTTGGGTATTTCAATGTGGTTGCTAAGGTGTTCTAAGTGATTTTAGTGTGTTGCTAAGCGTTTGCTAGAGTGTTGTGGGTGGTTGCCAAGGCATTGATGAAGTAGTTGTTAAGGTGTTCTGAGTGTTGTTTTAGCTGTCAGTTTCTAAGGTGTTCATTGCATTTCAATGTGGTTGCTAATGTGTTTGTGGTTGCTAATGCAGTTACTTGGGATTTGTGGGTGGTTGCCAGTGTGTTGCTATGTAGATGCTAAGATGATTTTAGTGTTTTTTCTAATGTGTGGCTATCAGTTTCTAAGGTGCTCATGATGGTTACTATGGAATTTCAATGTAGTTGCTAAGGTGGTCAAAGTTATTTTTAGTGTGTTGCCATGCATTTGCTAGGGTGTGGTTTGGGTGGTTGCCAAGGTGTTGCTATGCAGTTGCTAAGGTGTTTTTTAACCTGTGGCCATCAGTTTCTAAGGTGCTCAGGATGGTTAATATGCCATATCAATGTATTTGCTGAGGTGTTGTGGGTGGTTTCTAAGGTATTGCTATGCATTTTCCTAAGAGTGTTTTTTAATGTATGACTATCAGTTTCTTTTCGGTTTTCAGGATGGTTACTGGGGTATTTCAGTGTGGTTGCTAAGGTGTTGTAAGTGATTTTTAGTGTGTTGCTATGCAGTTGCCAAGGTGCTGCTACAGTATGCAGTTGTTCTGAGTGGCTATCCATTTCTAAGGTCTTCAGGATGGGTACAGTTACTAAGACGTTGCATTGTGGTTGGGAAGCAGGTGATTTTTAGTGTGTTGCTGTGTGGTTGCTAGGGGTTTGGGGGTGGTTGCCAAGGTGTAAGTGAATGCTTACTGGCTCACTTCAAAAGAGCCCACCTCTCAAGTCTCTGCACTATTTTGGTCTCTAGAGTTGATTTCCTTCCGTGTAAATCAGTGGGATTTTTTCCTGCAGTTTTATTGTCCACCAGGTTAAAACATGTATGTATGATTTAGAAAAGTAAAAGTTTCTCCTCGACATTCTGCATTGTTTGAGGTAGCATAATAAAAACAAAGCCTGCAAAAATTCTTTGCGAATCATTACTGATCGTCAACCATGTCAATTTGAGTCTCATTTATCTTTCTTGCTTTAAAGCACTGCTTACGTTCTCTATCAATTTTGGGGTTTATATATGGCATGTTCTCCTGCTGGATCAGTAACTAATGTGTTAATGTGTGAGCAATATGATGAGATGCTTCACAGGCTAATTTTACCAGATGAAAGATACAGCTATAGGTCCACTTGCTACTTGCTGAAGAAAGAAATGGACTCCCTTGGAGTAAATGTACTAGCACTCTTCAAAAGCACAGAATCAGGAACTTTAAGTGGCTCTATAGAGCGGAATAGAACTGTTAATGGAGAGGAGTGTTGAGCTGTGGGTTTGTGAGTGTCTGTGTGTATGTGTGATATGAATGTGATGAAGTGTTTGTGTTGGCTGACGACAACATGAGTCCTCAGTATGACCGCTGACGAGACCCTGAAACCGCAGACTAGACTAGTGATATAAACGGATGCATGTCTCTATTGGGACACAGAGGTCACGTCAGTCTGTTTACAGAACCAACCGTTAATAAATGCTAATTTATTAGAAAGCTGTTGCGGCTTTATCAACATCTAAGCTAATCAAAATCAAAAAGTATATATATATATATATATATATATATATATATATATATATATATATATATATATATCGATTAATTGTATCTAACAAAAGTTTATATATATATGCCCGTGCTGGAAAAATGAGTTGCAATGAGCACATTTTCAAAAATTAGTTGTTGTTATTTTCATAAATGAGTCAGCAAAGTAAATTTTGAGAAAAATTGAGTAAAAGTTTTTTGAAGGTTCCAAAACCAAATCACCTAAAAACCATACCTTAAAATCACTGGTAATGACACCAAATTTGGAACACACCAAGTCAAAACCAAATATTTCCTACATATCTATAGGAAAAATATACATTCAACTTTTTTTCCAGCATTGGGATTGATAGACAAGGTTTAATGAACTAATTTTTGTGAAAACTTCAAAATCGACCTTTTTCACTTGCATTGTCTGTAGCTCTAAATTATCCCATGTGCATTCCGACTCCATTTGCCATCACGAGTCACACACACACACACACACACACACACATATATATATATATATATATTAATCACAATTAATTGCATCCAGAGGCACCACTAAGGGGGGCAAGTTAAGACAATTCTAAGGGCACACACACTTTTGAGGCCCCCAGAGATCAATTTTATTAATGGAATGGGTGCGAATAAAGGGGCCCAACCTCATATTCTTTCATATGGCCCAAAATTTCTAGCGGCGCCCCTGATTACATCTAACAAAAGTTTATGTATATTAGGGACCGAGGTGTACCTGAAGGGAAGGAGGAGCCCACTGTAGCCGTAGTGACGACTGACCAAGGGGGAGCCGGTGGGACGAGGGAACCTGTTGGAGCCGCTAGGCCGGGGGTTCTCAGGTGGAGCCGAAGGTGGGAGGAGCCAAAGCGAAGCCGTCAGGTCACCGGACCGAGATGGAGCGAAGGCATCAGAGGCAGGAGGCGGAGCCACAGGATCCTCTCGCTCTGGTGAGGCTGTTGGTTAGACAACCTTAGGCTTAACGTCACAACAAGGCGTACCCAGAGGAGAAGGACTGCAAGTATCCAGCAGAGGCGGGGCTGGAGGACTGGCTGAGCTCTGTGGTGATGGTGATAATGGGAAGCCTGGCGGGATCAATGTAGGCAAGACACAGTCCATGCAGGTCAATGACACAGTTTCAGTGCTGTCCATAAACAAGTCAAGTCACGCTTTTAACAATATAGATTATTTCAAAGCAGCTTTACAGTGATAATCGGAAATTAAAGTAACAGAGATTGTTTTGGCTTCACAACAGCTCTAGAATAAAGCTATTGTCCAGCTAAAGTTAGTTTTGATTGATTCACTTCCATTGCAAAGATCATTAGTTATTAACTCAGGGGTCGTTAACATGACAACAGTGTTTGGCGGCTCGAGAACGCTAACCTTGAAATAGGTTCCAAGGTGCAAACGCTGAATTTTTTTTGAAAAGCGTTTTCATCCCCGCGCAAACTTCAAAAACGCGAATCCGTGAAAACGCTGACGGCGTGCACATGCGTATTACGTCTCTAGTCTATAGGTATGCGTGTTTGAATATATGTGTACAGGCGTGTAGGATTTCTATACAAATTGACCTCGTCAAATTACTTGTCCGGCCTTAAAAATGCATAATACAGAATTTTTTTTGTCGCTTCCGCGTATCAATGTGAACTGGAATCATTTTGACAATGTTTTATTTGTAAACGTTTAAACAGCGAAGGTTCAGAGCAAAATACCAGGTGGGAGATGATATATCTGAATTGAAATCAATCAGCCAGTCCTCAGTGCCCATCTTGACCAGTATTCCTTCAGCTCACACCTGGTTAGACTCACTCTGGGGTTCACTCATCGCGGTAATTTGCCCCGATCCAGAACAGTGGGGTTAGCAATGTAGCAATATAGGGGTGAATTCAGGGTGATTGGGACACTTTTTGCCATTGATATTACTTTGAAAAAGTGTCCCAATCAACCTGAATTCTCCCAGTCTTTACTGTCATTGTCACTCTTGTTATGTTTCCTAGTGTTGGTCACTCCGGTCCGGAGATAAGGCTTTGTCCGGCCCCGGTTTCAGCCACACATGGTCCATCTTTCCGCCTGTTCACTGCACGCTGACATTTTGCCTCTTAAAAATAACACAGATGTTGGAGAGCTCCTGGACAAAGGCTTGTCAACCCCCTCCTCACTGTCCAGCAGGCGGATATTTTAACCAGCCGTGCGAGAACGACCCGAGACTGAGCGACGTGACCGGATTCAGGCAAATGAAGCAATAGATCCTGGGTGTTCATTGAGCTGCACAAACTGACATTCAGAGCATCACACGCATACTTTAATTCATGCATATCATAATTCAGTGAAGTACTAATGTAAATAACTGAGGTGCTTTGAATCTGGCATGTAAAAATTATATTATTAAAAATGTCCAAGCTTCTGCTTTCCATAAAGGAAATTGGATGGTTTACACTGACAAACTCGGAAAAAATAATCTAATGACTATCAATGTGCATTATTAAAAAATCATTTCTTCAGAATCTAAAACAAAACGAGTTTGACATGAAAGTAGGGAAATTATGAAGAAAAGAAAAAACATTTACAAGAAATATTTGTGCAGTTATGTGAGAACATATACATTTTTGCTATAATTCTATCTATAAAAAATGTATAATAGCAAAAATGATTTATTTTAGACATTCTACTAACTGTAAGTAACTTTGCAACTACATGTCAACTAACTCTCATTATAGTTTTAGTAGACTGTCTGCTTAATATCTGCTTTATTTTGATGCTCCTCAACAAACTATAAGTAACTTCTCAACTACATGTTATTAATACTATAAGCTTTCCTGTAGCTCAAACAGTAGAGCGTTGGCGCTTGCAACGCTAAGGTCATGGGTTCGATTCCCAGGGAAAGCAAGAACTGAGAAGAATGTAAAATGTGAACCCTGCAATGTAAGTCTCTTTGGACAAAAGCATCTGCCAAATATGTAAATGTCAACTTATTCTACTAACCTGAACTCTTAACAGTCTATTAATACTCTAATTAGTATTGTTAGTTAGTTAGTTAGTTGACATGTAGTTGCAAAGTTACTTATAATCATCAGTGTTCAAAATCAAAATAAAGTGTAACCAAACTCATGTGTAAAATGGTCATGTGACTGGACCTTCTGTGAAATGGTCACATGATCTCCACCCTGGGAAAATCCAACCGCAGTTTGATTCAGTTTCACCAGATTTCCAGTCATTAATTCCAACAGCCAGAAAGTGCGATGCGCTCTTAAATGTTGGAGTGCATCCTAACCGGAGTAATGTGAAGTAGTGTGCTTGTTGTGAGGGTGAGGGGCCGCAGATCAAGGGGGAGGTGGAACTAGTTCAAATTTATTGCCTGTGTCAGCTGTGTCAAATTTGGCAAGCTCAAATGGTCAGCTTGCAAATGGCTGGGGTAAAACTAAGGGTCAGCGGACAGTGTAATAATTAGCCATTAATCCACACTAAACACTGCATTCTGCGTGAGTTTCTGCTCTCCAGATTCTTGTTGTTCGGGTCTCCTGATCGTGTGTCTCGGTTGATCAGGCCAGGTGTTATAGACACCAGAACGCTACCTTTTTTTTCATAGAGAGCGGACCACCCACTTCCCGAAGCTTTGTCTCTATTTTTGTGGCGTCAGAACCGAGTAGCCAGTTGTTCTTTATGGTCCAGTTTTTTTTACGATGTGGTTTAAGCTGTTAGGGAGACCACCAATCGACCTTTCACTTGCAGCCCACAGTACACTAACACACAGCTAAAGGCTAATGCTGTTGACAAACAAAACTGAGAGCAACTGAGGTCATTCATTCATTTTAGGGTCAGTGGCATGATGCTCAATACAGTATTGATTATAAATGTAATTCATATGGGAATACAGCTAGTTTTGCATAATTAGGAGTGCTAGTCGTAAGGCAAAGCACGCTATTATTATCTCATATATTTACTCGCATATTTATTTCTTGCATACTTATTCTTCTTCTTCTGGACAAAACTTCAGCGCGTAACTCGTCCCGCACTGTTTGTCGTAGACCTATGAATGAGTTTCAAATCATGTGGATTATTGGGGAGAGCTAATCATGTCAGCATCTTGCTTAGCATCATTGTAAAATATGTTAGGATTGTGTTATCAACATGCTAATTATGTTAGCAACTTGTTGATCATCATGCTAGCAAAATGCTAATCATGCTAGCAACATGCTAAAAATTAAATGCTAAATCATGCATGTCGAATGTTAATCATGTTAGGTTAATCCCAGACAGCAACATAGTGTCGGTCCAGATCTGGCCCTTATCTTGTACACGTGGATTCCACACATACCAGATGTGGGGCGGATCTGGGCCGACACTATGTTGCTGTCTGGGATGGTAGCAACATGTTAATCATGTTAGCATCTTGTTAAAAACATGGCATCAACATGCTAATCGTGTTAGCCTGATCTAGCAACATGTTAAATGTGTTCGCATTATGATAACAAATTATTGAACGTGTTAGCATCATGCTAGCAACATGTTAATATTGCATCATGCTAATCATGTTAGCATCTTGTTAAAACATGCTAATCATGCTCTCAGAATATCGTAAAGACATGGGTGTGAGCTTTTTTGACTCGAGGCAGTTGTGCATGGCAAGCACCACTGACATGGTCTTCAGATGTATATGTCTAGTATTTCTATTATTATTATTTCTTATTTCTGCTTATTAATATCTCTCTGCCAAATCATAGTCATGCAGAGCAATCAAAATTATCATAGAGACCCTGCAGACCCTCATCACTGTGTGTCAAGGTCAACAATTATTTTAAAATATCAGATGATTTGACCTTTTTATAACAAGGCAAGGCTAGTTCATATAGTTAAATGTCATGTGGTGCAACTCCCAAAAACTTATATTTATGGATTAATAATTCATAATCATTAAAAAAAATATATATATATATACATTTTAAAACATTTTTAATAAATGGACTAAAATGCATACAATTAAAAGTATTCAATTTTTTATCACTTTTTATTTGACGGTTACACCACATCAAATCACGTTTTTGGAAAATGGTTTAAACGTTTTTGAAAGCAATAAAAATCTACAAAGAGTACATTTGGCACGTGTTTTAAACATTATTATTAAAAAAATGTCATCATGGTCACTATCAATGGCGATGATGTCTCCAATGAATCCTGAAATGACATGAACGCAAGTAAAGAATGAAGTGCTCTATAAATCCCACATGCTCTAATAATACAAGGATGACCAAACAGCATGTGGTTCTTACACACAACATATGCATTGTCAATTAATAATCACTCAATAAATAGATTAATGTGTTATGTTTTATAAGTAGTTAATTTTAGAGCCTGCTTATGTTGGATCTGATCCATTCGGACACAGAAATGAATGGCTCAACACGTCTGTGCGCTGTCATCACATGTCAGCACTTTGACATTGAAGCTCTGAACCCAAACAAGATCTCACTCACGTCCACTTGTCATCTGTGACTCTCCGGGTCTTTATTTAACGGGATACCCGT
Organism: Vimba vimba; assembly: GCA_022828995.1. NCBI lineage: Eukaryota > Metazoa > Chordata > Actinopteri > Cypriniformes > Leuciscidae > Vimba > Vimba vimba. The sequence continues at coordinate 3,628,750 of CM040835.1, read as the reverse complement.
GTGTATATTCTGGGATGGGGCTGTGGTTGGGTTATTTCCATCACAAAGCTCGAGATGTGAATCAATAAGATCATGTTTCAGGCCCTCAGATCTCACCGCCACTTCGCAGGGGAGGGAAGAAAAGTGTGAGAGGGTCGTGGGGGTGCTAGACGTGTGGCGTTTCATTAGGACACACACATCCCTCTTGCTCTGAGCCGCCCGATCCCAGAAAAATGTGGCCGACACCCATGGCATCCCACTGGGCCGACGGGAATCCGGTCTGGGGAGAAGATCCACTGCTTAAGCCCTCTCATGCTTGGCATTCACACACACACACACACAAGCACACACACATATACACACACACACACACATACACACACGCACACACACACGTTTTATGAGGACATTTCACAGACGTAATGGTTTTTATACTGTACAAACTGTATATTCTCTCCCCTTACACTAAACCATCACAGAAAACTTTCAGTTATTATAGATTCTCAAAAAATATAATTCTGTGTGATTTATAAGCTTGTTTCCTCATGGGGACCAAAAAAATGTCCCCACAAATTCAAAATTTACTTGTATTTCTATACTTGTTGGGACGTTTGGTCCCCATAATGTAGGGAATACCAGGACACGCACACACACACACAAACACACATTCTCTCACACACACACACACACACACACACACACACACTAACCCGACCCCTAAACCTACCCATCACACACACACACACACACACACACACTAACACTAACCCGACCCCTAAACCTACCCATCACACACACACAAACACTCACACACTCACACACACACATTACCTCTGTGTGTCTTCAGTTCAGGCTTTTAGGGTGTGTCTGCTTAAATGTCCAGCACATGTCAAACAGTTCTTAGGTTCAAATCACACTTAATAAACATCTGTCTTCCCTTGATTGTGTTTACATGGACCCTAATAATCCGTTTGTAATCGAACAAGTAGTGCAGTCTGAATAAAAAAGTCACGTCAATCGAAATTAATTGGTCAAATCCGATTTCAATTTTATCCGGATTATAGGGGTTGGTTTAAACTGTTCGATAGGACATGTAAACGGATTGAAAACCAAAACAAGATCTGCACATGTGCAATGACGTCGAACGGTGTAATGGAACAAGTTTTTGTTGGATAGTTTTGGCCGTGATTGCGCAGGTTTTGAATAGTAAGTCAATAGGAATTGAATAGTAATTGGTTTTGGTTTGTTGGTTTAGTTACGCAAACCTGGCAACCCTGTTCCCAGCAGTCCTTGATTCAGACTTTCATCCACAGATGCCTTGATTTGGTCGCTGGAAGCAGGAGGATAAATATAAGCAGCGCTTGTTGTCTCATTAGGAGAAATAGATCAATATTAAATCTGAACAATGTAAAGGACGATGGCAATGCAACAACAGAAGGAAACTCTGTATATTTGTGCAGTGAGCGCATGTCAAAAGATCAAATCCAATTTGAAGATTGTGACATTGAGGCCACATTTACACTGCAAGTCTTGATGCACAATTCCGATTTGTGTATCAGATTTTTTTAGACGACCGTTGGCGAAACAACCCAAGCTAGATGCACTGACCCGGAAAAGCTTAGGCCGGAAAGGAAAACGGCGTGATTTGCAATGGATGCAAATTAAATGATCAGCTTTTTGCTGTCAGTACATTGAAAAGAGTCATGTGATCGCGGTTGGTGTCCACCTGAGTTTACGTCATTCGCCACCGTGGCTTTTTCAGTGACGCAAGACTGATGGGAATGTCTGATCTGTCCGCTTACATGGCAGACGCAAATGCATGTATCCCATTCATTTATTTCCACAAATGAATGAGGCCTTAAACCCGATCTGAGAATATCGGCTTTTTTCCTGCTTAAATGTACGTGTGTCATATCCGATCTGTGCCAAATCTGAATTGGGTCACTTGAACAATGTAATGTAAATGCGGCCATAAACACGCATATCAACCCGAATACTTTATGGTTGGATTCAACAATCAGATTTCATTCCAACTGAAACAAAATGTGTCCATGAAAATGTAGCAGATATCAAAAAAAAAAAATCAAAATCAAGTATATTTGTATAGCGCTTTTCACAATACAGATTGTATCAAAGCAGCTTCACAGTATTAAATTAAAACAAAATAATACAACAAAGTTTGTTTCTAGTGGAATTTATTGATATCTCTTAACTAAAAAAAATTCTCATGACTTTACTGTCAGAGAACATTTTTCAGTTCTGCAGGACATTGCCATAACTATAGTATTTCATATTCAGAATTCCACTGATAGGTCTACAGATTTATGCAAATTTGGAAAGCCTTTCAATCACAATGTTTTCCCACCCCTTTTTTTTAAAGTCCCCCTGTAGTCAATAATTTTATCCCTTAAAACTAATCTTTTATCACCAAAATTACATATTTAAATGTTTTTTTCCTTGAAAATAAATTCATGTCTTAAAATATTTTGAATGTAACTTGACACCCTTGCCTCATTTAGTATGCGCGGTTCTATGAATATGCAAATGAGCCCCGCCTCCACTCACTCACTCAGCTCAGAGATCCACTGGTTGACGATCACACGTTGATCTGATTGGTTACAAGGTAGTTTGTGACGTCAGAAACACCAGCGATTTCAAAGCGTGTTTTTGAGACTGTCTTTGGTTCACTGCAGTTTTAAGGAGAAAATACTCAGCAATGGCATATTTAAAGCATATTAAACACAACACAAATACATATAAACAACATTAAAAGCTTGATTTCCACCTCAGGGGGACTTTAAATATTTTGCCTAATTTGATGAATGATGCATTCAGCTTCCAATGCTCAGTATCTTAAAATCCAGTTCACAGATTTCTCCTTCCAAAATTAAAGCAGAAACAAAGTTATGTCTGGACTTGCCCATGAGCAACAAAAACAAGCAACACCAGAAAAAGAAAAAAAAGAAAACAGACTAGATTATAATACATATAATAATCTTATTAGTTACATTTTGAAAATCTTAAATTAAGATACCAGTGGATAAAACGTGTGCAGATTTTGGACTCCTGCAAAGACTTGAGCTATTCAGTCTTCCGGTTATATTGACATCAAACACACACCTGTCTCGCTCATCTTTATCGCCAATAACTATTCACACCCTCCTGACTATCTGTCCGTCGTTAGCAAAATACAAACTGATGGGTGGAGAACACTTTGCAATAAACGCCAAGAGTCAAGTCCACGTCTGTCACCATCCTGGACAGTTCACAAATTTAAATTCATCCAACAAGTGAGACAATTCATAAACTGAATAAAAAATGGCCTAGATGTGATCAAATAGAAGTATCTAAAATTCTATACACCTTTTATAAAATCATATGCAACTAGGAAAGCAAAAAATAATTAGGATCATTGACTTTTAAAAGAGAAGGGAAAAAATGCTTTCCAAATCATTTATTTTTGAAATGCAAAGTGTGCATCCAATAAAAGACACACTTCAGCATATAGTGGCACAAACTTGGATTTTTGTGCATCCAATCAAACTTGTATTTTCACAGTATTTTTCATTTGTTAACCCACAAATGATATGCCGACATGAGCAGGTTGTGAGACAAAAAAAAAAAAAATAATAATAATACATGACATTCTACATTAAATATTTGGCCTTGTGTTGGGTCACCAATCTGAGTTCTGAAACAAACCCAAGAAACACTGATTTACAGCATATTTCTGGTGAACGTGATTTCCCGATGTGCAACATGTTCCTGGATCAACTTTCCAATCAATCAATCAATCATGTTTGAGTTTACAGTTTATATCACGTTTAGGCTTACAATCAGGGTTTGGTGCTTCATCATCAGTGTTATTCACCCATAATTCCCTCTTATTTTAGGGATAATTAAGGTTTAGGACAGGAATGTTGTTCCAGGATCAACAATCATGGAACATGTTGCACTTGGTAAATCACGGTGACGGTATAATCCTTGAGTTTCACTCTTCTAGGTGTGGAAAAAGTTCACACAAATTTTGATTTGAGGGAACCAAGTGGCTCTGCTATGGTCACACTTGCAAGACAGCACTAATTGCCCCGATGCGACTGAACTATGCGTGGGAAAGCGAGCATCCTGTTGACGTTATATCGTTAGTGCTTGATGTGGATTCTGCAGGAGCGAACAAAAGCCCGCTGGAGGCCTGTGATTAAAGGACACCATTGTTATCTCATTAGAGCCGCCAGGTTAGCAAAAGGTGTGAGCCGTGGCCCCTTCATGGGGATAGACCAACACTGAGATGGGCCCTAACACACACACCCCTTTCTGAAGAACCTCAAAGCTTTAAATACAGAGGATGATCTGAATACATCACAGTTCTTTTGGAAAGATTAATCATCCGTTAGATGGGAGTTTGGGTGAAACTGGGAGACATCAGGAGAGGCTTGCTTTTTGCCATGTGGATAGTCACATGGTCTCTTGGTGAAGTTAGTGATTTGATTCATTTACATGGATGTTAGAAACACCTCCAGGTGTGCATCTAACAGAACACAGCAAGGTTTGAGGATTTTTTTTTAAAGTGCATGAGTCTGTAAAGGGGAAAAGGGAGGGATCTTGACGTCTATCCCTGTGGCGCAGTGAATGATCCAGACGCACAAGTGACAGTGCCAACACAACATCAAGACCACACTGCACCCTTACAATCAAATGATCGCATTGCTATAAAACATATGATGGAACTCCATACTCTTCTGGACTATATGTGGATCGGTTTTTTCCCAGTGGGATTTATCCGCGTGTGTGTTTGCCAAGACGCGCATCTGAGGGGCTTTTGAAGATCTCGCGCTCCTGAAGTCGCGTATTTATATATTTATACTGGCATATGGATTTGACTCTGCTCATTTAATCAGGAGATCACATCGAGCTGGATTATCATTCTGGAGAACCCTGGATAAAACTTTTGACTTTGCGTTTCCACAATGTATGGAATAAATCAGCGCTGCTTGTACATGTGAGTAGGCTACTGATATTTGGCGATATTTAGATCGTTAATCTTAAAAATTAATGTTGCAGATGCACAGTTTGATGGTTTATAAGAAGAATGTGCAAAAAAACCCAACAACTTTATTTTCTAGTTCTTTAGAAAATGTTTTGTTTTGGTGCTTCGGGGAAAAAAAGGTGTTTTAATCCCCAAAGAACCATACAAGCAACGCAATAATTATATATAGCCTAGTGAACATATGTGTATTTGTTCGATAAGAAAACGGTCTTTGCTGAACTGAAAGTAACGCAAGAGAACGATAGAATTACATTTTATGTGTGTATTATGTAGCCTACATTATGTGATACAGGCATTAATCTAATTTACATTATATATGTTGCCTATTACCTAATTATATTACGCTATTATATCTATTATCTAATTATATAATGCATTATAATGCTTTTCTCACTTTTGATTTGTTTTATTTTGTAGCTCTTTTCACTTCTTCGTGGTGTGGTGTCACGCGCAGGTAAACAGCTGTTTATTACATTTTATTTTGTTTGTGTTTTTACTGGCCTAATACGCATTAGTAGCCTATTTCATTTAAACTGCATGCATATGTCAATTACATTTAGTTTAAATTTGATACTTTGAAACTTGTATAGTAAGCAAGGTTATAGCCTATGTCAAGCTTCAAAATCGATCAAAAGTTTTAATAACTGTAGCCTGTGTTCTTGATGGGGCATATCAAATGTCTAGTTTACATGTCTAACGATTTTTAGCGTCGATTACTTTATTGTAACTCATTTGAAATCATTGTAAGTTTGCTGAGGCCCTCTAGTGGGCCCCAGGCCCTAGCTGGAATAGATGAGCCTAAATCAAATCCAACTCTGTTGAGTCGGTTATAGCAACACGATCTCATTAAAGTGCGTATCTAGTAAGCCTACGAATTGTATTTATCGTGCAATTTATAGGCCTTCGCAAAAAAAAAGAAAAGAAAGTTTTTACGTGCATATTATACACACTGTAAACCCCTTGGGTAGGATTAGTTGTGTGGTCTATTACACGCCATAAAGTGCGTATCATATGCACGCGAAAACTGCGTATCATATGCACGTAAAATCTCTTTTTTGCGTATAATTGCACGATAAATGCATGAGATCGGGCTGCAGAGTTAGATCAGTGCTCTTGCTGGCATTTACAAAAACGAAACAGGTTTTCTATTCCAGCATTAGAGAGAGAAAGAGAGATCATATATGTGATCTTATTTTCCCTTTGCACCGAAAAGGGGGAGAAGAATCACCCTTCTCCTAATTTTAAGCAGTATGTGAGGGAACAGGGCTCGCTGACGGACCAGCTGAGCCGGCGGCAGGTTCGGGTGTATCAGTTGTACAGCAGGACCAGCGGGAGACACGTGCAGATCCCGGGCCGCAGAGTCAGCGCCACCGCGGAGGACGGGAACGCTTTCGGTGAGTCCGAGTCAAGTATTCATCCGCGCCACGGTGATCCACTCACGGGGGGTTTCGGTGCAGATTATAGGGCTGTTTCGCGGCTGATTGCTTTATTGGCTGAAAAGGGACTTGCTGATATAGTTCAAAAGACATTTCTTTGCTTAATCGTTTCCTCTTTGTGTTGATTAGGATGTGATAATTTCCTTCAAACAGCAAAGGGAAATGAGACTGATTTGACTTGTGAGAGTCATCTTGAACATCATGATAATGCACTATGCATTTGAACTTAATATACCTGAAATCTTTAAAATATTGACCTATCACACATTACACACACTCCAATGCTTTGTGACTGCTTGGCATTTCTTTCTTTCTTTCTTTCTTTCTTTCTTTCTTTCTTTCTTTCTTTCTTTCTTTCTTTCCAAAAATGTATTTCATATTAACATTAAACAAATAATAATAAACGTCACAATTCTAATTCTCGCACTAAACATCTGGACTTTTTTAACCATTCCTAGGATATGAATTCTTGTCAACAAATATCAACAAATACATTTTTACTAGTTAAAATGTTAATTCTTAATATCAGGACAGGAGTTAAATTTCTAGTAACAATGGCAAGTTTTGATATCAACGATTCAATTTCCACTAGTAAAAATTTCAATTCTTGACATCAACAATGATGTCATCACTTGCAGAAATGCAAATTCCTGATATCAATAATACAAATTTAAACTATTCTTAATATCTGTAAATGTATTTTCAATAGGCTGCCATTAAAATTCAATTGTTGATATCAAGAACTTAATTTTCACTAGTTGAAATGTTAATTGTTGATATCTGTAAATGTATTTCAACATGTTACATTTGTTATATCCGATATCTGAAAATGTATTTCTGATATCAATAATTAGGAGCGTAATTTCAGATATCTAAAATGGCTCTTAACAATCACATTCATGATATCAGAAATGAACATTGCCACTAGTGACAATCGAATTATTGATTTCAAAATGTTTCTTTTTTTACTTTTCAGTTGTTGATATCAAGAACAGACATTTGCACTAGTAACCATGTAATTACTGATATCAACAATTATGATTGTTACTAGTAAAAAAAAAAATGTTAAATTGGAATTTCAACTATAAGAAATCAATTCTTGATATCAACAACTGAATTTGAATGGCAGACATTTAACTACTGAAAATACAATTTCAAAAATTTGTATTTATCATTGTTGATATCAAGGATAAACATTTTTACTTGTGGAAATTGAATCATTTGAAATAAAGAAAATTGCCATTTTTACTAGAATACTAATTCCTGATATCAAGAATTAACATTTTAACTAGTAAAAATGTAATTGTTGATCTCTGTTGACAAGAATTCATATTCTGGGGATGATTAAAAGTCAAAACGGCTTGCCATATCATCTAAGTGTAACAGGACTGAATCAGCTGAATTTCATTGATCAAAAGTGTAGAATTACTTTTACTCTGCTCTCAAAAATGTTGAGCTAAATTTGGTGTGTTTTCATTATGATTTCGGTATAGTTTTATATGATATTGATAGATGGCTGGATCTGTGCAATATTTTGTTTGGTAAAACACTTGTCCTGCATTACAGCCAGACTTTATGTGGAGACGGACACCTTCGGGAGTCGAGTTCGGATCAAAGGAGCGGAGACTGGCAGATACCTGTGTATGAACCGCAGGGGGAAACTAGTGGGCAAGGTACGTATCCTATCCATCATCCTGCTCGGAGATTCCTCGGGGAAGCATGTTTCATTTTTGTTGGGGCAAGTGTATTTTGAACTTCACAAAAAAATGGATCTTTGATAATTAGGTTGCATGACTTAAAACATGAGATTGCCTAAAGAGAAAACAACAACCATCCAATCAAATCGCCACAGACAAAATCAAGCCTTACATTTGTTCTTGTTTGCGAAGCTGTTTCACTCGGATAGTAAGCGAGGGGATATTTGTTGTTAACCCCCATCCTTCCTTCGCACTTTATAACACATCTTTCCCTTGCGGGACACAATGACCCGAAGCCCTAAAATTATACATAATGTTTTTTGTTGTTTTTTTTGGTCCAGAATGCTTATTTTATTTCATTTTGATAATATTTTCCAAATTTTTTTAATGCAATTATTTTGGAGATTTTTTGTTGTTGTTGTTTTTTTACATTTAAATTACAATCAATAAATAATAAATAAATAGTAATTTAGTAATTTCAGCACATTCTTTCAACTTAAAGATAACTCACAATTTCATGCATAAAGCTTTTAATTCAGCTCAAAATATCTTACACTGGGTGTCTTTGCCGACCTCTTGTGGAAAACAAATAATATAACATGATATTTCATGACTCTTGCCACTAGATGGCCTTATAGCTCTATATGGAGGAACGAGGTGTTCCGCTGGGTCCTAAAGTCAGTTCTTCAGCATTCAGACACACATGTAGACATTATAAAATCATTTTTTTGGTAAAGTTTTAGCATTTGTAGTTTGAATTTTGAGCATTTTTAGGTTTTTTTATTGTGTACTGAAGCATTCAAGGGGGTCAAATTGACCCGCAAGGGAAGGATTTGTTATTTTTTTAAATTTCAACCATAAAACTCCTCAAATCCATTCAGTTCTTTTTGTGTGTATTCGTGGTTCAAGTGCGACAAAAATCCTGGGGTCCTGGACTCCTCTTATGAACACTCAATGTTTAACTTTTTTTTATGATTTTTTTATGATTTTTGATGTTAATGACCCAAGAAGTTCAATTAAAACATTAAAATATGTGGAAAATATTTTATATTTTTTAATATTTTAAATATGATGGTAGAACTAAACACTTTATTTAATATTTTGTATTTTTAGGGGATTTTTTTAATACTAAATTATATTTACTCTGTATTTATAATCCATTTATTCACTTTTTGAGCATATAGACCTGCAAATTAAATTTCCAACTTAAACTGTCGTAAATCTGTTTTCTAAGACGACACTTGGCAGATTATTACTGAAGTGAAAAAAGTTTTAAAAAGTGAACTTTAAAAAAGTAGCAGAATTTTACGTGTATTGTTATGAAAAATGCACAAAAATACTATTTTCAATTTTGACATGAAATATATATTTTCAAAATCACGTTTTAATCTAAAACTGCAACAAAATCTAAACAAGTTGTGTTCCAAATTTGAGCCTGATATCTCAAAATATGAGCTTTCAGTAGAAATTTTCTCTAGATGAAATTCGTCTCATTCATTTCCAATGCGCTCGTTTTTGACTGCGAGGAGCACAAGTGTGTCTATTTTTTACAGGACCATTTAACCTGTTCGAATCATGTCCATGATTTTTTGGACATGATCATGGACATGATGATGCCCCCCCCCCCCCCCCCCTTAAGTCGCTCCAGACTCATATGTTTGTTTCCTGCAAAAGACAAAAAGAGATTCACACATGCACAAAAAGTATTTCACACATGCACATAGTCAGATGTCAAGCACTTCTTCCTTCACGGAAGTGGAAAAAATGTCTTCAGCTCGATGAGTTTGCCATGAGACAAAGTGCTGGGACAGATGGAGACAGTGAGAGCATCGGGGCCGTGTTGAGAGACGAGGACTCGAACAATGCTGGAGATCACACTAGATCAGATACAAGCCATTAAAAGCACTTTCAATTCCTTTTGGAATTATGAAACAAAGTCTGTCATTTAAATAATAAAAGCTGGTTTATTCTGCAGGAACAGAGGTCACATGCTGTTCAACTGAGATAATAAACATAAACGTCATATTCATCCGTAGATATCAGTGTGAAGTCCATATAAACAAATCTGTACTTGCAAATGTTTCCTAACACACTTAAGGAACTTAAACTTGAGTAAAAAAAAATGCACTTTGAAATAATGTCAAATGAAAAGACAATTTCATTTTTTTTAATGCTCTAAAGAAGTGCACTATTTTTTACTAACTTACTAAAAGCACATGTGAAATACTTTTAACTGTAGTGTGAGATTTAAAGTTAATATATTTTAAATGTACTAAATTGCATCTTCATCATTACAAATGTGCAATTACAAATATATTTAAATACAAGCTTCAATACAAATTACTTTAACGTTTAGTTATCATAAAATCTTCTCGGTACATTTGTCAGTACACTTTAAATATATTTTAAAGACTAGAATTATGCAGTTACATATAAAGAGGAACTTAAGTCCGATTTAAGTATGTCAAAAACACTCTAAACTAATTGAATTACATATAAATTTAAATTATACACTGTATACACAACATACTGTATAAATATTCTTTTTTCCAGGTGTTTTACCTGTATTTTGAATTATGCATTGTGTTGCATTTTAGTGTTAGTCGAAATTTCCTTAAAATTACTGGATAATGTCCAGTAATTTTTATTTTTTACAGTGCAATACATTTTCACTTAATTGCAAATACCACACAATTAAGTGTATCAAAATATCCACTGGTTGACGATCACACGTTGATCTGATTGGTTACAAGGTAGTTTGTGACGTCAGAAACACCAGCGATTTCAAAGCGTGTTTTTGAGACTGTCTTTGGTTCACTGCAGTTTTAAGGAGAAAATACTCAGCAATGGAGTCGACTTATGAATTTACACATGGTTTGTCTTAAAGCATATTAAAAACACCACATAGACATATAAACAACATTAAAAGCTGGATTTACACCACAGGGGGACTTTAATTTCTTTAATTTAATTTAAAGTTATTTTCCTGTTTTAAGTCTAAAGTCGGCATGAAACAGAAGTTGCGACAGTCTTTTCTTCTCTATTGCGCCGTATATCCGAGTGAAACGCTTCTGGAACAAGAACAAATGTGGGCGGGCCTTGATTTTGTCTGTGAGGAATTGATTGGATGGTTGTGGTTTGCTATTGGCTGATCTCATGTGATTGACAGGTTATTGCCCCGCCCTCGTCATCAGAGAAGAGAAGAGATGCTGCAAGAGGGTTATTCTGATTCAACATTACCAGGAACATGAATTTAAAACAATCACAGATAAATCGTTTAGAATAAACTGCAATATTCCATAAAAAAAGAAAAGAAAAAAAAAGAGCTGCCCATTTTGATTTC